>QEPC01006176.1:217394-230196 GCA_003113815.1 Sphenodon punctatus
GTTCACCAGTTCCGATGCCGCTGCACCATTAGCGACAAACCGCAGCCGCAGTCCTTGGAAAGCTGCCTCTGCCGAACCGTGCCACGATGTGCGGAATAGGGGTTTCCATCGGTAACAGCTGCTGCGGCGGCATGCCGCTACAGCCCTAGTTGTGTCAGAACAGACTGAAGCTCAATCCCGATAAGATGGAGGTGATGGTGGTAGGCTGAGCGGGGGAGGTGTTGCCCTCGCTTGTGGAGGGGGTGCACCCCTCCGTGGCCCAGCACTTTCGGAGTCTGGGGGTATTATTGGAGTCAGACCTCTGTCTAGATCAGCGGGTGAATGTGGTGATGAAGGTGGCTTTCTGCCAGCTGTATCTGGTACGGAGGCTGCACCCATACATCTCCAGAACTGACCTCGCCACCTTGATCCATGCCTTCATCACCTCGAGGCTGGACTACTGAATCATGCTCTATGACGCTGGCCCGGAAATTGCAGATAGTGCAGAATGCAGCAGCCCATCTCTTAACAGGGATGGGCTGACAAGAGAACATAACACCAGTTATCTGATACACTACACTGGCTGCCTGTAATGTACTGAGCCATATTCAAGGTGCTGACTTTGATCTATAAGGCCCTGTATGGTCTTGGACCTGAATATCTCAGGGACTGCCTTTCCCTCTGCGACTCAGGGCAGCCCCTTCAGTCCACCAGGGGCACCTTCCTGGACGTCCTCCACGTAAAGCGGGGGCTACAATGCAGAGGGTGTTCTCGGTGGCTGGGCCATGGTTATGGAACTCCCTCCCAGAGGAAGCATGACTGTCCCGAAGTCTGTTGGTCTTCCGTCGGGCCTGTAAGGCATGGCTGTTCTCCCAGGCCTTCCGAGGTGGGGAGGGAAGGGTGGGTTAAATTGCTGTATGGAGGGTGTTTAAAATTTGTTAAATAATATTGGAATTTTTTAGATTTTAATGTGGTTTTATGTTGTTTTAGATTGTTTTTATATTTGTTGGAAGCCGCCCCGAGATGCCATCGGCATGAGGGGGTGGCATATAAGCGTAAAAAAATAAATAAATAAAATAAATAAAAAGTCCGCTGCTGCTGCCAATTCTGCCTCTGCTGTCGGTGCCATGGGTTCTGTGCTCCGGTAATCCAATGTCCACTGCTGCTTCCAATGCTGTCTCTGTTGTCTTTGCCATGGGTTCTGTGCCCCCAAAATCCAACGTCTGCTGCTTTTGACAATGCCGTCTCTGCTGTCTGTGCCACGGGTTTTGTGCCCCGGCAATCCAATGTCTACTGCTGCTGCCAATGCTTCCTCTGCTGTCTGTGCCACGGATTCTGTGCCCCATCAATCCAGTGTCTGCTGCTGCTGCCAATTCCGCCTCTCCTGTCTGTGCCACTGGTTCTGTACCCTAGCAATTCAATGTCGTCTGCTGCTGCCAATGCCGCCTCTCCTGTCTGTGCCACAGGTTCTGTACCCCAGAAATTCAATGTCTGCTGCTGCTGCCAATGCCACCTCTGCTGTCTGTGCCACAGGTTCTGTACCCCGGCAATCCAGTGTGTCCACTGCTGCTGTCAATGCCGCCTCTGCTGTCTGTGCCATGGGTTCTGCTATCGGACAATCCAATGTCTGCTGCTGCCAATGCTGCTTCTTCTGTCTGTGCCATGGGTTCTGTGCCCCGGAAATCCAATGACCTCTGCTGCATCCTCTGCTGTTCCTCGGGTACTGTGCCCCAGCAATCCAATGTCTGTCACTGGGTGGTCACGTAATTCACCACAAGACAAGGCTTGACCAATTGGCAGAATAGCTTGTTCAGATCTGGAGAATAGGATGTAAGGCTGCAATGCCTGGCCAAGCAGGGGTGCCAGCCACTAAGCCCTGGCAAGGCCTCTGACACTGCTCCACCAATGACAGACAGCCTTCAATGCTCGACCAAGCAGGGGTGTCAGCCCCTCCAGCCCCAGGACCCACCATCAGAGTTCTGGGGCTGTCATTCTGCTCACGGATAGCCATCATTCCACTTTTTTGCAAGTGTCCCACATCGAGGTCAGCCAGCCTGCAACATTTGGCCAATTAGGGGTACCAGCCACCAAGCCCTGGCCAGGCCTCTGATGATACTCCACCGATGCCATCCAGCCTGCAATGCCTTGCCGAGCAGGGGTGCCAGACACCGAGCTCTGGACGGGCCTCTACTACTGCTCCACCAATGCCAGCCAGCCTGCAACACCTGGCCGAATAGGGCTGCCAGCCACTCCAGTCCCAGAACCCACCATCAGGGGGTGACAAGAATCATCTGGCATTGACGGCTGGAGCCGTTCATTGAAAGCAAGTGTCCCACACAGAGGCCAGCCAGCCTGCAATGCTCAGCTAAGCAGGAGTGCCAGCCACTGAGTCCTGGCTGCGCCTCTGCTGCTGCTCCTCCAGTGCCAGGCAGCCTGCAACTACCAGCCGAGCAGGGGTGCCAGCTACCGAGCCCTGGCTGGGCCTCTGATGCTGCTCCACCGATGCCAGCCAGCTAGCAATGCCTGGCCAAGCAGTGGTGTCAGCCACAATTACTGTGCTTGGGCAATCCAATGTCTGCTGCTGTTGCTAGTACTACACATCAGCCATTTGCTCCTCAATCTTGTAGACAGGCATAGTTCGGATGAGTGAACCTGTGGGCTGGGGTTGGGTGTCCATGAGCTTCAACACCGGGCAACGATTGCCCAATTTGCAATAGAGCTTCTTGATTTCAGTCGAGTAGGATGCCAATCTGCAATGCCCAGCCAAGTAGGGGGGGCAGCCACTGAGCCCTGGCAGGTCTTCTGCTGCTGCTCCGCTGATGCCTGTCTGGCAGCCTGCAAATTCTGGCCAAGTAGGGGTGCCAGCCACTCCAGCCCCAGGACCCACCATCAGGGTTCTGGAGCCTACATTCCAGGCAGGAAGGGCTGTCATTCCATTTCATTCAGAAGCTGCCACTCCTGACCCAGGACCCACCATCAGGGTCCTGTGGCCATCATTCTGTTCATGGGGAGCCATCATTCCACTTTATCTAGAAGCTGTCATTCCAGTCCCAGGACCCACCATCAGGATTCTGGGGTCATCATTCCACTCACGGGGAGCCATCATTCTACTTCATCCAGAAGTTGCCACTCCTGTCCCAGGACCCACCATCAGGGTTCTGGGGCCATCATTCTGCTCACAGGGAGCCTTCATTCCACCACATCAAGAAACAGCCAGTCACTCAAGATCCAGGACCTAGCCTCAGGGTTCTGGGGGTCTATGTTACAGGCAGGTAGGGATGTCCATCCACGTCATCAAGAGCTCAGGTGGGGGCAGCTGCCAAGTCCATCAGCAGCTGGCTGAAAGCCACATGCATGTTGGGGGAAATGATTGCGCTCAATGGACAACCCTTCTCGGTGGTCGGGGACATGGGGGTAAGGCACCTGATTGGTTTCCTGGCTCCCCATTTTGAGCTGCCCTCGCACATCACCCTGAGTCAAACTGCCACTGATGCCTGGCAGTCTGCAATGCCTGGACAAGTAGGGGTGCCAGCCACTGAGCCCTGGCCAGGCCTCTGCCACTGCACCTGGCAATCAGTAGGAAGGGGACATGACCTCAGTAGCCAGGAGTATTGGGTATCCTGGGTTCCCCAGGGATCACACCGGGCAGGGACATGTAACTTACAAAGGCCAGCCCAGTGTACTTCTCCCTCCCCCATGGTCCATGGCAGAGAGAGTGCATGGTGGATTGCTGTTGGGATAGTCATGCTGGGAGCTGCCCAATTGAATCCCTCCCCAATCACTCCAACTGAGTGGGTGATCTGCAGAAGTGCCACTCATCATTGTCAGTCTGCAATGCCCGACAGAGTAGGGGTGCCAGCCACCAAGCCCTGGTTGGGCCTCTGCTGCTGCTCTGCCAATGCCAACCAGCTTGCAATGCTGGCCCAGGAAGGGGTGCCAGACACCAAGCCTTGGCCGGGCTTCTGTCACTGCTCCACCAATGCCAGCCAGCCTGCAATGCCTGGCCAAGGAGGGTGCCAGCCACCGAGCCCTGGCTGGGCCTCTACCAGTGCTCCACCAATGCCAACCAGCCTGCAATGCCTGGCCAAGTAGGGGTTCCAGACACCAAGCTCTGGCAGGGCCTCTGCAGCTGCTCCGCCGATGCCATCTGCAATGCCCAGCTGATCAGGGGTGCCAGCCACCAAGCCCTGGCCAGGCCCCTGCTGTTGCTCCACCAATGCCAGACTGCAATTCCTGGCCAAGTAGGAGTGCCGGTCACCAAGTTCTGGCCAAGCCTCTGCTGCCACTCCACCAATGCCAGCCTGCAATGCCCTGCCCCCTATCGGTGCCAGCCACCAAGCCCCAAGCCTTTCTGGGTTCTGCTGCTGCTGCTGAGTATCAGATGGCCAGCCCTGGGGCCATGGGCAGCTCCAGGGGCCAAGCACCGAGCCTGCCTGCCCGGGCAACCAGAGGTGACAAGCACCAACCATTTCTTGTCTCTGCTGCTGCTGTTGATGGGTCTCAGATGGCCATCCCTGACACCACAGGTCAAGCGCTGAGCCTGTCTGCCCGGTCAACCCGGGGTCCCAAGGGCCAAGCCTTCCTGGCCCCTGATGATGCTGCTGCTGCTGCTGGGTCTCAGATGGCCAGCCCTGGCACAATGGGCACCCACAGGGGCCAAGCACCGAGCCTGCCTGCCCAGGCAACCCGGGGTGCCAAGTGAAACCTGGGGTGCCTTCCTGGTCTCTGCTGTTGCTGGGTCTCAGATGCCCTGACATGCCACCACGGGCACCCCTGGGGGGTCCCTGAAGCACCCCAAACATTGTGCTGAACTCCACCAAACATTCAGGGGGGCGAACTCCACCAGACTGAACCCACAAACCTGAACTAAGTTTTTAGTTTGATTGGCCAAATGGCCGAACTCTGTTCTGTTTGCACATCCCTAATCTACACCACAAGTCCTTTGTCCACTGCTGCTGCTGGTTCATAGATCTATTATACCCCATCTGCACCATCTGCTCAGAAATACCCTGGAACACTGCATCATTCCTGTGGGTTTTCTTGAGCTGACCCTAGACCTTTTAGTCCCCCCACAGAACTATGAGCCACATGAGTTATATAGTGGCATTATGAGTGTACGCATCTCCTCCTCACACCAAGGTATGCCCTTTTTTCCCACTGGCAGGTTGGAGGTCCTGTTCTTTGAATGCAGATGGGGCCTGCAATGTTGCTGCAGTGCCTGGGGTGTTGATACTTGCCTGTGGAGTCAGAACAGGAGGGATACCCATTAGTGGCCTCCTCTTTGCTGCTGGACCTTTCCCCCAGCTCCTGTTCTCCACTGCGCACAGACACGGCTGCAGTTGGATTTTATTGTGGACCTGCCCCCCCCCCTCAAGGTTTTGACACCATCTTAGTCGTAGTTGATCACTTCACTAAGTTGGGACATTTCAGTGCATGCAATGGACTTCCTACCTCTCAGCAAACAGCACTTCTGACTCTTTGTCACATTGTAAAATTGCATAGGCTTCCCCAAGAAATTATAACTGATACAGGCATCCTTATTGCATGCTTTTGGAAAGCACTCTTTTTTGCCTTAGGAGTCAAAACTAAGGACACTTTCAGACATGCCCCCCCCCCCGTATGTGCTGCCACCAAGAACACCCTCCCATGTGTGCCCCCCCTAAAGACTCAGGGGACCACAAGGAGGGTATCCCCTGATGACCACAGGGGCCGGTCCAGTACCCAGAGGGTGAGGTGGTGTCGCAGATAGGCAGGGCCCAGACCATTTAGGGTTTTATAGGATAAAACCAACACCTTGAATTGGGCTCGGAAGACTATCAGCAACCAGTGCAGAGAACAGAGCACTGGTGTTATGTGCTCCCAGTGGCCCAGTCCCACCAAGAGATGGGCTGCCGCATTCTGCACCAGCTGCAGACTCCGAGTCATCACCATGGGTAGCCCCACATAGAGTGAGTTACCATAGTCAAGTCTAGAGGTGATGAAAGCATGGAGGATGGTGGCCAGGTCGGAGTCCGAAACATACGGCCTAAGCTGTTGTACCAGATGTAATTGGCAAAAGGCACCCCTCACCACAGCCTCCATGTGGGCATCCAGATGGAGCTGCACATCAGGAAGTACCCCCAGACTCCGTACCTAGGGAACCAATGGAGGACAGACCGCATCAATGATGGGGGCCATTAACTCCATCACCTTCCCCACCAGCATCACCTCCATCCTGTCAGGATTCAGCTTCAGTCAATTAGCCCTCATCCAATCCCCCACAGCTGTCAGACACAGAGTAAGCACGGAGACTGCAGGGCCTAGGTCAGTTGAAAAAGAGAGGTATAGCTGAGTGTCATCAGCATATTGGTGACACCGTACACCAGACTTCCTGATCACCTCGCCAAGAGGCTGCATATATATGTTGAACAAGAGGGGGGGGGGGCAACACTGAACCCTGTGGGACAGCACATGTGAGGTCTCGGTATAATGAAAAACAGTCCCCAAGTACCACTCATTGTGTTCTCCCAGTCAGGAATGAGCGGAACCATTCAAGAACAGTCCCGCCCACCCCTGCAGGTGCGCCACCAACATCTCATGATCAAAGGCATCTGACAGATCTAATAGAACCAACAGGGTCAAACAGTCCTGGTCCATCTCTCAGCGTAGATCATTCACCAAGGCCACAAGCACATTCTCAGTGTCATAACCTGGACAAAATCCCAACTTCGAGGGTTCAAGAAAACCAACTCAGTCAAGATGCCCCTGTAACTGCTGAGCCACCACCCACTCAATAACCTTCCCTAAAAAGGGAAGGTTAGAGACAGATCAATAGCTGTCAAGGGAGTCAATGTCAATTGATGGTTTCTTGAGCAGAGGCCGCACCACTGCGTCTTTGAGACAGCCTGGTACTCTGCCCTCCCAGAGGGAGGCAATTACCACCACTGCCAGCAATGGCCCCATTGTCTCCTTGCAAGATTTAATTAGCCAAGACGGGCATGGATCTAATTCACAAGAGGTGGCCCTAACAGCCCCAAGGGCCTCGACCACATCGGAGGGTGTCATCAACTGAAATTGATCCCATAAAACCGGACAAGGTGTGACTTCCATAACCTCTTGTTCTCCTAGTGTAATAAGTGCAGCATCAAAGTCATAGTGAATCTGAGTGATTTTATCTACAAAATAATTCACAAATATATCACAGCGTGCTTTAGATGACTCCACTCCAGGGTGGAGGGAGGCTGGACTGACTAGCCCCCGCACCACTCGGAAAAGCTCCACTTGACAAGATTTTGCAGATGCTATAAGAGCAATGAAAAAAGTTTTTTTTTCATTGCCCTCATAGCCTCGGCATATGCTAGTAACCTGGCTACATGCCGCAATCTGTCGGTTTCAGTACGATATTGACACCACCATCGCTCCAACCACCGCCCTTCTCACTTCAGCACGTGCAGCTCCTTCGAAAACCAAGGGGGCCTGCAGTGCTGTTGCGTGGGCAGCAGACATCTAGGAGCCGTCCGATCAATGGCCTCCGTCAACAGTGTTTCAAAGTGCGACGAGGTCATTGAGGAGACGGTCGTCAAGGTCAGAGGGTAACTCCCTGAGGACCAAATGGAACTGTTCTGGTTCCATTAGGCTCCAGGGGCAAACCATTTATATTTATTTATTTATTTATTATTTATTTATTTATTTTATGGATTTCTATCCCGCCCCATCCTGCAATGCAGCTCAGGGCGGCTAACAACAATAAAACAGTTAAAAGAATTAAAATACAAATATAAAATATACCAATAAAACAGGGCAGAGTCCAATAATAAATAAATACATCGGTGGGGGATTAAAAAAAAATCACACACCCCACCCTCCCTCCCAAAGGCCTGGGCAAACAGCCAGGTCTTACAATTCCGCCAAAATGTCAAAAGGCTTGGGGCCAGGCGAGCTTCCTCCGGAAGGGAGTTCCACAGCCGCGGCCCTACCACCGAGAATGCTCGCTCCATCGTGGCCCCCCGCTTAACACGGGGGACCTCCAGGAGGGCACCCCCGGCAGACCGCAGGAGCCGTTCCGGGGCGCGAAGGGCGAGGCGGTCCCTAAGGTAAGAGGGGCCAAGGCCGTATAGGGCTTTATAGATCATTACTAGGACCTTGAACTTGGCCCGGCACACTATCGGCAGCCAGTGCAGCGCTCGGAGCACCGGTGTAATGTGCTCCCGGCGACCCGTCCCCGTAAGAAGACGGGCCGCCGCATTCTGCACCAGCTGCAGCCTCCGGGCCAAGAACAAGGGAAGCCCCACGTAGAGCGCGTTACAGTAGTCGAGCCGCGAGGTGACGAAGGCATGGATGAGGGAGGCCAGGTCCGGGCCAGAGACATACGGACGCAGCCTACGTACCAGATAAAGCTGGCGGAAGGCAGCCTTAGCGACTGCCTCCACCTGCCGCTCCAGCCGCAGGTCTGCGTCCAATATGACCCCCAGACTCCGGACCTGCTGAGCTACAGGGGGGCAAACCCCCCCAATCAGGGGGGCCACCACCCCCTTCGCCCTCCCCACCACCATCACCTCCGTCTTATCTGGGTTGAGCTTCAGTCTGCTCCGCCGCATCCAATCCGCCACGGCCTCCAAACATTGGGATAGCACCGAGACAGCAGGGTCTGGGTCGGTAGAAAACGAGAGGTACAGCTGAGTATCATCAGCATACTGGTGACATCGCACCCCGAACCCTCTCACGACCTCCCCCAAGGGCTGCATATAGATGTTAAATAATAATGGAGACAAGATCGATCCCTGCGGAACGCCACACGGTAAGGCGCGGGGGCTCGATGTTTCCTCCCCCAACACCACCCGCTGGCTCCTCCCCGAGAGGAATGAACGGAACCATTCAAGAACAGTCCCGTCCAGACCCCCCCGGTCACGCAGTCGTCTCAACAGCAGCCCATGGTCCACGGTGTCAAAAGCGGCCGAGAGATCGAGCAGGATGAGAAATGTCGAACATCCCGCATCCATCTCCCGGCGGAGGTCGTCCACCAAGGCCACCAACGCCGTCTCGGTGCCATAGCCGGGGCGGAACCCAGATTGAAAAGGGTCAAGGAGCCCGATATTATCTAGATGACCCTGGAGCTGGAGCGCCTCTGCCCGCTCAATAACCTTCCCTAAAAAGGGAAGGTAGGAGACAGGTCGGTAGCTGGCGAGCGCGTCTACATCCAGCGATGTTTTTTTAAATTTGAATTGGTTCCACTCCCAAATATAGACACTTGTGTAATGTTTCCAAAATCCTTTCCATTTTCCCTATGCCTATTTCTAAAACTATTACTCATACCTTGGTAATATACAATATACAGCTTGCATTACTGCAGATTTCTTGGGGACAGTGAAGTAACAACAGTCCAAAGTGAAAGGAAAAAAACTCCTTCCACTTGCCTGATCTCTCCGCCCACAAACATATCAAATGTTGGTAGCTCTGTTCACTTACCCAGCCTCTCAAAAACTTAAATGATGGTTGGGAGAGAGTGGTATAGGGGACATCCTTTTCTTAATTTTGGTCCCCTGCACCTCCAAGATGTTGGGACCAAAACTAAACTGAAACAGGTGGTGAATTAAATTTACCAACCACAATCAACCATCCAACCATTTTCAGGGCCACCAAGAACCATTTCAGGCCCTGGGACAAACATTCTATTTGGGTCCCCCCCACTCCCCAACTCAACCTTACACACTACCCTACCCCAAATGTTATAATAAAACAACAAAACACATAGCATAAATTGAATACGTTAGTGAACATCCTCAACCCGGGCTCCAACAGCCTCAACCCAGACCCCCTGAATTTTGTCTCCGCTGGCCACTCCTCTCATCAGGCCTGAACATATGGGCACGACTTAGGTATCTGCAGGGTGAGCGGATAGATGCAAATAGTACACACCTCCTTCCCTCACTCACTTGTGGTCTGGGAAGCAGTGCCACTGTGGCTTCAGGTGTCACAGGTGTGCAAAATGTTACCACTGGTACTGTTTGAGGATTTTGTGGTACTTGAACCATGAGTGTGGGTACTGCAAATTTGATGTGATTACCCATTTTACCAGATACCCATAGCATCTAAAACTAAGGAGATAATTGTCTTCTGCACTCCCAATTTGGTTTATGTGCCCCCACCCATTTCCCCTTAGTGTTATACCCATACTTCCTCCCCTTTCTTAACATTATGTCTTTTATGAGTTGCCAGTCCCTGCTTCATGCCTTCTTTGTGCCTTCCTCTTTCCTCTGTGCTTTCTCCTCTACTGCCTGCCTGCCTAGCTTCTACATAATCCATCCTACCTGTCCTTTCTCTCCTTTAAATCCCTCCCCACCATTCCTCCAAGTGATCTTTTTAGCAGTGACCTTCACCTAATCTATGGCAATGCAAGCAATAAAAAAGGAATCAGCACAGAACTCATCAGCTGACTTAAGTAAACCCATAACCTTTATATATGTAAACCTCTTTCCCTCATGCCTGGTATCATCTATCCCTGTGTGACAGAAGCTTGTGAGTCACGTACTGTGAACTCCTCAGGCCAGGGACTGTGGTTTTAATCCACCCTCTTCCGAAGAATGTGCACAGATGGTGCTATTTAGTAATGAGAAATATATTTGAATAGGAAAAATACCAGGGCAAATATCGAGACTCACAAATGGGAGTGGGTTTGGTTTCAGGTATTTATTCCCCTGGATTTCCCTGGCCTCTCCATCTCCCTCTGTCCCTGTGGCAGTTCCCCAATGCAAAGGGAATGGCTGACCCTTATGACCAGCTAATTTTAGGAAAAACCTTGTGTACTTTAAGGAACTGATCCTAGCTCTCATCCCTGCGTGTGTGAAATTCTTACCAGATTGAAGGCAAAGCTAGGATACAAGAAGGGAAAAGAGTATTTGCACTATTCCTCTCCTATTTGTTGAAAGGTCTGTTTGCAAGGCCCAGTCAGCTGGCCCAGGATTAATTGAGAATGAGATCTGAGCCTGGCTGTTAATCTCACAGCAGCAGAGCATACACTATTTTGGAAGAAAGTAGGGGTAGTCCGCCAGAGGCAATTTTGTTTTGTTTCTTTTTTGTTTTATTTTTTGTAAATGTACAGATTTAAATACGAATCCATATTACAGATCCATTTTAAACCAATTCAAAACTTTTAAAATAATTTTCAAATAAAAATAAATAAATAGCTGTGCATGCACAAAATGCCTGCTAGACCGTTCTACGTATACTCGTCCTTTTCCAAAATGGTGCCAGCAGCATCACCACCATTTTGGAAACGGGAAGGCAATCTGGGGTTAGGATCTGGATTTCCCCCTATCCCCATCACCCAGGACCCTGGAGTTGTTTTTACCACCCTCGAAGGACTTGATTAAAGCACCGGCACTGCTGTAGCGGCTCCATCTAGCTCCCTCATTATGGTATCCTTCCTGCTCCATATCGTGCATTTACAAAATGGCCATTGGGTCATTTTGCACATGCACAAAATGACCACTGCCATTAACGAAAATGGTGGTGGCCAAAATGATGTCACTGCCATTTTGGATAAAGGCAGGAGCCATTTTGTGCATGTGCAAAACAAACCCAGTGGTCATTTTGCACATGTGTTATACAGAGCAAAGTTTTTCCCTCCGAAGCTAGCCTCCAGGGCAGTGGGTTGCCTCTCCTATGCGGATGATGTTGCCATATTATCCCAAATGCGTATAGGCCTTGTTAGGCAATTAAATGCCTTTGTGGCCTTTTGCAAGGTTAACAACTTAAACATCAGCTTTGGGAAATCTAAGGTGATGATTTTCTCAAACAAGAAGAAAATCTACCCATGTGTTATAGAGGGCCATTCAATCCAGCAAGTGGTAGCCTTTAGGTATCTAGGCTTATTATTCCACAAAACTGGCTCCTGGCAGGAACATGTGTCGAGAGCCATTGCAGTGGCAAGAGGGCCGGCTCATTCAATTTTGGGCCTATTTGCACGACAAGGGAGAACCGCTATTCAACCTGTACTTCAGGTTTATGACAGTAAAGTCTGGGCACAAATTTTGTACCATGCTGAGCTGTGGGCCCCTTTTTTAGCGTATAAACTCAATCCAATACAGGCAAGATTTTTGAAGCACCTCATAGGTGCTCCAAAGGGAACCCCGTATGCTGCAATTAGACTGGAACTCGGGCAGAAGACTTGGAAGCAGGTAGCCATGGAAATGGCATTAAAGTTCTGGTGTAAGTTGTACACTAAACAGGGCTCAGAATTATTGGAGGAAGTTTGGGAGGATATTTTTGTTAACTCATGGGCCGCAAAGCTGGAAGTATATTTAACATCAATTGGGCTGTCAAAGGTCTATTTGGCCCCAAAATTCTTGGCCTCGATTAGGAAGGAGATCCTCCTGCGACTCAGCGATACTGAAAGACAGAGAGAGCTGGGTAGGGTGAGGGCTTCCCTCCATATGTGGGCATATCTTTTATGGGTACTGGAGCTAGGACAAGTGGCTAAAATACTTGGTTGCTCCCATTTCTGTGAGAGCTAAACAGCTAATACTTAGTGTGAAAGTCAATGCCTTTCCCTCGCAGGTACTTGTGTTACCTTCAGTTTTGACCTATGTGAGATACGTTTAACAGATTGACTATAGTCTGAACATATTGGCTTTAGTTTGAACATAAAGGCCTGGACATATTTGGTCTTCCGATAACTTTTCCCCTGCTTAACTTTTAACCTTGTTAGTTAATGCTTAGGAAAATATGAGTAAGCTCATATTTAGGGAAGTAGAGGCATACACTCAAGGGAACATCTTTGTTGCACAAATGGGTTGCAAGATTGAGGTTTAAAACAGTTTATAAAAACAGGATGTTTCATGGGTGG
>QEPC01006176.1:230296-304002 GCA_003113815.1 Sphenodon punctatus
TAACTTTAATTCTATCCATGTAACATGTACCTTGAAATACTTTTATATAAACCACTTATTAAGGGTTTATTCTGTTTTGGGGTCTTGTCCCATAGAAAATGTTTTTCTATGTTTTCATAAATATTTTCAATTATATTCTTATTACTAATTATGTGTTTCTCTTTATTTATGTAGTCATTTTAATCTCTCTGGGTATTAGCATAATTTAGCTGTGTGTCCAGGTTTTAAACCTACGTAATTATTAATTAAATTATCAATTAAAAAATGAATCCAAATAAATCAATATTACCTTAAAACCTGGCAACACTTGCAGGATGCTTCCAGGGTATACCCAATGCTGAAAGATTGTGCCCGTTTGATAATATCAAAACAGAAACTATGGCTCATATTTTACTACACTGCCACCTCTATGATGAATTAAGAGAGGATCTTTTATGGCCTATTTTGACAGAGTACCCAGGTAGATCTGATGCTACCCTCCTACGGTTAGTGTTGGATAGTTCTGACTTTCAAATTATTAAAAATGTTGCAGCTTTTTTGTTGTGGGCATGCCATATCAGGAAGACCTTTTTAGAATTTGGCTCTACTTCAAACTAGATAGTTTAAATCCATATTATTTATATGGTAAGAAATGTACTTTTTGTTGGTTCCCTTGGCTGTGATACCACGTTCTATACCTGTAAATGGCATTGATTGTATGGTTAACGTGGGTCTTGATAGATAGGATGCATTGATGACTTTTAAATCCTAATTGTATGTATTCCCCTTTGGGGGATTGTGTGTTTTTGTATGTTTTGCAATGGTCAACGACCACGCAATAAACGTTTTACTTACTTATTATACAGAGCAGGGGGACCACCATGGCAAGGGAGCCTGCCGTAGCCCCCACAGCAGTGGCAGTGCTTCACTCAAGCCCTCCAAAATGGCTGTTATGGAATAATCTGAAACCGTGATTCCCATCCCTAGAAGAAAGTAACTGGATTCTCTCCCCCTCCTCCCTTTCAAGCATGGGTTGAATGTTTAGAAGTTGGCTGAATAAAAACATTCTGAACTGAACTACTTCATCTCATTTAATAACTTGAAAATCTCAAACTTGTTAAGGAATCTTGCTAACTTCAAAACTGACTGAGATGGCCCAAAATGCAGTAAAATGAACTGATGTGCATCATCAGAGTTATGGTAGCCAGGCAACAGGAACATTTCACAGTGAGACTCTGCTACATCCTATATATTATAGATCAGTGGGTCTAGCTAGAAATTTCATGAACTTCATGGACCCGAGGACCACAAATATAACATATTTGAGGTGTAAGGAAAAGAAGCGAGGCAGTAAGTCCCAAGACTGCTGTTGTGGACACTGGGAATAACAGTAGTTAGAGCCCTGCTTGGTCTAGAAATCTGAGCTTGAGCCAGCAGAAATTGGACCTCAGCTCAGGCCAAATGTGTCTGGATGATCCTCCCACCCCCAACCCCTTACCGATGGAGCACTATGACATCCGTGAGTGACAGAGACCTGGCTGGATGAATGCTCCGGACCAATTCTGGCAGAGTTTTTTCCAGTTGGGTACTCTGTCCAGCACCAGTCCAGGCCAGAGGGGTGGGGGTTGCATAGCTATTATTTTTAGGGATGGATTGGTTGTACAGAGATTTTCAGTGCAGACTGAGTCTGGGATAGAGTGCCTTCACCTTGTGATTGATTTGGGTGGGGACTGACCTGAGGGTCTGACCAGGGACAGGTTGGGGATTTTGCTGGTGTACCCGGCACCCCAATGCACAACAGCATCCCTGTCTGCTCTAGCAGCTCTCATCTCGGACCTTGTCTTGAGATCACCCAGGCTTATTGTCTTGGGGGACTTCAATAACCATTGAAGATTGCAAGGGGGATTGCAAGGTGCGATTGCAAGGGGCAGATCAGAATTTAATAGCCTCCATGGCAACCATGGGCCTGTCCCAGATGGTGAGGGGCCCAACACATGACAGGGGCACATTCTGGACTTGGTTTTTTCCAGTAACCTTGAGGCAGAAGGTCCAATGCTTGGGGGTTTAGCATGTCCACCCTTGCCGTGGTTGGACCATTATCTCCTGCAAACCTCCATTCTAGCGCGCCTACCTGACCGTTGGGGTGTGAAACCAGTTTGGATGGTCCTCTCCAGGAGACTTACAGAACCAGAGGAGTTACAGAATGCTCTTGGGGATATACTTGTTGACCTCGATGGTGTCTCCATTGATGACCCCTCAGCCTTTTGGAATGTCTGACTAACTGAGGCCATCGATTGGCTGGCTCCTAGGTGTCCACTCCCAGTGCATCAGCGCCACAGGTCCCCATGGTTTATGGAGGACCTGGAATGTCTCAAGCAGTTAGGAGGAAGAAACTAAAAGGCACAGTTGAAAGAACTACATGTTTGCAAGAGGCATGGAGGCTGTTGAAAAGCACTATCTTGGAAACCCAGATTATATGCATCCCACAAGTTGAAAAAGGTAGCAGGAGGACTAAATGTCTACCACTGTGGCTAAATGAAGACGCAAAGGAGGCTATTAGAGCCAAAAAGGCATCCTTTAAGAAATGGAAAGCTAGCTTCAATGAGGAAAATACAAAGGAGCATAAACACCTGCAATGTAACTGTAAGGTGCTAATAAGGCAGGCCAAGAAAGAATTTGAAAGGAGACTTGCTAAAGAGGCAAAAACAAATAATCAAACCTTTTTCAAGTATATCGGAGGCAAGAAGCCTGCTAGGGAGTCAGTTGGGCCATTAGATGACCAGGGAGTAAAAGGGGCACTCAGGGAGGACAAGGACATTGCAGAGAAGCTAAACGAGTTCTTTGCTTCGGTCTTCACTGTGGAGGATGTTGAGGAGATACCCATGCCAGAGCCCTACTTCGTAGGTGATGAATTGGATGAACTGTCACAAATCGGCGTGACCCTGGAGGAGGTTCTAGAGTAAATTTACAAGCTTAATACGAACAAATCACCAGGGCCAGATGGTATTAACCTGAGAGTTCTGAAGGAACTCAAATGTGAAATTGTAAGCCTACTAGTAGTAATTTGTAACCTAACGTTGGCATCTGGCACTGTACCTCAGGACTGGAGGGTGGCAAATGTCATGCCAATATTTAAAAAGGGATCCAGAGGTGATCCTAGAAACAACAAACCGGTAAGCTTGACATCTGCGCCGGGCAAAATGGTGGAAATTATCATTAAGAACAGACTCACTGGGCATATTGATAAACATGGCTTAATGGCAAAGAGTCAGCATGGATTTAGCAAAGGGAAGTCATGCCTTACTAATCTCTTGGAACTCTTTGAGGGTGTAAACAAGCATGTGGACAGGGGAGACCCAACATATATAGTGTACCTGGATTTCCAGAAAGCTTTTGATAAGGTCCCACATAAACAACTCTTGAGAAAATTAAAAAGTCATGGAATAGGAGTTAGTGTTTTGCTATGGATTGGTAACTGGTTAAAGGATAGGAAGCACAGAGTAGGACTAAATGGCCAGTTTTCACAATGGAGGGATGTAAAAAGGGGTGTGTCCCTTGGATCTGTACTGGGAACAGATCTTTTCAATGTATTCCTTAATGATCTGGAAAAGGGTGTTAAGAGTAAGGTGATCAAATTTTCAGATGACATCAAGTTATTCAGAGTAGTCAGAACATGAGCAGACTGTGAGGCGCTGCAGCAAGATCTTACAAGACTGTGTGCCTGGGCATCTAAATGGCAGATGAGATTTAATGTGGACAAGTGCAAAGTGATGCACATTGAGAAAAATAATCCAAATTCTGAGTACGCAATGCTGCGTACTAAGCTAGGAGTACCACTCAGGAAAAGGATCTGAGAGTGATTGTGGATAATACACTGAAATCCTCAGCCCAGTGTGCCACAGTGGTCAAAAAAGCAAATAGAATGTTAGGAATTATTCTCTAGTTTTAAACGTTTGATATTTTTATATTTACACTGTGTTTTTAGTATGAATTTTGTGAGCCGCCCTGAGTTGCTTGTAGCAAGAGGGGTAGGGTAAAAATGTACAAATAAATAAATAAATCAAAATCATGATGCCATGTATGAAGGGGTAGGTCCTCCCACCCCAATCCAGCTCAAGCCCAAGGGGCTAAGGCCAACAGAGTGCCCAATTCAAACCCCACAGGACTTTCCCCCCACATATTGTAATTTTAAATTGTTTTTTAAAAATTTATATTGTTTTTATTGAATGTTGTTTGCCACCCTGGGCTGCCCTGAGGGCAGGAGGGGTGGGATATAAATTTTAAATAAATAAATAAATAAATAAATAAATACAATTTTCACCTAGACTTGGGAGCTCCTAATTTGAATGTAGAGTTAGAGTTTGAGGCTGGAGAAGCTCAGTCCTGTCCTTTTTATTTGGATCAGTTTCAGTTGGTATCCCCTACTGATGCAGAGAGTGTGCTTGGGGTGATGCAGACAACCAGTTGTCAACTAGAACTATGCTCCTTCCTGGCTGATGAAAGTCTACCAGGAGACACTGGAGCCTTTGGTGGCTGGGTTTGTCAATGCCTCCTTTCGAGAGGGCAGGGTGCCAGCTGCCATTAAGACTACAGTTGTTCAGCCCTTACTCAAGAAAACCTCTCTTGACATTGGTTCTCTAGCCAGTTCTCACCATGTCTCTAATCTTCCCTTTTTAGGGAAGGTTATTGAATGGGTAGTCACTCAGCAGTTTCAGACACATCTTGACACTATTGTGTTCCTGGACCCTTTTCAGTCTGGCTTTCATCCTGGTATAGTCAACAATCTTCACCTGAAGATCGACATGGAAAATCGTATCATATTGATCCTGCTAGATCTTTTGGCAGCCTTTGACACAGTGAATCATGAGGTTTTGTTGAGGCAACTGTAGGATTTGGTGGGGGTTTATGAGGCCAGTCTTGAGTGGTTCCACTCTTTCCTGTCAGCGAGGTCTTCCCTCCTGTTCAATGTGTATTTAAGGCCACTAGGCAAGGTTATATGTAGATTTGGGACATGGTGCAGTTGGTATGCTGATGACACCCAGCTCTCTCTGTGTCGGTGTCTTTAGACATAATGTCAACTGGTGTCTGAATGTATGTTTTGACCTTGATATGAACTCTGGCTTGGCCCTGTGTTTACCATGTGGCACTGTTTAGACACACAGCCCATCTTGGGGTAAATCTGTGTTTTGCTTGCCACCCAATCTCAGCACGCAAATGCTGCCACCTCATTCCCGTGTTGTACCTGCTAACATGCCACACAATAGCATTAGACACAACATTGGCCACGTGTTCAGCCAGAACACGCAAATTGTCCTTGTGATGCAATGGTGTTCACATTGTGTGTTCAATGGGTGGCCAAATTGGTGTTGGGATTGTTATGGTGCTTACACACAACGGCCAAACATGTGCTTAGGGGTTTTGACACTCGATCTTTGTTATGTTTAAAGATACCCTGTGTCTTTTTCATCTGACCCAGGTTCTGCAATCTCAGTGCTTACCCAGTGCTTGGCTGCCATTGAGGACTAGATGCAGGTGAGCCAATTGAAGCTGAATCCAGACAAGACTGAAGTGACTATGACTAGCTGGCCCTATAACCTGAGGGTGGATAAGTATACCCAATATTGAGGGGTCCATCTTCCTCTGGTCATTCATGTTCTCAGCATTGGGGTCTCTTGCTGCATCTGGAACTTCAGGTTGCAGTGGTGACTAGGAGCACTGCCTGCCAATAGTGTTCCGGGCTGGTTTTGACCTATAAAGCCCTTGATGGTGTCCTGTCCAAAAGACCAACTTCCCTGCTATGCCCCATTGCATTCCATCAGTCAGGTAAGCCAGAAGTGCCTTCGTGCAAATACCACCATTGCAGTGGGTCCGGACAACATGGGAACACAGAAAGGCATTCTCTGTGGCTTCCCACAGTTTTGAAAGTTCCTTCCCCTGGAGGTTCACCAAAGCCTGAACCTAAGCATCTTCAGAAGGTGATGTAAGACCCTTTTCATTTGGATGGACGTTTAGCAGGTGGGGGTAGGGTTCGGAGGTTAGGATAGGAATAGTTTTAACTGGATTTTATTTGGTTTTTCTGCATTTTATTTTTTTCTGTTGTAAGCTGCCCTGAGCCTATGTGAAGGGGCATGATATATGTAACTAAATGAAATAAAATAAAACGTATTTCATTCCAATTCAATTAGGACAGGGAAATGCATCCTTGGATTTCTGGATGTAAACAACAAACATCTCAAGAGGCTACATCAGTCTGGAATATACGAATTTTAAAAGAGAACAAATCTCAAAAGCTTATTAAGAACTGTGAAAAAAGTGGAACTTTAGGAAATAAATACTTTCAAAGGGTGTTAAATTCATTCCATTTTTCCATTAAGTGCTATTAAATGCAATTAGCGTATTTTTGCCCTGGTATCTTAAAAGTGCTTAATTCCCTTCACACATAATAGAGTCATTTGTTATTCAAATTGCAGTAATCATTATAACCAAAAGTGGTTTAGGAGAATTCCAAGTCATTAATGCAATTCCAAATTTCTAAATAAAATCATGCAAATCATTCCAACAACGGTTGCTGGAAAATGAAAAATATCAAATATATGCACTGTATTTAGCTTTGCACAGCATCACAATACAAGAAATAAAGGCTGTTTTTACATGAGACACTCCCCCACATGTCCACCCAGGGGACATGTAGGGGAGCACCCAGGTAAAAGTGGCAGTGGGTGGGGGTGCATTCCCGCGATTCTCCCATCTCCACGCACAGAGCAACCTGTGAGATGCTGGGGCAGTTTTTAAATTAACACAAATGAAGGGTGGGTCTGTGGGGGGTGGGTGGAGTAACCCTACCCACCGCTAACCCATCATGGGTGAGTGGGGAGCGATTCACACGGATGCTGGCCATGCAGATTACAGGAGGGTCAGAGGTGAGGTTTGCAGCCCTCACAAACCCAGCCCCCACTCATCTGGCCATCCACCCAGCGAACATGATCACCATTCAGAACAGGCAACTGCAATACTGATCGGAGGAAAATCACACACCCCAGCATGACGTGGCAACATGGTGGACAGAAGACAAATGAAGTCATAGCTGCTGTTACTGCCCATTACCCAATCAGACTCCATTTAGGCGGGGTAGGAGGGTCAGGGGAAGGCACACACAGGCAAGCCACCAGAATCAGGGTATACGGAGACAGCACATATGAAACCACGGGGCACCAGTCAAGGGAAAACCAACACAAGCAGCAGATGAACGCAAGGCGGGCATTTGTTGCAACAGGGTGAACAACAATGGAAAGGTAGATGAATCAGACAATCAAGATACTCCACCAGACAAGGAGTCCAGTCCTGAACACACGCCCCACACAGTAGGGTCCAGGACAAATGTAGGCAGTTCACAAAGCCCCATTGCAAGGGGGATCATGGATGCAGGGTCGTGGGAAACGATCCCCATGCCACAAACAGCAGGACACACAAGAAAGGTGGCTTAACAAGTGATGACCAGAGGGCGGGGGGCAATGGGACAGGTGCATACCAGTTGTATGCATGGGTGTCCCATCCCTTGTTGTTTGTCAGGAGTAGTGAGCACCCATGTGCGGGAGTGCCTGTTGTCTCTTGCTACTTGTGCCCTACTTCAGCAGCATTCCTCCATATAATGTTGTTCCTCTCCACCCGCATTGTTCCCTGCAAAATTACTGTCCCATGCTACAGATTTGCTTCCTGCATGACATGTGGAATCCCCTGCCTAGGGTGCAGTTTGCTTACCTGGCTGTCTGGGAGGCCTTCCATGGCACTGGCTCTCTTCACGAGGGCCTTCTTGGGTGCTGTGGTTGGAGCCAACGTGTCTGTCTCTTTGCGTGTGTCTTCTTTAAGAGTCTCTGGCCAGGCCAGAGACATATCAGGAAGGGGCGATTGTGTCTGTTGGTGACCAGGTGTTGTGCTGCTCTGGCCCTCATGTGGCCTTTCTCCTATGCTACTGGTGGACCAGACCCACGGGTGGGTGTGCTGCCCTGTTCATATGGGCCTTTTTTACACAGGCAGCATCCACATATGAACACCCAGTAATCTGAGTATTCATGCATGGATACTGCTCGTGTACATGCTGCAGTGGGTGGATGGGAGTGGGTGGACGTGAATGTGTGTTCCTGTGGAACATGCACACCCACCCACCTCCACCCATCACTCATGCATGGAGCAACTGGTGAGAAGGCAGGTTACTCCGAGTGTGGGTGATGGTGGGGGTTGGTGGAGATGGGTGTGTGCCAGTGTGCACTTGTCTACACCCTTCCCCCACCCATCGCCCCCACATGCGTGCACACTGATGTCCCCCATTTAAAAAGGGCAATGGTTTGGTGGGTGTTGAACACACCTCTCCAGCCATGCCCACGCACAGAGCAATCCAGCTTTTTCACTGATACTTCATGTGTGTAGCAGTCACTCAGGTGAGATTCAGAAGGACGGATTCTAACAGGCAGTTCCTAGCATGGCTACCACGGCAGTCATCTCACGCTCCCCCTGCCAAGAGCTTCCCAACAACAGGCATGAAACACAAGGTTTGTATGAGTCTCTAACCCAGAAATTTCCTCCCCTGTGTTACTCCAGTGTCAGGAACCTTACATAAGCATACCAGGCTTAGTTAAAAGAATTTTAATTTGTGACTCCAGATTAAAATACAGTGCAAGGTTATGAAGAGAGTTAGAGCTGAAACTCACTTCCTGGTTTTATTTGTAATTCACCATGGATTCTGTTCTCCAGTTTCCAGGTTCTGAAGTTTCAAAGCCAGTACCTGGAACACTTTGGAAGTCTCAATTGAATGATGGAGATGCCATCTCATGCGTTACTAAAATGACCCAATTTATTGTTCTCATTTTCTCTGCTTATTAAGTGATAAACAGACAACAAACATTTCTGTTATTAAACTCACATTTAAGTGCAATGGGAAACCTACTAAAAGTACATAAGTAAGATTTTTCGCTTTCTCTCTAAGGAGATGAATATCCAAAAATACAGATTGTAAAAACAGTATTAGCAGGTTGAAGGGCAAACATGGACAACATCTTTCAGGTCATAGTGAGTGACTCAAATGGTCAATAATTCAGCTCCAGTTTTTACTGTTTTTTCCCCTATTGTCAGGAACCCTTGTTTCCCTAGGGAAACAAATTCTCTGTTGTCCAGGGAGATGAAAACTGCTTAAAATAGCTTACAAATTGCCCCTTTTCCTCCTCAGCATGTATCTGGACTATTAATTTGCATGCAAGGGACTAGAGGGGCCCCTCCTCAAAAAAATATTTATTGACGTTGGTGCCCTGGCTAGTTACTGGCTTGTCTCTAACCTTCCCTTTTTAGGGAAGGTTACTGAATGGGTAGTGGCTCTTCAGCTCCAGGTGCATTTGGATGGCATTGGTTTTATTGATCAAACACAGTCTGGATTTTGCCCAGGATACAGCATGGAGACAGTGCTTGTGATCTTGGTCGACAACCTTCTCATAGAACTGGAAAAGGGTTGTATGACCATGTTGGTCCTATTAGATCTGTCAGCGGCCTTTGATACCATTAATCATGAGTTGCTGCTTTCACGCCTGCAGGACCTGGCAGGGGGGGAGAGGACAGAAGTGTTTTTCAGTGGTTCCATTCTGACATTGCAGATGGATCTCAATGGGTGGTGCTAGGGGACCGTATTTGTCCCCTGGTGGTCTCTCGTGTGGAGTTCTGCAGGGTTCTATTCTGTCCCCTTTCTTGTTTAACGTGTATATGAAGCTGCTCGGGGAGGTCATGCACAGCTAGGAGGTTCATTGCCATCAGTATGCTGACAACATCCAGCTGTATTTGTCCTGCTGCTGCTGTGGGGGACTGAATGAGGTTGAGCCAACTGAAGCTCAATCCCGATAAGGCAGAGATGATGGGTGATTTCAGACGTTACGAGATCACGGTGAACCACACTGAACCACGCTCAACCCCCCCGCGGGGCCAAAGGGCCCGGAACGTCTGAACGGCGTGCGCCAGATGTTCACCACGCTCAATACCCACATGGGGTCAGTTTGAACCACGCTTCCCGGGCTAGCCGGGGGAAGGTCTCGGGAAGCGTGGTCAAACCAACCCCCACAGGGAACCAAGCAAAAGTAACGTCTGGACGCCAATCCCCCAGCGGAACCAAAAAAATGGAGCCCCGGCCGGGGACGAGGCACGCAGCGTCGCTGCCAGGCAACCAGCACCAACACAAACACCGGAGGGAGATTTAAAGCGAGAGCAGCAGCAAGCAAGCGTGGCGGGATGGAGCGAGGAGGGAAGCGGAAGAGAGCGGAGGCACGAACAGCGACAGCGGCGGGACAGGAGGCGGAGGACGTGCAGCCAGGCCCAGCGATGCAGGCGGAGGGGGCACAGGTGCAGGAAGGGGGCACACGGGAGCACCCGACCAGGGAGGCGCCCCGGGAACACCAACCACAGCTGCAGCCGGGTCGCGCCGCCCCGGGGACAGCGGCCGGAACAGGCCCACAGGAGGCACCCAGGAAACGGGTAAGGGCACCCACTGGGAGGGGAACAGGGGGCACAGGGGAACCCCCTGTGGAGGGGGCCGGGGGGACCCCGGGCGGAAGGCAGGGGGGCAGGGGGACCCCGGGCGGAGGGCAGGGGGGCAGGGGGCCCCCGAGAGGGCCCACACCCTCACCCAGCAACCAACCACCCCCCTTCCCCCCCCCAGACACGAAAGTCGGCCCGGGCGGACGAGCCCCAGGAGGAGCCCGGCCCCCGGCCCCCGGAGGCGCACCCCCAGGAGGAGGTGGAGGAGGAGCAGAGGCAGGTGCAGCATGAGCTGCACCGGGAGGAGGAACAGCAGGGGCCCAGCCGGAGGAAGGCCTATCACAGAGGGGGACAGTGGGGCCTCCAGGAGACCCGGGACTTCATACGGATCTGGGGGACCCTCGAGTACCAGGTGGAGCTCGCAATAAACCAGCGCAACGAGCATGTCTACCGGGACATCGTGCGCGACATGGAGGCGGCGGGGCACGAGCGCACTGTCAACCAGTGTCGCTCGAAGGCCAAGGAGCTCAAGAGGGGGTACAAGGCCCTCAAGGACAATAACAGCCGCTCCGGCCACGGGGCCCGCACCGCCCCCTACTACGATGCCCTGGACCGCATCCTTCACATGAAGGGCTCCATCGTTGCCCCACGCCTGGTGGGCAGCGCTGTGGTCCAGGGCAGGGAGCGGGCCGAGGTACCCCCTCCCCTCGCCGCCCGCCCGGTAGACACGAGCTCAGGGGACCCCCACCCCCAGGAGGACCACCCGGGACCCGCAGAAGCCCCAAGGCCCCCCCCCAGCAGCAGCCCGGAGACATCCCAACGCCGGGCCGGCCAGGCGGAGTCGGAGGTCGGCACCTTCACCACCCTCAGCCAGTGGTCCCAGGGGGAGCACTCCCAGGGTGAGGCGCCGGGCTCCGAAGGCTCGGAGACGGACATAGAGGGTAAGCGGGCCCCCAGGGCAGGGGGGGGCAAGACCAGGGGGCCGGTGGCAGGGGCGGGGGTGGGGGCCCTGCTGCAGGGGCCACAACCAGCCCCCTTCACCCGCTCCCCCCTCTCCCGCCCGCAGGACATGGGGAGCCCCAGGACCGGGCCAGCGAGACGGTGCAGGCCCCCGCGGAGGGCACAGGAGAGCAGGTGCCGGACCCAGGTAAGGCGGGAGGGCTGGGATGGCGGGAGGGCCCCCCGGGCGCCAGCCCAGGGGGGCCTCCGGCCTCAGTGGGGGAGGGGGGGCAGGGGGCCCCGGGACCCGACCCCGCTAGGGGACAGGGCCCTGCACTGACCCACCCGCCCATTTCCACAGGGCAGCCCCCGCGCGCGGCGCCTCCGCCGGCCGCGGCCCCAGCCCAGCGGATGCGGGAGTACCGGGCGCGGGTCCGCAGGCGCAGGGAGGAGCAAGCGGAGGACATCGTCCGCAGGGCGGAGGAACAGGGGGAGCGCATGATCGCCTCCGTGGACCGCATGGAGGCGGCCATAGAGCGGTCCATGGAGAAGGCCCTGGAGACAGACCGCCGGCTGGAGGCGGAGGTGCGCCTGGAGCGGAGGCGGGAGCGCCGGGAGCACCAGCGGCAGCAGGGGCTGCTCAGGGGCCTCCGGCAGGACATACAGGGCATGGTGCGGGAGCACAGTGCAAAGATGGACAGGTCCCACGACATTGGGACCTCCCTGCTCCTGCATGCGGGCACCATGTGTGCCTACGTGATGGCCGGCGCACCTCCGGGCGCCCTGCCCGCCCAGGTCCCCATGCCGGGCCCCTCGGCGCCCCCGGGCCCAGCCCTGCCGCCCCTGGCGCCCCCCCGGCCCCAGGGCCCTCGCATGCGCCTCCCAGTGCCCCCGGGCCTCCGGAGGGTCCAGCCCCCCCGGGGCGCGACCGGGGCACCGGGCACAGCTGCCCATCCGCCGCCCGGCCCCCTGCCGGGGCCGGGACCGGCCCAGGACACGGCAGGGGACACGGACAGTGGGGGGGAGGGGAGCTCCCAGAGCTCGGTGGGCCCAAGCGGCCGCACGAGGGGTCGGCCCAGGAAACGCGGGGGGATGGTGGGAAGGGGGGGGAGGGGGAGGGCCACATGAGGGCGGGTGGTGGACGGGGTCACGGGCACGGGGGTGGGGAGGGGGCACAGGGTGATTGTGTGAACTGTGTGGGCAATAAAGTGTTGTAAAGAGACAGTTGTCCCCGGCCCGTTTGTGGGGGGGACAGGGCTGTGGGACCGCGTGTACAGGGGCATGGGCACGGAACGGGGGGTGGGGCCCCCAGGGGCGGGAAGGCCCTCACAGCGGGCCCCCCCGGGCGATGTGGGTTGCAAGGGCGTTCCGGATCCTTTTGGCATACCGGTACTCCCGGGGGTTCCCTGCGTTCACGTACAGGGGAACAGGACCGGGGGGCCGGTGGGGCTCGGGGTACTCCAGGGCCGCCCCCTCGGTCTCGCACACATTGTGCAGAACGCAGCAGGCACCGATCACCAGGGCGGAGGTGGGGACGGTGAAGTCCAGGCGGCCAGCTATACTCCTCCAGCGCTGCTTCAGGGCCCCGAAGGCACGCTCCACCACGGTCCGGCTCGCACACAGGCGGGTATTGTATACCTGCTCCGCAGGGGTGCTCGGGACAGGGTAGACCTTCATCAGCCAGCGGGTCAGGGGGTAGGCGGGGTCCCCCAGGATGCAGGGGGGCATGGGAACACCCTCGATCCACCTCATGCCCATGTCCGCGAAGTCCCCCCGGTACATGCGGGCATAGAAGGGGGAGATGGTCATGATCCTGGCGTCGTGACTCCGGCCGGAGTTGCCCGTGTAGATGTCTATGAAGCGGGCCCGGTGGTCCACCACCCCCTGCAGGTGCAGGGAGTAGTATCCGTGCCGGTTCACATACTCCAGGGCCTCCCCCGCGGCCGGGCGCAGGATCTCGATGTGTGTGCCGTCCACGGCTCCGATGCAGTTCGGGAAGCCCCCGGCCGCGAAGCCAGCCATCACAGCGCCCTGGTCCAGGAGCTGGATGGTCCTGTCGAGGAGCACGCCCTCCACAGCCTCGCACACATCCCGCACGATGCAGGCGACCGTGCTGAGCCCCACCCCGAAGTGCTGGGACACGGAGCGGCAGGAGTCGGGCGTTGCGAGGGCCCAGACCCCTATGGCCACCCGCTGGACCATGGGGATGGGCTCCCGCATGGAGGTGTGCTGCCGCTCCAGCCAGGGCGTGAGGAGCTCCGCTAGGCGCAGCAGGGTGGCCTTGCCCATCCGGAAGTGGGACCCCCACTCGGCCTCCCCCCAGTGGGCCTGGGCCCGCTCCCACCAGGCCTGGGGCCGCTCCGTGACCCATAGGCTCCGCGCTATGGGCATAGCCAGCAGCGCTGCCCGGCGGAGGGTCTGCGTTGCCCAGCGGAACCGCCTCGCGGCCCCTCGGAGCGCAGCGGGCCGGGTGAGGCTCCGGCAGGCGGCCAGCCACGCCCCCCAGGCCCGGCGCCGAGCCCTGAGCCGGGCACGGACTCTCCTGCGGGCCTGCTGGCCCCGGAGGCGCACGCCAGCCCGCAGGGCCAGGACATAGCGCAGGCGGACGGCCAGGTGCACCCTCTCGGTCAGGAGGCACAGCTGCTCAGTGTGGTCACGGTGCCACTCAGCCGCGAGCGCGAGGAACATCCAGTTCCCACCTGCCCTATCGCGCTCCATGGTGCTGGGGCCCCGGTGGGGGCTGGGAGCGCTTATGGCGGCCCGGTGCTGGTGGCTCCGCCCGGGGGTCGGCCTCGCGGGCCTGCGCGCGCCCTGTGCCGGTGCGTTCCGGCTGCTCCCGCCCCCAGCACCCCGGGCCCCCTCCCCTCGCTGTTTGTAGCGGGATGGCCTTGAAGGTGCGATTAGGCAGACAGAGAGCTCGCTGTTGTTCTCTGCAGCTGTGCCGGGCCCGCACCCCACGCCTCGCTCTGTTGTGCTACAATGTTGCGGTGCGGGCCCGTGTTCCCTGTCCCGGGGGCCGGGCCGAGCCTCTCCCGGCCCTGGGCAGTCTGTGTGCCCTCCGGGCTCCGTGTCCCATTCCCTGTTGTGCTGGACCATGGCTGGCTGCCCATCCATGGGGCTCCCGCTGTCCGGCCCCCAAGGGGCCCCCCATATCTGGGCCTTCCGCGAGACCATGTCTCTGTGCGACCTGTGGCACACCCCTGCCGTGCAGCTGCTCCTGGCCGGGCCGGGGAGCCGTGCAGGTGCCTACGAGAGCCTGAGCTCCGGGCTCCGTTACTTTGGCCATGTGGTGAGCGCCCGTGATTGCCGGCTGCATGCGGAGGCCCTGGGGCTGGCTCGTTTCCCCGAGGGGCGCATCCCGGAGGTGCTGTGCGCCCATGTGCCCTGGAGCGCCTCGGAGACCGTGTCAGCGCTGGTGGTGTGTGGTCTGGGCGCCTACTCGGAGTGCCTGGCCGAGGGTGGCCCTGCCTTGGCCGTGAGCTACTTCTCCTGTGTTCACGGGGCCCGTGGGTACCAGCGCACCCGTGGGGCGGCGTTCCAGCGGCTTCTGGAGCTGGGGCATCTTCCGTGGCCCCCTTCTGCTGCCTGCTGTGTGCCGGAGCCCTCCGCGGTGGAGATGTCATCCCTGTTGGCGGTGTGGGCGCGTGTGGATGTGCAGCTGGCCCTCACCATGCCCGATCCCTTCGAGGCCTACTACCTGATCGCCCACTACATGTCCTTGCAGGGGTACCGCCGGGGCATGCTGCACTGGCCCCACCTGGTCCACCGGGCGGGCCACCCGGGCCCTGGGGCCAGCGGGGCCCCCGGCAGCGGCCCGTGAGCCCCGCGTCGCTGGCCTGCCCCCCCCCGCGTGGTGCCCCCGTGTGGGCTCCCGCCCCGGCCCGGGGGGGGGCCTGGTCCCCGCTGGCCGCTCCCGACCTGCGGACCCCACCTCGGTGAGCTCCCGCCCGCCTCGCTGCTTGCTGCTGCCCCTGGCCGTGGTCCTGGGCCCCCTCCATCCCCGTGACTCCGTGGGTGCTGCCTGAGCGTCGCTGGTGCTGCGGAGGAGCACCGCTGGACCCGGCTGCCCTGCCTGTGCCAGCCTTTGACTGTGGGGCCCCCTTCCTCCTCCTCCTGGCGCCCCTCCGCCGGCCTCGCTGTGCTTTGGGGGCCCCCAACGTGCCTTGCTCCGGGGGTCCGCCCCCCCCCCCCGAGACTGCCTCTGTTCCTGTGGGGGCACCTCCTTGGACTGGACTGGACTGGGGTGGTGTGGGGGTGGGGGTTGCTGCTGTCTGTGCCTTGCCCCGTGGTGGTGCCCCCCCCTCCCTGCCGGTGTTCCGGGTGGGGTGTTCCGGGCGCCCCTTCCCCCCTTCCCGGCCTTTCCCTGGTGTGTGTGTGTGTGTGTGTGTGTGTGTGTGTGTGCCCGGGCGTGTGGCCGTGCATTGTGCCCCGCTGCGGGACCGCTGTGTGAGCCGGCTGTCAGCCTGTTCTCGCTCTTTCCAACCCCCGGGCGTGGTTGCGCTGTTCGCCCCCCCTGGTGGTTCGCTGTGGTGAACCGGCCGGCCGTAACGTCTGAAAGTACCCGATGTTAGTAGGTGGAACCGGTAATCTGGGTGAGGGGTTTCATGGATTATTCTGGATGGATCCACCAACCTTGCATACATAAGGGAGACCTGGTTGGACAATGAGTCAGGACTGATTTTGGCTGACTTGGTGCTGTCCGGGTACTCCATGCAGCATCAGATTAGGTCCGGGGCTTGGGTGGTGGTGGTATAGCTATGATTTTTAAGGATTCGTTGTCCTTCTGGAGGTTTTCAGTGCAGATTTCATCTGGCATGGAGTGTGTCTATCTAGTGTTTGATTTGGCTATGGATAGATTAGAGATTCTGCTGGTCTACCAAGCACCTCACTGTACCACAGCATCTCTGACTGCTCTAGCTGACTTGGTCTCATAGGTGGTGTTGCAGTCGCCCAGACTCATTGTTTTGAGGGACTTCAATATCCACGCTGAGCCCAGCCTTTATGGAGCAGAGCATATGGCCTCCATGGCAACCATGGGCCTATCCCAGGTGGTAGTGGGCCCAAAACATGAAAGGGGACACAAGATGGATTTGATTTTCTGCACTGGCCTGTAATCAGAGTGTCCTATGAGTGGGGGTATCGAGGTGACACCCTTGTCATGGTTGGGCCATTACCTCCTGAAGGTTCAGATCCTGGCACACTGATGACCCCATCGGGGTGCAGGACCTATTAGACTGGTCCTCCACCCCGGAGACTCATGGATCCAATTGCCTTCAAGAACTCTCTGGGGGAGTTTCCCACAGACCTCGATGACCACTCTGTTGATAACCTCATCATGTTATGGTATAACATCTTAAATGAGGCCATCGACACAATGGCTCTTAGGCATTCGCTCCCACTGCTGTGCCAACACAGGTCCCCATCGTATATGGAGGGTCTGAGGTGGCTGAAGCAGGAGAGTAGGTGTTTGGAGTGCAGGTGGCCCTGGACTCAAGCTGAATCTGAGCGTTTGTGGCATAGATCATTTTGGAAAGACTATATTGTGGCTGTGATGGCAGCAAAGAAGGTTTTCTTTGCTACCATCATAACATCTATGAAGTCACATCCTGCAGAACTTTTCCAGGTGGTATGGGGTTTGGTCAGTCCAGTCTGTCTCCACCAGGAATTGTAGGAGGCCAGTGCTTGCTGTGACATTTTTATTGATTACTTTGTAGATAAAATTGCTCATATTCACCATGAACTTGGTGCAACCGTTTCTTGTGCAGAGTCAGAGCAGGGGGTTATGGAAGCCCAGCTTTGTCCTTTGGGGGGAAGATTGGTTTCAGTAATTGTTGCTCACCAACGCAGAGGAGCTACTTGGGGCTCCGCGAGCTACAAGTTGTGAACTAGATCCATGCCTATCCTGGCTGGTGAAACCCAGCCAGGAGACTTTGGGGCTGTTTGTCACAAAGGAACATAGGGTCACACTTGACCAGAGGGAACAGACATGCACTGTTGATTTATAGAAACAAGTTTGTAACATGTACTGTTAAGTTGTAGAAACCAATCTGAGACATTGCGAAATAGGAGCAACACAGCCCCCCAAGGGGCATTGATATGTAAACAGAGGTCTTTCCAAAAGGTTCGAGTGTGTCTAGCACCAGCTTTAAGAATGTAAATGTAAATGAGAGGAAACTGCATACATGAGTGAGCCCAGAGACACAGGAGAGGAAAGGAAAAAACAAAAGAACTTTCTGGAACACTCAAGAAGAAACAGGGGAGGTTGTCGCCTAGCCTCAAGGAGGCTGTGGTACTTCCCCTTCTGAAGAAACCATCACTGGATGTGGATGCACTCACCAGCTACCAACCTGTCTCTAACCTTCCCTTTTTAGGGAAGGTTATTGAGTGTGCGGTGGCGATCCAGCTCCAGGCACATCTAGATAGTATCGGTTTCCTGGACCCTTTTCAATCTGGGTTCCGCCCTGGCCATGGAACTGAGGCGCCGTTGGTGGCCTTGGTCAACGATCTCCGCTGGGAGATGGATGCAGGATGTTCAACATTTCTTATCCTGCCAGATCTCCCGGCCGCTTTTGATACTGTGGACCATGGGCTGCTGTTGAGATGGCTGCATGACCTGGGGGTCTGGAAAGGACTGTTCTTGAATGGTTCCACTCATTCCTCTAGGGGAGAAGCCAGCGGGTGGTGTTGGGATCTGAAACATCTTGCTCCCGCACCTTGTCCCGCGGCGTTCTGCAGGGTACCATTGTGTCTCCATTATTATTTAATGTACATATGCAGCCCTTGGGGGAGGTCGTGAGAGGGTTCAGGGTGTGATGTCACCAATATGCTGATGATACTCAACTGTACCTTTATTTTTCAGCTGACCCAGACCCTGCAGTCTTGTTGCTATCCCAATGTTTGAAGGCTGTGGCGGAGTGGATGTGGCAGAGCAGACTGAAGCTCAACCCCAATAAGACAGAGGTGATGGTGGTGAGGAGGGCGAGGGAGGTGTCAGCTCCCCTGATTGTGAGGTTTGCCCTCCTATAGCCCAGAAGATTCAGAGCCTGGGGGTGGTTCTGGACTTGGATATCCACCTGGAGTGACAGGTGGAGGGGGTGGCGAAGGCCACCTTCTGCCAGTTGTACCTGGTGTGGAGGCTGTGTCCGTACATCTCTGGGCCAGACCTGGCCTCCCTCATCCATGCCTTTGTTACCTCGAGGCTGGACTACTGCAATGCGCTCTACGAGGGGCTGCCCTTGTTTCTGGTTCGGAGGTTGCAGCTAGTGCAGAATGGGGTGGCCCATCTCCTGTCGGGGACGGGTCATCGGGAGCACATAACACCTGTGCTCTGGACTCTGAACTGGTTGCCAATAGCGTGCAGAGCCAGGTACAAGTTATTGGTGTTGATCTATAAGGCCCTTCATGGTCTGGGCCCCTCATACCTCAGGGACCACTTCGCTCTCCACGCCCCAGAGCATCTCATTCAGTCTTCCGAGGGTGCCTTCTTGGAGGTCCCCCCAGTTAAGCGGGGGGCCACAATGGAAAGGGCATTCTCGGGGGCCGGGACGCAGCATTGGAATTCCCTCCCAGGGGAAGCTCGCCTGGCCCCAAACCTCTTAACATTTTGGCAGGCTTGTAAAACTTGGCTGTTCGCCCAGGCCTTTGGGGAAGGGGGGAGGGGAGGTTAGGGTTAGCACTTGAGAACCCAGAGAGAAAGAGTCTGAGAATGGGAAGTCTCTGGAACTTGGGTGACAAAAATGTTGCCCCTTTACTGGACTGAATCAGCTAGAGAGAGAACTGATTCAGATGGAGCTGTTTTAACTGTTCTTTGGTTTCTCCTGTTCTTTCAAGACTTCTCTTTCAGGCTTCCCTGAGCAGTTCTGACTTTCTCAGGTCATGAAAATGCTTTGGAAGCCCTTTTTTGCTCACTGTCCCTGACCCGCGAAATCAAACGGAAAACAACAAAACACTGCAGACTCTGGTCAAAGATTTGCTTATTCCACTCTTGAAGTTGAGCTCTGGAAGGTGCTGGCAACTCACTCTCTCCAGATATGGGATTTGCTCCCCTCAGAGGATACCATTTACTTTTGGTTATCCCCCTTTGCTTTTATACACATTGGTACTCCATTGTGAGTGTAACCCTTCTCATTGGGTGCCACTGTCATGGTGTTGGGGTCCACTACTCCACATTTCTGTGTTAGGTGACTCAGTTTCCCTCACTTGCAGCCCGTCTGAATCAGTTCTCTCTCTAGCTGATTCAGTCCTGCAAAGGGGCAACACTTTTGTCACCCAAGTTCCAGAGGCTTCCCGTTCTCAGACTCTTTCTCTCTGGGTTTGCAAGTACTTGAGAGCACAAGATATTCAGTCTGTGTTCCCCAGTGTGAGACAACAGAAAGCACTTCTTAGTAAAGAAGAAAGTTTATTGATTACATAAACAAAGGTAGTTTGAACGCAGAGTGGCATATAAAACAAAGTGAATAACGCAATCCTAGTCTGTGCTGAGTAAGTCCCTAGTTATGACCTTACCCTACAGAAAGTCTATGAGCTTGAGTCCGTTTCTCAGTCAGGTGTAATGAGGCTGGGCTTCTAGTCCTTAAGCTGATTAGGAAACAAAGTCTCTTCTCTCAGCACATTGTTTCAGCAGGCTGGTTGACAGGCTCCTGCCCTCCAGCTGTAATCCGAGACTCAGCGAGTCAGAGGTTGAGGAAGTTCCCAACAGTAACTGTCCTCTATGGGTTCGAATGTCCTATATAAGTCCTTGGGGAGAAAACCAGAGTTTCTTCTCGAGTCTTCCAGAAAGTTCTTTTGTTTTTTCCTTTCCTCTCCTTTGCCTCTGGGTTCATTCATGTATGCAGTTTCATCTCATTTACATTCTTAAAGCTGGTGCTAGACACACTCGCACCTTTTGGAAAGACCTCTGTTTACATATCAATGCCCCTTGGGGGGCTGTGTTGCTCCTATTTCGCAATGTCTCAGATTGGTTTCTACAACTTAACAGTACATGTTACAAACTTGTTTCTATAAATCAACAGTGCATGTCTGTTCCCTCTGGTCATGTGTGACCCTATGTTCCTTCATGACACTGTTGCTAGCTGGGGTGATCAACACCTCCTTTTGGGAGGGCAGAGTGCCAAGCTGCCTTAAGGTGGCAATTGTTTGTCCTCTGTTTAAGAAGCTATCATTGGATGTTGATTTCTCTGCCAGCTATCGACCTGTCTCTAACCTTCCCTTTATATGGAAGGTTGTTGAATGGGTGGTAGCTCAGGTTTCAGGTGCATCTGGATGCTATCAGATTCAAGGACCCTGTGCAGTCTGGTTTTCATCCTGGGCATGGCACGGAGATTGTGCTTGTGGCCTTGGTCAATGACCTTTGCCTGGAGTTAGATCAGGGAAATTCTACCCTTTTGATTTTATTCAATCTTTCAGTGGCTATTTATTTATTTATTTATTTAAAGACTTCTACCCCACTCCCTCCAGCCTTATGGCAGCTCGGGGCAGCTTACACAACATTTTAAAACAATTAAAAATACAGGAAGGGGTTACTAACACAATAAAAAGAGGTAAAACCACTGGCAAAAAACAAAAACAACCCACCCCCACTTTCATTCCCTCCCTTCCCCCAAAGGCCCAGATGATCAGCCAGTTCTTACAGGTCTGATGAAAGGCCAACAGGCTAGGAGCAATTTATGCCATTAATCTTGAGGTGTTGCTGATTCGCCTGTGGGACCTGCTAGATTAGCAAGACTGTTCTTTAGTGGTTCAACTCTTTCTTGCCTGAGAGGTCTCAGCAGGTGGTGTTGGACGATTGATCATCGTCTCATTGGGATCTCCCTTGTAGGGTTCCATTTTGTCCCTCTTCTTGTTCAATGTGTATATGCAGCTACTGGGCAAGGTCATTCAGAGGTTTGGGGTGAGCTGCGATCAGTATACTGATGACATCCAGCTCTACCTTTCTTTTTCATCTGACCCAGGCAGTCTCAGTGCTTACCCGTTGCCTGGCTGTGGAGGGGGACTGGATGAGGGTGAGCTGACAGAAGCTGAATCCTGACAAGACTCAGGTGATGATGGCTGGGTTACTAGTTGGGTTACTAACTGGCTGGGTTACTATTGTGCCCTGGAGGGGATTGGACTCCTCTTATTGATGGGGTCCGTCCCCCTCTGGTTGATCAGGTTCGCAATCTCGAAGTGCTTCTGTATCCTTTGCTGTGCCTAGATTGCCAGGTCATGGCAGTGGCCAGGAGAACTTTCACCAACTCCATCTGGTGAGGAGTCTGCGGCCTTTTCTTTCGGACTCTGATTTGGCCACCGTCATGCATGCTTTCATCACCCCAAAGCTAGGCTACTGTAATGAACTCTACGTAGGACTGCCCTTGATGATGGTTCGGAGGCTGCAGCTTGTGTAGAATGTGGCAGTTCACCTCCTTACGGGGTTGCGTCTCTGAGAGTGCATAACACCAGTACTCAATTTGCTGTCCTGGCTGCTGATAGACTTCTAGGCCCAATTCAAGGTGCAAGTGATGACCTTTAAAGAGCTAAATGGCCCTAAGCCCCATCTATCTGAGGGATCATCTGAATCCCTTTGTCCACTTGCGGCTTCTGCGGTCAGCTGGGGGTGCCTTCATTGAGATTTCATTTTTTCACCAGGTCTCGACTATGAGGAGGGTGTTCTCAGATGTCGCACCGCTGTTATGGAACTCCCTCCACAGGGGTGGTCCTCCTGTGTTCAAGCATGGTAGCTTTCCAGAGGCATTGTAAGACCATTTTATTCTGTCTGGCTTTTGGCAGCAGGAACTGAATTGTAGAGATGGACGAACAGAACCGAGTTTGGAAATTCAGTTCGGTTTGGTTCGAAAATGGAGTTTGGTTCGGAACTTCGGTTCAGTCGACCGAACTATTTGAGTTTGGTCCGAACTCTGAACTTCTGAACAGAGTTCAGAAATTCAAACTCCATTGAACTAAATGGAATATTATCTTATAGGGATGGGTGAACAGAACTGAGTTTGGAAATTTGGTTTGGTTCGGTTCTAAAATCAAGTTCAGTTCGGTCGACCGAACTGGTCGAGGTCGGTCCGAACTCTGAAATTCTGAACCGCGTTCACCCATCCCTACTGAATTGGCGGTTGAGTCTAAGGGGGAGGATGGATTGGGGGATAGGAGTGGAATAAGTGGGAGTTTGTTTGAGGGTGGGAGTGGGTTGGATTTTGGGGGAATTTGTTGGGTTTTGGGGAGATGTGTTTTAAATGTTTTTAAATTGTATTGTATTTTTTTTTTTTAAATAATAATTGTAAGCTTCTCTGAGCCTTTGGGGAAGGGTGGGATATAAATGTTAATAAATAAATAAATAAATAAATAAAATCAATTTTCACTGGGTGGATCATAATTATTGTCCATAGTGACTGGAGGGCATGGAGGAAGAACACCAGCAGGTGAAACAATACCGGACATGGCAGGAGGAGGTGGTGGTGGTGGAATAAACATACAGAGAGTCCAGTCTGAACGAAGTCAAGAAAAAAACACAGTTCTTGCTTGAGGGCCAAATTGGGGTGGCTGAAGTATTTGTAGAATTTGTGGTGCATGGGTTGGGCATCAGGTTGGCTGAACAAACTGCAGCGGCTGTTATTGTGCTGTTGGCTTCAATTTGACCACTCCTGCATTACAGGAACCCCCTCTGGGTCATAGTGTGTTGCCAGGATTGGACATGGCAGTGATATCTTTAATGTCTCTTCAGAAGCCAAATTAGTCTCTGTAGGAAACAAAACAGAAACACACTTCCTGGGATGAAGACCAAGATATGGTAACAGAAACAGAAATAAACCTTACATTTAAAATGGGTACAAGGATAAAGATCCCCACCTTGCAATTGTTATGATATGGCTTGGGCCTAACAGAGATGCTAAGCTCCTTGCTACAATGTAACCAAATTTTTTATTTATTTATTTATTTTATTTTATTTCAATTAATTTTTACCCCGCCCCTCCTGCCACGCAGCCCGGGACGGCTCACAACATATAAAATACTAAAAACAATTTAAAACATTTATAACAATAATAAAATATTAAAACAGGGCTAATTACAACTAATAAAAACAAATCCAAATAGGGCGGGGGGTTAAAAAATCCCTCACCCTACCCTCCCACCCTACCCAGAAATGCTTCTCTGACACAAATGTGCCAGAACAGACATTGAATGTTATTAACTCACTCTTTGTTAAAATGTAACCAAAAGTATACACTGGATTAATAAATATGTAACACTTTGAATGTAACTTTTGTGTAGGCCATTGTAGTTGTTGTTTAGGATTATGTAGAATGTTAGAAATTAGGTGAGACATTATTTTAGTACATGTATTCATTCATTGATTAAAAGAACAGAAAATGTTAGGGAAGATGGTCAAAAATTGGTCAGAGGAGGCGAATGATGTCTGAGAGAAAAGAGCAGAAACCTCGTGTTCCCAAAACAACTTAATAGTTTATAATTCACAGGAACATTGAGAGGCAAAGGGAAGGTCAGAACCTGATAACAGAGTTAAACTGTAAGAGCAAGCAGAGATGGCCTTATCATATAACCAGATGCCTCTAAGAAGAATGTGGACAAGCCTGACCAAAGGTTCAGGCCCCCAACTCCGGAGGGAGGGGTGGACCAGACTCTATCAGTCACGGCAAGCCCCCACACCATGACTAAGCAGAAGGACCCCAATTATGGATAGCCATAGAGGGAACATTCTGGAGTAAGAGGCAAACAGCCCCTTAACATGGATAAGTAATAAGAGAAACTTGTATATAAGGCCAGCCTCTGGATCAGTTCTCTGCACTTCACGGTACTCGGTTGCTATCCCTTATCAGGGAGCCGATGAGCTCGGTGATTCGCCCCCTTTGGGACTTCTCCTTAGGAAGTCCTGCAACATGCCTGGCAGCTAGGTTTTTTCTCTCAGCATCGTTGGGCCCCCTTCCTGCCTTCTTCTGGAAACAGACCGTTGACCTCTGATCACGTAAGAATATATGCTTTTGTATATGTTTGAAGTAGTCAGAGTAAGGTGAGGGGCCATATGTTGAGTGCAAGTGTCTCTTTAATAATTGGTATGCTAATTGTGCTGCTATTATTGAATAAATGCCTATTTGATTGAACAAAAGAGTCATTACTAAAAACAGAAGAGGAGTAATTCCCCACCCTCTCAAAATACTAGTATTTCCACTAGCTCCCGGGGAATTGAAAGGGACCTGCTTCACCAGGGTGCAGAGAAGCAGCTGAACCCCTTTTATTTCTTCTCACAATAACACCAATAGTCTCATTCCTTTACATTTGATTTTTAGTCCTGAGTAGGGCTGAAACTCAATTTCCAACTCTCACATTTCTTGACAAGACTTTCTTGCAAATGAGAATGAGCTGAGAATTGCCTGGATTCTCACTGAGAAAGGCGAGAATCTTGCAAACAAGCCACCCCCACAAAAGACCTAGGGAGGGCCTTTTTTAAAACCTGGCTAGGTTTCAAAAAGACCCTGGGTCTCTCTTTCCCTGCTTAGCTTCTTTGCATGCAGGAACAAGGGAAAGTGAGGTTGCCAACAAAAAAAGAAAAGAAAAGAAAAACCCCATCACCGCATATACATACAATGACTGATGAGGTCATTCTGCTAATGGGCAGGCCTTTTCCAAAGTAGCACTGGTAGCAACAATGACATTTTGGGAAATGGCAGCCGGTCGCACATGCACAAATGGTGATATGCATGCACAGAATGGCTGCCTTTTTCAAAATGGTGGTGACGCTGCCAGCACCATTTTGGAAAAGGGATGCACATGCACAGAATGGCCCTAATGGACATTTTGTGTGTGCACAGTGATTTTGAAATTTATTTTCTTTTTAAAAAATTTCAAGATAGCTTGTAAAATTTTGCACCAGGGATGAGATCTCATAAGAAATCTTGAGATAATACAATTTGATTCTCATTTCAGCCCTAGTCCAGACTTGCTTCAATTCAGAGGCAAGCTTCAATGGGTGCCCATTGTGAGGCTGCATTTTGAAACAAGACCAAAACTTTCCCGCATGCTTAAAGCAACACACTCCCCAAGCCTTCAGTATAACAAGGAAGGTCAATACAGGCACTCCCATAACCCTAAAGTACCAAGTTACCTACACTTTACAACCTACCACCCACATTCTTGACATGAAAAAAGCCATTAGAAACAACTTCAGATTATCTTATTATACCTTGCATAGTGATTAAAACAATTACTACAGCTGAGGGAATGTTTCCATTAAAACAGCTGTCCCAGTGTTTTATAAAGGAAACAGTGAGAAGAGCAGGAAGAATTTAAAACTTTAAAGCCAAACTCGAAAAAGTAATGCACGAACATACATACACACACACACAGACACACACACACAGACACACACACAGATTTCCCAGAAAGGGCAGCACTGCACTAGGACTAGCCTGAGTGCTGGACTAGTGGGAGCAGTTAAGCTACTGTTCACCACAGCTTGGTGTCAATACTTAATTTAGTATTTTGGCCTCTAATTGATCGGTTCAAGTTGATGGTCCCCAGTTAAATTATTAAATGCACTCTTGCGAGGCAATGACCGTACTTGAGCATAAGTTATTTTTCTTTATTAACAGAGATATGATTATATAATTTAAATGATGTAATTTTAATATGCATAAACAAGAACAGTAATAACAGCCAAACTTGCAATTAAACCACTTATTTTTTAAATAGGATAGCAATTAAGTAAACAGCTACAGTAGTCAAAAAGATTATTGAATCTAAGGTTAGTTCTGAAGGAGTCAAAGTTCTAAAGAAGTTACCACCTTTCATCAGTTACCAGAGAGACCAGCTCCATGGGTGTGTGAACATCAGTACTGGTTCAGGAAGATAGAAGAAAGATGACATTTGAGATAATTCAAAGGTGTCTTTTCCTGGATGACATAGGCTTTTAAGGCCTAAACTCCAACTCCCATGAAACTCCCCAGGGATGTCAAAGATAATTACATTTTCCAATCAAATTATAAAATTGACATCTTTTCTTATAAAGATGGTCAAAGGACAAAGGACCAGTGTCCAGTTCTGTACACAGTGATCTTACAAAGTTGATCGAAGCTACAAGTCATGTGGACTGAAACTAGCACGCCCAGAATAGAAGCGTTTATTGTTTCTGTGTGCTTTTTCCAGCCTGCTAACGCCGTTCCATTTGTTTCATAGCAAGATTTCTTATTTTATCATTTTACTGATTATCATCTTGTTAGGTTGGAAAACTCCCGTTTAACTTCCCCAGATCCAAACTACAATTAGTATTGTGTTATATTGATCCATCAAGATATTGCCAAACTCTCCTATTTTATAAAAGCTTTTGACATGACTTTTGGGCTAGTAAACACCATGGCCTCACAGTAATGCCCTGCTAGCTCCCCAAGCATGCTAATACTGCCTTGATATATTTATTTATTTATTATATAAATTTCTTATCCTGCTTCTACTAAGTATATAAGTAAATATGTATATACGTAAATTAGTAAATAAGTATATTTATATATTTTACAGCATAATTAAAAACACTCTACAAGAGGGTGCTTCAGCCCAGTGGGCATGGCTGGCCTGCAAGGGGGATAGCTGTGTGGTGGATGCTGCCTGGGTTGGAGAGAGAACTCAGCCACACCTGTGTTTCTGTTGTGCCCCACCTCCTTAGGTTGATTGATTGATTGACTGATTTTCATTTACGGCCTCAGCCAAAATGCAAACAAAGAATAATGATGCTAGTAGCAGCATATATACCCCTTGTCTCAATACACATTTTATATATACATCTCACAATTTCACAATTCTAACAACAAAATAAAATGTCATCATGTTATTGAATAACAATAGGTATAACTCCTATCAGGTGGGGAACCATTTCGGCTTCTCTCGTGGTCAGAATAGTCCCTGACCGTAGCATTTGTCAGCAGAGTGGATTACCTCTTGGAAGCCATTTATTTTACTTCTTGGCTTCTCACTGACTTGCTTCTTTCTTGCCATCTATGCTGTGTACAGAAACCTGGCGAGCACCATGATGGTCTCCATTTTTCTGTCTTGTAGCAGAATTACGGTTCTCCTATGCAGGGTACTGACTGCTTTTGATGCCTTTAAGGGGGACAGCCATTTCTTTCTTTCTATTTCATAATACTGACATTCCCAGAGAATATGAATCATGTCTTCAATTCGCTCCATATTACATGGACATAATCTTTCTGCAGTCGCCACCTGAGCCCATTTCCCTTCCTGGAGTTTTGAGGCTAGCTGAGAAAAATGCCTCAGGTGATATTGGGGTATCCCCAAATAAATTGCTGGGAATTCCAGCTGCAGACCATATTGATTAGTTAAAATATACTTCTGCTGTCTCACCCTAGCCCTATCCTCTTGCTTGGCACTGTCTACTACTCGCTGTCTAAATAAATCTTTTTCCATACCTGACGGAATTGGATCCACATTTTCTGTCCAGTAACCGAGCCCCAGATTTGCGATTGCTTCCTTGACCTCAATTAGCCAGGTTCTTTCCCACCTGGGAGGGCGGGGGGGGGGGTCCATCTCCATATAGATTTGCTTGGGGTACCTATTTGGGAGAAGTGCCCTGACTTTTAGCCCATAAGACAATGTCTCCTCCGCACTTCGGGCGGTGGGGATTTGTTGGTGCCCCCCCTTTCTGGGGGGAGAAGAGGATGAGGAGAGAAGTGGGGAGGCTGCCAGGCTCCAAAATCGGGGAAGATGCGGTTGCCTGGCAACCTTCAGCTGCCGCCCAGGAACTCCCAGTCACCATTTTAGGCTTCCCTGTTCGCACATCTCACTTGTGGCCAGGTGCAGAGAGCAGGGAAGGATGCGCAGCCCGGTCGTGCGGTGGGAGTGGGTTGCACACCTCGCCAAACATCCGAGCGGCCTCCAGAGTGGTGCAGGGATGAGGGAGGGACTCGCCGCGATGCCAAGGAGCTCTGGGCCTTGGAAGGCAGGAGGTTGCCTCCTGCTGATTGTAGGAGCGGGTGCTCCCCACAAGTGAAGAAGCCTGGGTGATATAGTAAGGCCGGGATTGGCACCCCCCCTCATTGTTAATAGCTCCTGGGTGGGGGGGTTTCCCTACAGGTGCAAACGGGGGGGGGAGTGGCTGGCCCAGGGGGTTGGTACCCCCCCTCTGGGTAATAGCTTTCTAGGTTTTTTTTCCCTCCGTCAAGGGTGCTAGGAGGCCTGGGCTGGAACAAGCAAGGCTGTGGGCAGTTACTTGCAAGGGCCCAGCAGAAGAACCCCTCCTCCCCCCCTCTACCCCTCTATAGGCCGGCGCGGGGTGGGACTGACCTACATAAGACAGGGTGGGAGGTGATTGTCAAAACAAAGGGGAAGGGCACCCCTTCCCTCAACAAAGGTGAGACAGAAGGGAACAGGCCATATGCCCCCCCGAAAGACCAAGTGCCCACGGAAGCCCCCTGCCAAGCGGGCACCAAAGGCACCCCCAAAGGCTGGGGCAGATAAAAGAAAGCAACATGGGGCACCCCAGAAGGAGGCAGTCCTGCAGACCATGCAGGAGCAGCTGCTGAGGTACCAGGCCCATTTCAAGGAGTTAGAGGGCGCCTAAAGGCAAGACGATGACCATGACAGTAGGCAACAAGGCGATCACAGGTGGACGGGGCCAAGGAATGCAGAGGAGGTGTGCAACAACCCCCTCAGGGGGGAGGGGCTTCCCCACCAAGGACAGGGGAGGTGCCGGGTTCTGCCGTCTCATTATAGGGAAGACAAGCCAGGGACCAGCAGAAGAAGGGAAGACTTTTCACTCAGCCAACAAGCACAGATTGAGGCGCTTCAAGAATGGATTCAGGCCCTGATGGACAGCCTGGAGGTGGCCCAATGGCATCAGCAGAGGTGAGGTGAGCACCAGTGGTGGCCCGAGGCCCCAACGGGAGCCGGAACCTTGGGACAGCGAGCAAGGTGAGGCTTATGGGTACGAAGGGGATTCCAACCAGTGAGGGGCAGGGATGACCAGGGGTCAGTTGACTGACAGCACTGGGGGGGCATGGGCACAAGGGGAGTGGGGGCAGGGACACCAATCCCTATGTGGTGGGTGGGGTGGCCCCCCATCCAGGCGGTACACTCACTGCCAACCAGCCATGAATTGTAATGTAGTGGCCCAGGTATGGGGGGCGGAGCGGTGTTGGGGAGGCAGGACCGGTCAGTGCTGCAATCGGAAGGAACAGTCCTGGCCCCTGTCTGGGGCCATGCAGATGTGTCAGCACCATTGGGAGAGCACTTACTTCAGGCCATGAAGGAGAAGATTTGGAGTGGTGAATATATAGACATATTTGCCCTCCTCTTCAGCAACCCTATTCCTGACCACAATGACAAAGAGGAAAGGAAGGACAAGGAGAGGTTTAAGAGGCCAAAGGGGAGCGCACCTGGTCCAACTGGACGGCAGTATAGACAATCTACATGGGGGTGACGCTGCTTCAGTTCCCAGAATGGGGGTTAGAAATGCTCAAGTACTCGGACATAGTACACCGAGCCTTTGACACGGGAGGCCCTGGATCTTAACTGCGGTATGATGAATCATTCAGGCATAGGGCAGTCAAAAACCCACTCTGCGGTGGGACACGCATGCCCATGATATATGGTGGGAGTGTATCAGCTGCACCAGATACACCCCACGATCCCATACCAGCCATGTCCTCTCTCGGTCGGGGGGTACCCAGCAGGGAGATAGGGAACAGAGTGGGAGAGCAAGGCAGCCCTCAACGGGGCCAACATGCTGGGACTATAATGACGGGGGTAGGTGTTTTCGAGTCCAATGTAAATTTAAACATGTGTGCAACCAGTGTGCAGGTGACCATGCTGCCTCAGGATGTAAGAGTTTTAGGCAGTACAGGGCCAGGAACAAGGGAAGGGCAGATACTAAACAGACCCCAGCCAGCCAAGGGGGCACTGCTCTGACAATGGGAAAGAGCGTCAACCCCAGTGTCCCATGAGGCTTTGAGGGTAACAACCTGGGGGTACCCCGATCAGGTGGTCGCCAAGTATGTAGTAGAAGGATTCAAGTACGGTTTAGGATTCCAACAGAGGGCCCCCGTTATCACCTGGATGCCAAAAACTTGAAATCATTGGTGGGAAGAGAGTAGATTATTCAGCAAAAAATTAATAAGGAAGTCAGGAAAGGGAGGATACAGGGCCCATTTCATAAGTTTCCCATGGCCACACTTAGGATATCACCCCTGGGCATAGTGCCAAAGAAGACCCCAGGGGAGTTTTGCATTATTCACCACCTGTCCCAACCAAAAGGGGAGTCAGTGAATGATGCGATACCCCTGGAACTGTGTTCAGTAAGGAATGGATAATTCAACGCTGCAGTCAAAATGGTGCACTCCTGTGGGGTAGGCGCCCTCCTCATGAAGTGCAATATTAAGTCAGTATTCCATCTCCTGCCAGTGCACCCTGGGGACTTTGAGCTATTGGGCATGCAGTTCCAAGGGAATTTTTACTTTGACAAGGTGATGCCCATGGGTGATGTTCCATCTCAAGCACAGCCTTTGAGAAGTTTAGTATGGTGCTTGAGTGGATTACGTGCCGCCACGCGGGGCGGGGGCGGCTCACACATTAGTTTTACAATTTCCTCTTCACAGGAAGGGTGGAGACCACAGAATGCGCGTTAGCTATGTGCGCATTTCAGGAGATTACCGCGGAAGTGGGAGTGCCATTGGCGCCTGAGAAGACTGAGGGTCCCACGACCAGGTTGACCTATTTGGGCATAGAGCTGGATACTGTACATTCCTTCTCAAGACTGCCGGAAGACAAGATTCAAGGGCTCAAGGAAGCGATTAATGCCACCATGCATGCTACCAAGGTCAGTCAGGGAACTCCAGTTACTTATAGGCAGTTTGAATTTTACCTGCCGGGTCATTGTGCCCAGGAGGGCATTCATGTCCCACTTGTATGCCTGAATAGGTGGCAACCATCCACCGCATCACCATATCAGGGTGACGAAGGAGATGCGGGAGGATCTGGCCACCTGGGAGACCTTTCTCCAGGGCTATAACGGAGTTAGCTTCTGGTGGCAATGACTCCTATTGGAGGCCAAGCTCCAGATCCACTCCAATGCAGCTGGAGGCCATGGGTTTGGCATTTATTTCAGAGTAAGATGGTGTGTGGCCCCATGGCTGGTGGTTTGGGAAGAGCAGAGGTTAACCCATGATCTGAAATTCCTGGAGTACTTCCCCATACTGGTGGCAGTGTCCCTATGGGAAGTGGAGTTTGCCAACAAGAGGGTCTTGTTCTGGTGTGATAACATGGCAGTGGTCCATGTTATCAACAAGCTGTCATTGAAATTGGAAAGGGTTATGAGGCTGGTCCGGGCTTTCATTCTTCAGTGCCTGCGGGCGAACATTTTGTTCATAGCGAGACATGTACCCGGGATCAATAACTGCATAGCCGACGCCCTTTCTTGATTTCAGACAGATCTGTTTTGCCAGCTGGCCCCAGTGGCCAGGGAGTACCATGACCCATTCCTGAGGGATATTCCTAGAACTATGTCAGGCAGTGCCGGGATCTCTCGCGCCCAGAACCAGACGGGTGTACAAAAACGCTTTCAGCGAATTCCAGGAATTCAGGTCACAAAAAGGTTGAGAATTAGAATTCCCCATCCCTGAGAGGTATATCCTGAAGTTTGCACTGGAACTCAGACATAGAGGTCTGGCGTCAGGGACAATCGCCGGGAAAATATCGGCCATTGCCTTCACAAGCCGCTTGGCAGGGCATCCCTCTCCTGATAACGGCTTCTTCATGAGCCGATTGAGGGAGAGTTTGTCCAGGAGCACCCCCCAAGTTCAGGACACCAGAGCCCTCATTACACCCCAGCTTCTAATCCGCTTGGTATAGGCATTGTACCATGTTTGTTATTCCATCAGTGAGATAGTCATGTTTGTGACAGCCTTCCATGTCGCACTATTCAGAGCCTCCAGGATCAGCGAGCTGGTTCCTGACTCAAATACCAACACATCGGGCAGGGCCCTTCATATACAAGATGTGGCATGGCAGGGTAACGAGCTCATGCTGCATCTCCGGAGGTCAAAATCTGACTAGAGGGGGAGGGGATGCATAGTGAGGCTCTGTCCCACTGAGGATACCTAAATTTGCCCAGTAAAATGCATAAGGGAGTACTTAACGTCACAGCCAAAAGGTTTAAGCCCCCTTTTTGTTCATAGGGCTGGGTCCCCATTGACGCGTTACCAATTTGGGGCAGTCGTGGGCATGTGCGTGAGAGCAGCGGGCCTTGACGTGGGATGTTATAGTGTGCACTCCTTTAGGACAGGAGCGTCAGCAGCGGTGAGCATGGGACTGCCGGATGAGCAGATACAGAGGATAGGGAGATGGAGATCAAGAGCGTACTGCTCGTATATCAGGTGCACCGAGCCAAGAGTACATGGGCTAATGGAGGCGAGGGAGTCCTGATAGGCTAATCCCGGTTTCTTTTACAGATGTGTCAGCTCAGCGGGGACAGAAAGTGGTCTGGATCATCGGCCACAGCATCGTGCACTGGGCAGGAAAGATGGCCACACGCAGTGGGTGGGGCACCCAGCTGGGCCTAAGTAACCGGGCAGAGGTCATTTGGATGGGTAGGAGCAGAATGCTTTAGGAGAAATTGCTCCCAACGCTGACTACGAAGAGAGAAGAATTTCCCGCACCGGCTGTGATTGTAATACACCTAGGGGAGAACAACCTGCCTAGGGCTACAGGGCTATGGCTGACAAAGAGGGTTGAGGCAGACCTACGTATGGTGCAGGAGAGATTCCAAGGGTGTGCTGTGGTATGGTCAGACATGTTACAGAGGAGGGTGTGGGCCAAGGCTCAGCACCTGGGGCGGGTAGACCGGGCCAGAAAGCAGGCTAACAATGAGATAGGTAGTTGGCTGCAGAGAAGGGGTGGGATGGTTATCAGTCACGAAAGAATCAGGTATGATAAGGATGAGTTGTTTAGACAGGATGGTGTCCACCTATCAGATACGAGTTGTAATATTTAGCTTGGGGTCCTGAAACTTCAGCTAGCCGAGATACTTGAACACGGTGGTGGTTTGGCAGCGAACCAGCCAAGCAAAGCTGGCGGTTCTGGTGGCAGTGGCCTGAGTTAAGGTCAATTGTTTAAGAAATTGTTGAATAATGTTAATAGATAGCATAGTATGGTTAGAAACATCTCCTTAAGAGATGGGCAAGGCCATGCATAGCCGCACAGTGCAGCCCACTGCATGGCCAGCCCAAGGGTGAAAAGCGAACGGCCAAACCCCTGGGCGGGCCATGTGCCAAACAGAGGGTTATGGTGTTCTCACCCTTGTTGTTTAACCCCCCCCAACCCCAAGGGCAGGGGGGTAGGTATGAACAACCCGCTCCAGTCCGGGGAAACCTGGATTGGGGCTGGGTGTAAGTTAAAGAAGTTTCAAGGTAAGGCACAGGAGGATTCCCCTCAGGCTTAACCTGGCAACGTGGGGAAAAGGGTGGCTGGAGGGACAGGTTGGCGCCAGGTAAGGGGTGGTGGGAACCTCCCGTGGTTGGGAAGCAGTTAGGGATAGTTATTAGGTAGGACCCCGGTTTAAGGGAGGGAAGTGGGTGGGGTACCCCTTCCCCCCTTTTCTGGAAATAATTAATAAAGAGTGCGGCCGTTAAAACCCATGAAGGTGTCCTCATCTTCTTTGGGGAGTGCGTCGACAAACTTTTCATCTAGCTTTCATAGCTACATTTAATGTACCTGTCTCCACTCTGACCACCACCCGAGAGGTAGATCTTTGTACTCCTAATAGGTTCTTAATAAAAGCTGCCTGGGTTATTTCTAGGGCATCACACGCCCTGCGATCTAATCCCCAGAGCTCTGCCTATACAATAGTGTGGCATTCCATTTTTATTTCAGCCATCTTATTAGAAATTAGGCTTAATTTAACAAAACAACATCAGCTACTCAATGTACTCTGCTATACAACAGATGTAATTTTCTTGGCAACATCTTGGATGCTCTGAACCAGAAGAGAACTCTCTAAACAGAGTGTTCTTTCTTTTTCTGAAATCAGTTATTGTTACTTTATCACACTTAGCAAGGCACCATTAAATGTCTGATTTTTCATACTGCAGATATCACAGCAGGTAAAGATTTGCTGGAGGAGAGGTTTGATTGATTCGTTCAAGATCAGTGTTCCAGTCTGATGGGCAGTGTGTAAGAAAATTTGGCTATGTTTTTTTGGCAAATGGCAAAATGGAGTGAAGCAATAACACTCAAGAGTTTTGCTTTTATTGTAAACTAATTTGTGTTGTGAAAAATCTGAGAACTGTAGGACACAATCAAAAGTGAATAACAGTAGTTTTATAGTGCCAAGCTATCGATTCTACACCAGAAATGGCTCCTTCAGAGAGAGGATGCTGGACTATATTTGTCTGACCAAGTGTTAGTCATTAAGTTATTTGGGTCCCATAATACTGCTCACTTGCTCAGGCTCTATCACCTTTTAAGATGAAAGTATTTTTACAGTCTGCCATTCTTATCACCAAACAGCAAAACCTATGAGGAGGCCATTCCACCAAGGCTAATCATAAGAGACACACTGAAGCATGAAATAAGAAAGCTCACACTTATGTGAAGTGTCTTGGCTGTCAGGGATGCTGGTAATTGTGGCCAAAGCAAAGTCAGTGCAGGATCTGGGCCAGCAGACAGACCAAGGGCAAGGAAGACATGATGGAGTAGATGGGAAGATAAACAAGAAGAGGGAAGTTTCAGGGCAGGATCAATCAGACCCAGGCAAACAGAGTCCAGGGAAAAAAGCAGATCAAAACAGGGAAAAAGCAGATCCAGTCCAGGAACAAGCAGGCTTCACAGTAGAGCACAGGAGGTCCAAGGGCAAGCAAGCCAGTCCAGAAAAAAAGTAGGAAGAGTAGGGGGGAAAGATAATCAATCCAGATTCAGGTCAACCATAAGGAATATAGCCAACGAGGAAGCTGAGGTGTAGAGCAGACTTCTGTTACTAGAAGTCTGCAGAATGGATGTGGCCTGACCACCACAGAGAAGTCCTTTAGGGGCCCTGGTCAGAATCTGATGGAAGTGTTGGTTCAAGTCCTGGTTCCTTACAATGAGGGACATCTAAAAACCTTGAAGAACTGGGCATTTGGATAAACGAAAGAACTTCTTACATGGGGAAATGTGATACGTATGGTTATTCACATCACGAGGATGTGATTAAAGGGGTTATTGAGTTGGGTGTTGTTTTTTTTCATCCATGCCCTTATTCTGGTTGTAAGTAAGGTTGATGCCTTCCAGATAACTCATGATTGGACCAACAGGACAAGAACAGACTGTCCAGGCTTACACTTCAATTTACAGGTGGGAAATTAAGGCTGAGAAAAACAGGCAGGATTTTAACTAACTAGAATTCATAATAATTAGAAGCTTAATTGTTATTTCCTTCTTTTTAGTATTCAAATCAAATTTATTAAGCGTGACCATAGATCATTGCTTAAAACAAACATACATAAATATACAAACAAGGACAAACAAACAAAGGTAAATACAACAAAAGACATAAAACGTAAGAGTAAAACAACCATAAAATAAGAATAAAAATAGCCTGGCCAAGGGCATTACAGGTTCAGACATATTACACACAAAGCATATCTATATATGTATAAACCTAGGGGAAAAGGTAATATCCAAATGACAAAATAAAAATATATCATGGCCAAATACAATATTAATTCTTCTAGGACTGCTACTATCATAATAACAGATCAACTAGAATAATTTAATAACTAAAAATAAAAATCTCTTAATCCAACACCCATTATCTATATTCCAAAAAGGTATGATTAATAATAATGGTAACTGATTACTCATAGCCATGGCCAAAAGAAGAGGGAACCCCATAGCCTCCTATGTCAGCCCACAGGTCCCAACATCGTAGTCCTACAAACAAGATCTGCAGCCATGAGCTCTTCAAAAATTGAAGTTCCTCTGGGGGGAAATTCCCATTTGCTATGGGCTACATGCTTGGCCAAACGTGGGCTAGGGACAATAGGGCAATGTAAATAGGGCACTAGCCCAGGCCCAGGCCCTGGTAAACTACTATCGATGGCCAGGTCCTTCCGGGAACTAGGGGGTTGTGACTCCACGAAGCCCCCACCTACTGTCTACACCAACGACAGGCCTATGCCATCCACAGGGGAAATCCTTAGGGAAGCTGGAGAAGGAGCCTTAGTTTGCAAACAAACAACAGGGATGGGGGGAGACATGAACGACAAATAGGTATCAGATGGAATACGAGAGGCTTCCGCTCGAACCAGCTCCTTAGGATTGTAAGTGATCGAAGTGCCTGATGGATTAAAGACCCTTCTCCCAGGCTCTGGAGCGAGTCGTGACTTCCACCAAAAGGCGGCCGGGTATCTAAATGAGCTTGCTGCAACAATGGGGAAATCCCCCTTTTCCCATAGAGAACAGTCACATGCACCTCCCATAAGAAAAAGAACCTAGAAAAGGACAAAAGCCTTTCGGCTATGGCCGGGGCCTGAAAATAGATGACAACCCACCTTGTGTCACCCCTCATTGGCAGATGGAAAAAACGGGCAATGTGGGAAGGCAAAAAAGCACAGCCCAAGATATCTGCTATGTGCTGGGAAATCTGGAGCTTAGTATCCCAAGGGGGAAGCAAGTCATATCGCAGAGGATAGATTGTGAAAAGCAACGCATCTGGAATGGGGTTAAGCTTCCAATCGCCAGCAACCTTAGGGTCTAAGGGGCAAAAATGCCCTAATCCATTAGGTACAATAGTTTGGGATGCTTGGTCTAAGGTTAGGGGACCTAGTCCAATCCCCGACCTGCCAAGATAGTCAATACATTCCTCAAGCCCAACTAGTTGCTGCTGAATGGCCTGGAGCTTAACCTCTAAACCCTCAATGTGTGTCATAAGCGTTGGAAAAAGTTCTTCCAGCCGCTGCAATAAATAAGAGACTTGAGCCTCCTGCTTTTTAGAAGAGGAGGAAGGGCTCAGTTTGCTAAAAGAGCCCATTTGATCGGTAGAAGCACCTCCCTTGTTTACATTGGAACCAGCAGACAACCCTAGCATCCCCTGAGTCACACTAACTTGGCCCTGGGGAAAGGGGGACAACAACCCCTAGCTTCTGGGTAAGGGCTCCAAATCCCCCGGACCAGTGGTTAGTGATTTAGAGGGGAAAAACTTCCCTATCAACTCACACGTAGCCAATGTTTGAGCCCCAGAGCGTTTTGTACAGGTCTGCGATGAAGAAACATCTTCACCAAGACCAATACACTGGGAACCTACAGGGGGCTGGGGAATTTTCCGAGACCTGGCAGCCAATGCCCTCCACCTTTCCCCTTGCTATTTGAAGGCCTTGATGGAGGACAACAAAGAGTCCAGCGGAACCTGAGGGGGCTGTTTAAGGGGATCAACACCCTTAGCTGCAGAGCCAACCTCAGAGTCTACCGCAATATGCACACGGGGAGCAGCAAGGGACATGGGAGTCACAGAGAGAGATAACGAGTCCCGCTCCACCCCTGACAAACAATTAGGTGGAGATTTTAAGGGACTCTCCCACTTGGCATTGGGCAATGGCAGCATCATATTCATACAATCCTCCAATAACAATTGCCCCGCCCATGCCCTCATAGTTGCCCCCAACTTCCTCTTAGTCTTACCCTTCTTAGGCATTATTCAAACAAGCTCAACACAAATAATCCCAAACAAGGGACTCAACTAGCCACATAAACCCACAGGCATATAGCCCCGCCCAAGCCCTGCGCACAAGGCCCCACGCACAAGGGTGCGCCCTTGCACGCACAGCCCTTAGGCACGCTGCCCCAGTGCGCGCCTCTGGCGCCGCCGGACGGCACAAAGTTCTTTAGGGTCCTGGTGGGGTAGCTCCACCAAGCTCCCAGATGGTCCGAAGCACAGGTGGCTCTCAAGGGCTGCAACAGGATCCCTCTGGCAACAGAGCTTCATGTCCTACACCCCTCCTCTCCCAGCCAGGGGATAACAAGCACACAGGGGGATTGCAGGGATAAGACAGTCTCCCTCTTTTTAGTATTAGTACTTAACATTATCTAAAGAGAAATATTTAAAGGAACCTTTTTTCCTGATTGCCATTCACAAATCCTTCTTACAGAGGTTCCCAAACGGTGAATTGGGATCCCAAGTGGAATTGCCGCACCTGTGGGTGGGCTCGCAATCTGACTGGTTGAATGGTCTTTGGTTTGTTACAGTCTGGGGTAGGGTCATGGGATTATGTGCAAGTCTCAAAATGAGAGCACACAGATGAAGAGATGGGAACCCCTTCCCCATTTCTTCCTGAAGACAAAGTAGTTAAGGGGATATTTTTTACTAGACCAGGGGTGGGCAAAGTTCCCAAGCCCAAAAGCCACCAACATTTTCATATCACCAAGAGCCACAACATGCATTACATCATCATTGTGGCTTCCATCAACCCCGAGGACAGGGCAACAGTGCTTTCCCCAGTTTCTCTAAGTTCACATTAAAGCTCTGGCTTCTAGGAAATTGGGTGGGTTTGGGCAGCAGCAGTAGTGCAAAAAGCAAACTCCCACTGTTTCCATGCCCCCATGAGCCTTTAGCTGTGGGAAAACAGCTTGACTTCCCCTGCTTTTAGAGAGCAGCACGGATGTGTCCCAAGGCAGTCACTTTAGGTAAGAACCACAGTACAGGTCCTCAAGAACGACAAGTAGCTGCTGAGCTGCCATTTGCCCATCTCTAGACCAACCTCTATTAGTGAGAAAATGAAAGCTTTGGGGGCATACATGGAGTACCGAATCAGAACTCAGAGGTGATCAACTGCAAGAATGGTATATATTAAATCCTCCAGTGGGCATCTCCACCTCCTAAGACAGACTTATCAGAGATTTCTCTTTGAACACTTTTTTGAATATTTTATTCTTGCACATTGTTGAACTTTGTCATTTGGATCACATGAACGTGCCCTTGGGACTCCTTTCGCCTCAGCACCTTGGATCCATATTTGACTGATACTTTATCTTTGAGAGGTGTTTACCTCTGTACAACTCTTTATCTTTGAGAGTTGATTACCTCTATAAATTTGTAGCTTTTATTACATTTATATTTATTTATTTAATTATTTATTTGTAAACATTTATTATCCCGCCCATCCTGCCACAGGCAGCTCTAGGCAGCTTACAATAAAAACAAAATAAAGAAACATTCTCAGCTAAAACAACATATAAAAGGCAGGGTAAAAATATCCCAGATCACCCCCGCTAACCCACTCCCTCCCCACCCACCCTCTCCACCAAAGGCCAGGTGGAACAACCAAGTTTTACAACTGCGGCAAAAAGAGGGGAGATCCGGGGCCAAACGAGCCTCCAATGACAGGGAGTTCCACAGCCATGGAGCAGCCACCGAGAAGTCCCTCCCCATCATAGCCCCCCAAGAAACTCGGGGAACCTTGAGATGAGCACCCCTCGATGACTGTAAGGGCCGATCCAGGACCTGAGGGGTGAGGCGATCCTGCAGATAGGTCAGGCCAAGGCCGTTAAGGGCTTTATAGGCAAGCATCAACACCTTGAATTGGGCGCGGAAGATTACAGGCAGCCAGTGCAATGAACAAAGAACTGGTGTAATATGTTCCTGGCAGCACAGTCCCACCAGGAGACAGGCCACTATGTTCTGCACCAGCTGTAGTTTCCGAACCGTCACCATGGGTATTCCCACATAGAGTGCATTACAATAATCTAACCTAGAGATGATGAAAGCATGGATGACAGTGGCTAGGTCAGAGTCCAAAACATACGGCTGAAGCCAACACACCAGATGTAATTGGCGAAAGGCACTCTTTGCCACAGCCTCCACCTGGACATCCAGGTGGAGCTGTGAATCAAGAAGCACCCCCAGACTCCGCACCTGGGGAACCAGCGGAGGACAGACCCCATCAATGATGGGGGCCATCACCCCCGCCACTTTACCCACCAGCATTACCTCCATCTTGTCAGAATTCAACATCAGTCAATTTGCCCTCATCCAATCCCCTACAGCCGCAAGACACCCGGTAAGCACCGACACTGCTGGACCGGAGTTTGATGAAAAGGAGAGGTAAAGCTGGATGTCTTGCGGCATACTGATGACACCGCATGCCAAACCTCCTAACCACCTCGGCAAGCGGCTGCATATACACGTCAAACAGGAGAGGGGACAGAACAGAACCCAGTGGGACTCCACATGAGAGGTTTTGGTATGATGAAAAACAATCCCCGAGCACCACTCACTAAGTTCTTCCAGCTAGGAAAGAGTGGAACTGGTCAAGAACTGTACCACCCACCCCAGCCCATAGACCATTAATTACGTTCGAGATAGGTTGTGGCATAGTGGTCATATCCCCAAATCTGGACTCCATAAAGCTTTTGTGCTATTAATTTAACCTCTGTTATTTTTTTAGCTGCCTTCATACACTGTTGCCCATGAAAAAAGAATGGCCAAGGATTCCATCTTTGCCTTCTGTTTAGCTGCCAGAATGTGAGCTTGCCATGATCCGTTATAAGTGAAGATAACTCTCAGATATTTATACATATGAACCTGTTCTAATATGTGGCCCTGAAAGGTCCAGGAATATCTAATGAATCATTTGGAAAAAATGAGGGGTTTTGTCTTATCATAATTTATTTTAAGATTATTTTCTTTGTGTGGGGGGAATGTGAACAGGTTTGGGTGTGTGGCTTACCATGTCTGTACCCTGTGCCCATTGATGTGCATCCCTGTCACCATGAGGGGTGCCCACCACACCTCCCTGTCGATGTCTATGGTGTTGGTTACTGGTCGGGTGGGGTGGCAAGAATCATGTCCCCTCTGTCAGACCACTCTGCTCACCCCATCTGGAGGTGATTTCACCTGGGTTCGTGCTGTCCCAGCTCCTCCTTGGGGCATGTCATGTGGTCCCACCCCCCTTGTGACCCCCCCCCCTCAGCAAAGCCCTCAGGGGCTGTTAACTGGTGTGGCTAGGTTACCCAACATTGATGGACACCAGCCCTTCCCTGTCCTTCATGGGGGGCTGTTGGCTATGGGGGCTGCCCCTGTGGGTGTCCTGTTACCCCATCACCACTCAGACCTGGTTGCATTCGTACCTGGATTGTCTTCCTCCACTTCCTGATAGGTGTCCTAGGAAGCACCTCCTTGCATCCTGCGTCCCCCTTCCCTGTGTCCTGGTGCCATGTGGGTTTTGTGGACGCATGCAGAAGGCTCCAGGGGGTCAGACAGGGGAGTGTTGTCAGTGTCCCCCGCCCGTATCCTGGCACCCTGTGGGTTTTGTGGACGCACGTGGAAGGTGATGTTAGAATGAGTAGGTTCCCCGGATGCCTCCTCCCCCTGTGTGATCGGGCCACCCCCACTCACATCCTGGTTGGCCTCGCCAGGGGCAGCAGCCTCCCCTTGCTCTGGGGGGTTGGGCAGGGGGAGTGCTGTCAGCGCCCTCCATCTGCCCCTGGAAAAGGCGGTGCCATGTAAGTGGGAGGTGACTATATCCCCGTTCATGCAGAGGAACCGGTCCAGTTCATCATGGAACTCCATTGTACACATGGCATGGCCAGACTTGAGATTGCTGTGCTTGATATATTTATATCTGGACTTCTAGTCCTTTGCCTGCTGCATGCACTAGGTGACCTCCATACTGTACCCCTGCCGCTGCATCTCCTGGGCGATGGCTTCATACACCTGTATGGTCTTGTAGCTGTGCACCAGGTCATGCTGGACCTTTTCAACCCCCCACATGCATATGAAGTCCCTGGTCTCCTGCCTCAACCAGGGCTCCCCCTTTTGAGTACCGCGTGTGGGGGGCCTTCCAGCTTGGTAGCTAGGGGCCCACCCAGTAGCCGTGGTGACAGCAGAGATGGTTGTCTCCTGATGGGGGTATTGCAGAAAGGTTAGCATCTCCCCACTGCCCCCCTGTGATTCCTTGTGGGGGTGTCCCTCCCCACTCACCCTGGGGGGCACGGGCAGCTTACCTGTCTGTCAAAGAGGCCCTCTTCAGCCGTCTCCTCAGTGGTGCATTGCTTCTGTGTCAGGATGCTCTCCTAGGGGTGGGGGTAGAAATCTTTAGCTGTCAGATGCCTGCCCTGTGCTCCTTTGGGGTGTTTTCCACTATTGGTGTGTGGTCCCCCCATCTCCAGGTTCTTGGGGTCCCGTCATGCATACCTCACTGTCCATCGCACTCCCTTCTGCATGCTCTGTGGCTGTGGTGGAGTGGGGGGATGCGGGCAGCGTGGACACCATGGTCTTCCCTAGGCCCTGTGGCAAGACAGGTGTGCTGTGTGAAGCTGTCCTTACCACTTCCCCCCCCGGCCCGTGGGGCTGCCCCCCCTCCCTTGGGCATCCCGGGGCCCCTCTGCTTACCCTGGCCCATCCCACACAAGTCACGGTGTTGGCACCCTTAATTTTGTCGGAGACTTTCCTTCCAGACATATTGGGAGCCAGGGCACCCATGTCCTGTTTCGTATCCCTTTTAAGGGCTCCCAGGCTGGCATCCGGCATCTCCCTGGGTGGGTGTGTCTGCTTGGGGCTCCTGCATGGCCTCTCTAGCCATCTCTCTGTGGTCTCAGCGGACCCGTTCTCGTTGGTTTGGGTGTTTTGGTTTTTACACTGACATGTGGGTGTTGAACACCCATCTCCACCCACCGGAGTATGCTGGCTCCTTCCCAGCTGCTCTGTAGGTGTTGGTGTGTGTTGGTGGGTGGGTCGTGAATGCTCACCCACCCACTCGTGGACGTTTACACGGGCACGTTCACACCCATCTGATGGGTGTTTATGGGTGTTCATGGGTGGGTGACGTCTGTGTAAAAGCAGCCAAAGAGTTAGAACAACAGCAAAAAGCACTAAAACATTTCTTTTAAGCAAAAGAAGTACAGAAGGCTATTTGGTGCCTAGAATATGGAACTGTGTTTAACTCCTAGCCTTAACAAATGTTTGCTTTATGTTAACTTTTTAGATAAGTCCATTAACTTCAATACACCTCTGTTTACTCAGCTGTTTACTCACTAAGATTAATTAAAGTTGCTTTTGAGTGCCGTTCTGAGGCTAAATTAATGGTTGAAAATGCTTTGAGATTCTTAGAAGAAAGGTGCTATTAACATTAAATGCAAAGTAATACATTACACACACTGCCAAAATGCAAGCCCTTGGGGCTAAATTGTTCTGAAAGACTTTGTTTAAAAAGTGTTGAGATTAATTTTGTTCCACTATTATGCATGAGAGAAAAAATATACCTGTTCAAACGTAAGAGAAAATTTTTACCAGGGTTCTTTTAAGTATCTACTATACAAGACTCTGGAACATGAGGCATAAGCTGAATGCTTCTTGGACAGTTCAGTAAGTAGGAGATCAATCAGCTGTACATTCACTCAAGTAATGGCATAGGAGGAGTCTCAGCTGTTTGAGTTTTTGGATGAGTATGGCAAAGTACAAAAACAGAAAAAGAGTGCGACAGAGAGGACAGTTAATAGCGAGGCAAGACTGAAGAGGAAATAACTTAAAAAATAAATGAATGAGAAAAAGAAATACAAAAAATATCTTCAGCAGATTTTAGATAGTAGATGTCACTCGATGCATTCAGAAAAGCTGAGAGTGCATGTTAGAGACACAAAGACTCAAATTATAGAAGTAGAAAAAACCCAAACTCTTGGTAATAGGCTAGTCTATGGCCCTTTTCACACAGACACTGTTGCGGGCCTGGCAGGTGGAGGGGGCTGGAGATGGGTAGGAGGTGTCCATGTGAAAACAGCCTATGTTTTGCTGTGTAGGAAGAGATTCCTATAAAAGGATCCAAGTTAAACCTCCTTTAAAATATATATGACATGGTATCTAAACCAAAGACACTACAGCTAAATTGTACATAGTGCATGAATACTTTACTCAGTTTCTTTCCTAGAATTGGTCATATACCCATTTAGAACTTGGCCTTCCCAGGTGTTCAGTGTCGCCACTCTTCTCTAGTACTATCAACTTATTGATGTGAATGGGACTCACACTCATATCAAGGGCTACCAAGTTAAGTCAAAGATCATCCTGAGCCTTACTATTGGGCTTGTGTGATTAAGTCACGCCATTTTCCATCTCCTACGGTACACAAGGGAGTGTGATGTGGCCAGCATATCTAACTACCTTTGACTTTGGCCGTTTTCACACTGATGACTCCCACCCATCTCCACCCATCAGATGGGTGGGTGAGCGTCCATGTGAATTGGGCCAGGTGCATGTGTGCACTCCCACAACCAACCCATCAAAACCCATCTACACCCACAGAGCATCCAGGAAGGAGCTGGGATGCTCCATGGGTGGGGATGGGTGGATGTGGAACACCCAGCCATCTGTTTGAACGGGTAAGCACAGCCACCCATGGGAAGGGTCCTCTGAAATCATGGAGAGATGGCTAGAGAAGCACCACAGGACCCTGCAAGTGGTCACACACTCTGGGAGACACGCTGAATGCCTGGCCGCAAGCCCTTAAACGAGAAGTGAGTGAGGACATGGGTGTGCCAGCTCCCAACATGTCAGGCAGAAAAGCCCAGGACAAGACTAAGGGAGCCAGCACCATGCAATGTGCTGCAAGGGGCAGGGTAAGCCAAGGAACCCTGGGACACCCAGGGGAGGGGGGTCATGGCCATCAGCACTGGGGGGGGGGAGGATGCCAACTGACAGGTCTCCCTTTCCGACACAGGGGAGAGGGCACAATGCATCGCCAGCTGTACCTCCACCAGCTGCCCCAGAAACACGGGCCAGGGAGGATTGCACCTCCAACAGAGAGGTAAGACAGAGGAACCCCATCCACACAGGGGAGGGAACAGATCAGCCCAGAGCAGATGCCGGGGTTCTGCTGGGTAGACTGCTGACAGCTCCACTGCCATCACAGCCACTGGGCAGGCCCCAGGCAGTCAGGCTAGAGAGCCCCCCACAGGTGGACCAGAAAAGGGGAACCCCTGGTTGAGGGATGAGGTCCTGGCCTTCATACGCTGTGGGAAGCGGAAAAGGTCCAGGGAGAGCTGGTGCACTGCTTCAACATAAAACATGTCTATGAAGCTATTGCTGAGGAAATGCAGCACCTGGGATATGATAGTAATGGGACCCAGTACATGTAGCAGGCAAAGAACCTGAGGTCAGGATACAAAAGTATCCACCACAACAATCTCAGGTCCGGCTGTGCCATCCAGACACATGAGTTCACAGAGGAGCTGGTTCGCTTCCTCTGCATGAACAGGGAGATAGTGGACTCCCACACACTCGGCTTGGCCTTCGCCAGGAACAGAGAAAGGGCAAGGTTCACCACAACCCCTGCCCAAACCCCGTAAGCAGGTGGAGCTCACTGCCCCTGGTGAGACTAGCCAGGAAGCAGGAGGACACATCCCCACCCTACAGGTGGAGGCAGCATCCCTGGATGCCAACATCGGAAACATCATCCTCCTCATATGCCCCCCAAACCCACAGGGTCACAACCCACAGGGACAGCGGGTACACCAGGAGCAGGCAGACACCAGGAATGCCCCCCAGGAGGAGGAAGACAATGACCCAAGTAAGAGAAAGTCCCCAAGGAAGGGGGGGGCATGGCCTAGGACAGGCCGGACCCCAGTAGGGAAGCAAGGGTGAACTGACAGACTGCTATTGCCTCCACAGCTCAAGGGGACCTGGAGGTGCAGGAGGAGGAGGTGGGAGGAAAGGGAGAGGGCCCATGTTTCGCTAAAGAGAGACACCCACAGAGTCCCCTCTTATTTATTTTTTTCTAGGCTAAACATTCCCAGTTCTTTTAATCCCTCCTCATAGGATTTCCCTCTATCCTCTTTATGATCAACGTTGCCCTCTGCTGGATCCTCTTCAACTTGTCAGTATCCTTCTTAAAGCAAGGTGCTCAAAACTGGAGGTAGTACTCTAGAATAGATGAGGCCTAGCCAGCACTGCAGAGAGAGGAACAACCCAATGCCTTTTTAGCTGCTGCATCAGATTGTTGACTCATTAAGTCTGTCTTTATCATAATCCTCAGATTCATGTCAGAAGTATATCTGCCCAGCCCGGCAACTCCCATTTTATGCTCAGACTTTTGATTTTTTTCCTCACATGTATAATACTTTACACTTGTGTTTATTTAATTTCATCTTGGTTTCTTCAGACTATACCTGCATACCCTCCAACATTTGATGGAGAGAAATATGCATAAATGTGGTATCGATTAATTATTATCAATTATCAATTATCAATCATTAATAATTAAGTATTAAGTATTGATTAATCTGTCCTTCACATGCAAATATACATGCACACAGATCTTCTTGCTTAGACATTGCTTAGCTGTTTCAATGGTTATTGCTAAGGTATGGATATTATATGCAAAGTTTAGCCCTGGGTTTCTACATTTGTACAAAAGGAAAAAAAAACAAGAGTTTTTGTTGTGAAAAGCTAGGGGTGGGACTATATCGACCTTCAAATCCCTTTCAACCCAGCAGTTCTATAGATTTCTATAAGTAGAAACCACGTATATATATACCATTTCCATATTCTTTCCCCCAATTTAGGGCATTTTCACACTCCACCTACTCCCCACAGGACTGCAGTGTTGCCCTATGGGTGCCCTGTAACATGTATAGTGGGTGGGAGTGGGGAGTGGGTGGAGAGTGTCTTGTGTGAAAATGCCCTTCGAAGTCATTCTACTAGAGTTCTGTGTTTGAGGAACCAACACAGATAATATAAAATAAGCATGAAATATACACTGAGTAGACAGAATAAAGAGTGCTTAGTTCAACTTCCCAGAGACCGTGGTGCTAGTTTATAGCAACACCCTAGCCCATTTCATAGCAACGCATCTATAGTGAATCTATGCAGGTAAGAAGTTTAGGTTTAAGTAGTGATGTTTTTGTGAAGGAATGTAACTTGAAAGGCATCTGATTTCTAGTCACTACTTGTTAGAAAGCATTTTTGGAGTCACTTCCTAGTCTGTTTTTAAAACCCCATCTAAGATAGCACTCTTGTTTTTGTAAAACAAAACAATTCTATGCAGGTGAGGAACTCATCAAAAATAGGCTGTTAACCAAAATCATTTTGTGAAGGATTGCACCAGGTAAGTAAATACAAAAATACAAGATGCTGTGGTAAAACAAATAATTAAATACTGAATTCTGACTTGTGTTTAGAAATGTGGTATTTATTTACTTGGTGTACAGTCGTAGGGATATTTTTTTATAAGGCTGTGTACCTATGATAAGAATGATAAGAACAATCTGAGTGAAATTTGCTGTGGAACTTTTGGTTTAAGAAACAGGCATAAACACAAGTGTTTGTCAAGAAACTAGTAAACATTTCATTTTTTAAAAATTAATTAATACTCGAATCAGCAAAAAATAAATAAATCACATATTCCATCATAAATTTCAAGAGGGTGAACAACTTTTATTGAAATTCACTTTTTAATTAGTTAATCAATGTGAAAAAATGAAAAATATCTGAAGAAAAATTCTTAAATACAATGGTAAATTATACAAAAGCAGTAAGAAAAAAACAGCTATGGGATAAATCTTTAAAACAAATCTTCAGAGAACTGATTTTCTGGTGTTTTACATATTTTTGATGTAAGCAGAATTTTCATTGCTAATTATAAAATATTTTTTCTTAGCATTTCTAAATGAAAAGTATTAATTTTGTCAATCCATTAGTCATAAATTGCTTTGGGATCCCTTTCTGATTCATACTCTAAGGGCCTTTTCACACGGGTGCCTCCCCCCACTACACATGTTTGCGGGGGGGGGGGAGTCAGTAGGAATGCCACGGGTTACTGGTGGTGGTGGTGTGTCTGTGGGAACACTGCCAACGGTGGGGGGGTGTGTGTATGCTCCTGCGCTCCACGCATCTCCACCCACCTCCACCCATCATCACCCACGCATGAAGCAACAGGCTCCAATGTTGGTTGTTCTACACGTGGAGGTGGGTGGAGATGGGTGTGCACCCATGGGAACATCTGCACGCTCACCTCCACCCACCGTGGGTGAAACCCCATCCCCCCCACCCACTGAGGCCCATTTGAAAAGGGCCTAAGTATGTAAGGGTGGTTTACATAATTTCCACAGGAATCCTGCCCTGCCCAGTGGAGAATATTAGTTAACTAAAATTATCATCTCCTTTCAAAATTATCATCTCCTTTCTTAACAATGGCTTGTCGGAAAAACAAAAATGTCAGTTCTTGAAAAAATTAATTAATGGTGATGAGACAAACATTTTGAAGTGTCAAAATAAAAAAGGATTCATTTTTAAAAAAGAAATACTGACTGTTTTAAAAGATGTGATCGGATGAAAGTGTTGGGTTATTTTTAAATTATTATTTTTAATTGTGTCCATATATTTTTTGCAGGGTAGCTAAATAACAATTTACTAACCAACTTTTCTTAGTACTTGAGTGGAGAGCACTTAATATGACTGGTAGTGTGCAAATGGCTAGTTACAAAGCTCTAGCAAGTCCTCTATATTTTGATATACCTTTTTCATTTGCTACAACAAAACTACATTAAGAGATTTCTGGTCTTTTTGTTGTTTTTCTTTAGGAGTTCACTTATATTGTTGGACTTTGTTTTACATGCTGTGGTCCTGAGATTTATGGTCTTCTGGAATAGTGGTGAAAATTTCAATTTTATCTCAATAACGTTGAAGCAAAAATCTTCCATTTCTTGCCCTCTTCTTTCTCATTAGAATCAGAATAACTGTACAAATAATCAAGACCATTTTTAGATAGATTTACAGTTCCTGGTTACCCTTTAGTGTTACAGCCAGGTAAACTGAAACAGAAGGAGGTTAAGTGGTTTGTGTGGGGTCTCCAAGAGGTTAGTGACAGAGACAGAAAAAGAGCCCATGTCTCTTAATTCCCACTCTACTGCCCTATCTGCTGAACCATGCTGCCTCATTACATGACTAATTACACTGAAAATGGATTTTGCATGCTTAAACAGAAGATTGCCTCTTGAGTCTGCCCAATAATTACTGCCCTTTAATTGAGATATGCATTAGCTTCCATGGTAGCATACAATGCTTAGTCAAAATTTTGAAGGGCATGCAAGTGCCCTTGTGTGCCTATTTACATGTGTAATTACTGCATTTCAAAAAAGTGAAGTGCATTTGACAACAGCTGTCATGAATCCAAGACTGCAGTCCATTCCCAATTAATGTATTTATTGAGGTGAATCTGGCAAAGGAAAGTTTGCCAGACCAACCACACATCCAGGTGCAAAATGAGGCAATGAACTTGTTTCATCAATCTTCTTGGGTTCCTAGTCAGAGGCGTAGCATCCATTGAGCGAACCTGGCATAAAGTCAGGGGCCGCTAGGTCCCAGGGGCTGTTGCCTGGCCCCGCGGGGGCAGCCCCACACCTGGGCTGGGCTGGAGGAGACCTGGGCACAGGGTACCTCCACATCATGGGGGGTCCCCATCCCTCACCTGCCTCTGCATGCTAGTAATGCTTCTGCAGCAGCAGCAGCAGCAGCCAGCAGTAGCAGCAGCGGGACACCGATTGGAAAGGGAGATAAATCTGTTTGTAAACAAACTCCTCCCCATGTGAGTGATCAGAAGGTTGTTGCCTTTGAAAGAAGGTTCTTCAAGATTGGTCCTAACATTCTCACAACTGGGTTGTGCATGCCCACCCTATTCAAATAATAAATGACGTGATGGTCTCGAGATCCTCTAGTATAAAAAGAGCTCTCCCCCCTCGGAATGACAGTTCCTTCCAACCCTTTCTAGGAATATAAGAAAATTTCATGCGGGCCTGGAAGTGTGAGTGTTGTGAGACTGTTAGGATCCATCTCAAAGAACCTTGTTTACAAGGTAGCAACCTTCTGTTCTTCTAGTGGCTCCTCACAGGCCATTTTTACACGGCTCCACCAGGTCGGGGGTCCATGGGCATGCTGGTGCATGGGCAGAGCATGCACACAACCGCACATGCATCCCCACTCACCCCCCCACTCATCCACACCCATGGAGCAACTGCCCTTTTCCCCGGTTGCTCTGTGTGTGGGGATGAGTAGGGGGGTGAGTGGGATGTGTGTTAGGCGGGCGCGTGCACCCCTACTCACTGCAAGCACCGCATTGTTCACACAGGGCTCCCCCACCCATGAACACGCAGAAATCTGTGTGTTTGTGGGTGGGAAATGCCCATGTAAAAAGGGGCACATTCTCACAACTGTCTTACTTATACTGTCTTAGGTAGGCATTTAGGACGTAAAGCAATATCTATTCTATCTTGGAAAATCTGCAAATATGGTTCTGACATTATTATGACTGCTATTTAACTAATTCTTCTTAATGAAGTTATTGCTAAGGAATACTATCTTTAATGCACACACACACACACACACACACACCCTAACTAGTTCATTTGTGCGTCTCATATAATCAATTCATGCTGCCCTGGGGGTGCAAATGAACTGGTTATGGGTGGGGGGAAGAAATGGTTATGGGTGGGGGGCAGCATGAATGTATTATATGGTGGCAGGGGCGTAAATGAACTGGTTAAGGGGTGGGGGCAGCATGAATTGATGAATATATATATATATAACCAGTTCAATTGTGCCCCCATAATCAATTCATGCTGCCCCCACCCCATAACCATAACCAGTTCATTTATGCCCCTGCCACCATATAATACATTCATGCTGCCCCCCACCCATAACCATTTCTTCCCCCCACCCATAATCAGTTCATTTGCACCCCCAGGGCAGCATGAATTGATTATATGAGATGCACAAATGATTCTGAACTAGTTGGTGTGTGTGTGTGTGTGTGTGTGTGTGTGTGTGTGTGTGTGTGTGTTAAAGACAGTATTCCTTAGCAATAACTTATATATATATGTCTCTTTGCATGGCATAATGCACTTTAAATGCTGGCTACATTTTGGATGTCTTGTGTGTTTGATAGAAGCACCCCCAGGCCCACAGAGCTGGGCGGCACCCCTAGGCCTGCCAGCGGGACAAAAGGAGTGGGGGCCATTTTGACTTCTTGGCCTGGGGCCCATTCCACCCTAGATACTCTCCTGTTCCTAGTAGATTAAATTCTGATTGTACTTACACCAGTATCAAAGCAGAGTATCTCGAATGAGCCCAAACATGCTTCAGAGTTTTGAGTTTGTAATTAGAAGTGCCTGTGCTTGACATTATAGGTTCTGTTTTCTATGGTCTTGTCTAGAAGTGGGTGCACAAGTGTGGCATTGAAGGGAAGGCCAGTGAAGCCTTATACCAGAAGAAGCCAGACTCTCTTCTGTCTAAGTCTTGGGCCTGATCCTTTGGGGAAGGGTGAATTATACATTTAAAGAAATGAATAAAATAATAATTTATTCTAATATCTATGTGGGCAGTGCCACTGATGTCATGTCTATGGTGTCTGATAGGGAAGTCAAGTATGGGCATGGATTAATCCATAACTTCCCGTAATGGGCTGTTAAGGAGTAATACATATGTGACTGTAACAGTGGTTGGCAACTTGCAGATCTTCTCTTTAAGATCCAGGTTTCCTACTCCCCAGCCTCTGCGGCCCTGGTATGGTACTTACCGGCCTCTGGGGGCTGCTTGATTGAAGGTTCAGTGGACTTGACTGAAGGTCCAGGGGGCTCCTCCTGTGTGGAGGAGCCCCCTGGCAGGATCCCTGGCTGTGGCACACTGTGGAAGTCCATGCTCCACAGTGCTTCTGTGCAAAATTGCCACTGGGGCCATTTTACGTATGCACAGCCCTTTTCCTAAATGGTGTCAGCAGCATTAGTGCCATTTTGGAAAAGGACGGCCATTCTGCTCATGGTGAATGGCACCGTTCACACATGCACAGAACAGCTGCCCTTTTCCAATACGGCACTGATGCTGCCAGAACCATTGGGAAAAAACTTTATTCTCTCAAACAAACAATCATTGTAATTTATTGAGTCCCCAAATTTCATTAGATGAACAATTTACTTCATTGTTTTTATTAGCATTAATAATTTATATAGCACTTTCAGTATTCAAAGTGCCTTGCAATCCTTTTCTTGTTCACCCTCACAACAACTTTGTCAGATAGGCCATTATTATTTCCATTTTACAGATAGGAAACTGAGGCATAATGAGTTGCTTAAGGCCAATCAGTGAATTCATGGTTAAGACAGGATTTGAAATCTGAGCGAGAGCCAACACTTCATTCACTCATCGACACTAACTTTTCATACCTGTGGATAAGGTTGTAGAAAGGAAAGCTCTTTATCAAAGCTATTGTGAAGTGTTCAGAAAGGTTACGATTATTTATACTGTTCTCTGTACAAATTAGACACTGTAGCAGCAGCAAGCTTGCCTTGGGTGTAAGTCCTGTCAGGATCAAGGCACAAACAGTCTATTGCTCTCTTGTAGGAATTAACTCAACTTGCATGATGTAGAAAATTCCACTCAATGTTCTTTAATTCAGATCCCTACACACACTCCATATATGCAGAGTTTCTATCCAGTTCAGTATCTCCACTATTGTCTCAGTATTTAGGGATAAAAATTGATTTTGATTTTCTCTTGATTCTCACTGAGAATCATGGTTCTCAACTAGTTTTTAGTGAGAATTGATCATTGAGAAACCCCCCAGTTCTTGACACTTTCTCAGTTGAGAATTGTTACCATTTAATGTGATTTATTATGTAATGTATACGATTTGATGTGTACTGCTCATGCTCACTGTATACTGCATTTATCCTGGTAGTGCGCATGCACAAAATGCCTGCCCTTTTCCAAAATGGCAAAACCACTGATGATGCTATCTTGGAAGAGGACTGTGCACGTGCAGAACACCTGCAGCAGCAATTTTGTTCATGCACATTACCGGGACTAATGCAGGACATGGTAAGCGGTACAAAGTAAACTGTCAATTTTGACGAGATTCTCGCCAAGGTCTCAAACTGTCACTGAGATTGTCCCAAGATCTTGTTAATAATTCTCGATTCTCATGAGGTTTTCATGAGAAACAAATTGATTCTCATTTTGGATCTATCAGTCTCACTACTACCTACAGTTTAGTCTCTGCAGCCAGGCACAAATCTCCTGGCTCTTATTACCAGCATCTTGTACTGTAAGCCAAGCTCCTTCTCAAGCTGGCGATGCCTAGAGACATTGCTCAGCCTCTACTCCTGTCTCTATCAGTTTCTCCCACGCGTCAGCCACCTGGCTTCCAAAAGTTCTTATTTTACCTTTAGCCCAGTCCAGAAGTAAACCCCCAGCTCACAGTCTCTTAGGTGTTACCTGTTTACTTTGTAGTTTCTAATTCAGCAAGTCTCCCAATACCTCTCAGACCAGGAGATTTTCCCCACTGAGCTCTGGCTCAGCTCTTCAGTCACTCTGGGTTGGGTCAGCCATGCCCAAACACAGCTGCTTCCAGTGAGACACAAGACACCTGCAGTAGGGCTGAAATGGCAAGCTGTCACAGTAGCTGTTTCTGACAGAAAGTACTCTTCCACAATGAGCGGTAGGGATGTGCAAACACGGTACGAACTTTCAGGGTTTAGCCCGAACCCAGCCAGTTCGGATGGCCGACTAGGCCTTTGTAGATATTAGATAATATTCCATTTAGTTCCATATGTTTTAGAACAGTTAAATAGCAGTTAGAGTTACTGTAGATATATATAATATAAAATTGATTACAAATTTGAAGAAATAAATTTAAAAATATATAAAATCTTCCTGTGCATTCTTTGGGTGGGAGAAATGGAGAAGGGAAGCAGGAGAGGCCGGTCTTCTGTCCATAAGGCAGGCAATGGGGCACGTGGCAGAGGTGGCAGACCCCACGCCAGTGGAGTGGCAGGCAACAGCAGCAGCCCGAGCCCATCACCATGCCCCAAACTGCACATGCCTGATTTTAACAGACAGGCTTCAGAGGCTCCCAGCAGTGGCACTAGGGATCTGGTTCGATGTTGCCTCCTGCCAGTGTCCTCCACTGCAATGCAGGGCACTGTAAGGTCTGCAGTCCAGCAGGCTGCGGCTGTCTCTGCTGCAGCTGCAGGAGCAGGTGCCAGTACTTCAGGGTTGGATGTTGATCATGGGCCACCATTGTCCCCCATTATTGATGTGATCCCCAGCAGTCCAGGGCCGGTGGATCCCACCCCAGCTGCTAGAGGCAGGGCCCGATCTCCAGGCAATGGCAGCAGAGAGAAGAGAAGCAGTAGCAGCAGCAGCAGCTATAGGGGGCACAAGGAGAGTGGCAGAAGCATGGGCAATCAATCAGCCTAAGGGTCCCAGCACTCCCCTTCACAGGGGGACATATCTCAGATTGGGTACAGTGAGGCAGATTCTAATCCTGTGGAGGAGATGTCTGGTGCTGAGGCGATGGCTGTCCCTTCGAGAGCTGTGTTGCCACCATGTTCTGCCCCTCCCAGCAGCGTGGCACTGGTGCATCAACTGGTGCAGGCCAGAAGGCAGGAGGGGGCAAATAATCCTCCATCTGGGCGCATTTTAAGTTGGCACGGGAGGATGATCCCAGGGAGGTGCAGTGCAGTTTGTGCCAGAAGGTGGTGAAACGTGGGCAGGTGCTCACCAACCTTGGCACAACTGCCATGGCGAGGCACCTGAAAGCACGCCACAGTGCTGTGCTGCTAAGTGGGCAGGCAGAGGCAGTGGATGCCAGCAGGTTCCCGACTGCAGCGACCAGTCGTCTGCATCCATCAGTGGGCAAGGGTCCTTGAGAAGCTACCTCTAGCATCAGGAGCGGTTTTGCTGCTAGGGGGGAGCAGCAGGAGCAGCAGCATCAGTGCATCATGGAGGAGCTGGGGTGGGGGCAGCTGCCAAGTCCATCAGCAGCTGCAGGACATGGAGGGCAGCTTGGCTTTCAACTGAAAGCCACGCGCATGTTGGGGGAAATGATAGTGCTCAATGGGCAGCCCTTCTCAGTGGTTGGGAACATGGGGTTTAGGTGCCTGATTGAGTGCCTGGTCACCCTGTTTAAGCTGCCCTTGTGCACCACACTGATCGGCAGGTGGTACCTGCTTTGTACCTGACTTTAAAGGAGAGGGTGAGGGAGCAGCTGGCAGAGTCTGGGAGTGCCACCATCCACTTCACCACCGACCTGTGGTTGAGCAGAAATGCACAGCACACCTACCTGGCAGTGACGGCACAGTGGTGGCAGGACCTGGAGGCAGCATTTAAGAGTGGCAGGAGGGGTCCTGAAACAAGGTATAGGTGGGCCTTGCTTCAGGCGGAAGTAATAGACGGCACCCACACTGCTCGGAACATCGAGGCAGCCCTGACTGCCATGGTGGGGGAGTGGGTCACGCCAGGTGCACCCTTCACCAAGGGGTGCGTGGTGATGGACAACATGGACAACATATTGAGGGCAGTCCGCAAGGGGGGCTTCACCAGCATCCCTTACAACGCACATGCCCTTCACCTGGTGGTCAGGGATGCTCTGGGCTTTGGGAGAAGGGGATTTGGACCTGAACCCTTAGCTACCTGATCGATTGGGGGAGGAAACTGCACGGTTTCTTTAACCAGAGTGTGAAGGGCAGTGACCTCCTACGGGCGAAGCAGGCAGAGGAAGGTTCTCCAGTGCACCAACTGGTGCAGGATGTGTCCACCAGGTGGAATTCCACGTTCTTGATGCTCGAGCAGCTTCTTGAGCAGAAAGCTGCCTTTCAACTGGTGATGGACAGCAGGGCACCTCCAGGGTAGCATGGGGCAGAATGGTTGATCCTGACTCACACCGTCTTTGTGCTGAGACCATTTCTGGCTGTGACGGAGACCATCAGTTCCTCCACAGCCACCATCAGCCAGGTGACCCCTCTGGTCCAGAGTCTCCTCAGGAGGTTGGAGGAAATTCTCCAGGGGTGGGATTGTGGCCCTCAGGGCAAAAAGCTGGAGGATCAGGCAGTTGCCCTGGTGCAGCAGCTGAAGGCAGGGATAAAGGCGCCGTTTGATGAGCTCCTGCAGCAGGAGGAATATATCTTTGCATCCATGCTGGACCCCAAGGTCAAGGACAGTGTGGCACGTCAGACACAGCTCTATGGCCACTGGAAGGGTGACCTGGTGGAGATGTTCCAGCAGGCAGAGAGGGCTCTGGAGAGTGTGTGGCAGCAGTAGCACGCCCCTGGGGATGGTGGGAATGGAATCAGTCACCCCTTTCACCCTATCCCTGCCCCCAGCCCTAGTAGTAGCAGCACCCACAGCAGGCTGAGCAGCAGCAGCAGCACCCCTATTGCCAGCTTCATCAGCTCATATGCGCAGGCCACTCTGTCAAGCATGGTGGCCAGCAGGGCACAGCAGGGCAGGCAGCGTGGCTGAAGGCAGTGGTGGAGGTGGTGTCCAAGAAGAGCTACGTGAGGGAGTATGACAGTGCCTCAGTAGCAATTGAGAGCTACCTGGAGGAGTAGCCATGCATCAAACCCAGCAGCGATCCCTTGGCCTACTGGGCTGGCAAGACCAACATGTGGCCAATCCTGTTCAAAGTGGCCAAGGGTCTCTTGTCCTGCCCACCAACCAGTGTCCCCAGCAAGCAGGTGTTCTCTATCGCTGGGGAAATTTGCTCGCTGCACCGCCTGAGACTGGGGGCCAAGTTGGTGGAGCAGTTGATGTTCATCAAGGTGAACCTTTCGCTGCTGGGATTTCCCAAGCTGCTCCTGGACATGGATTGATGGTGCAGTGGCACATGCCATCCCATGCCAGGAGCAGTCTTGGGACAGGTCTCCTCCTCAATCTGGGCTGCTGCTGTGCTGAGGTGCTGTCCCTCCTTCCTAATGCCTGGCGCCTGCCCTGCCTCTCTCTCTCTCACTCTCATACTAGATGGCCTCAGCCGGCCCATCTGACTGACCTCATGATGCCGGGAGGCATTGGGAAGCTGTAAGTCTGCCAATTGGCCTCTGACTAGATGATTTCAGCTCGCCTATCTGACTGGCTCTCTCTCACGCTGCACAGTCTTCTCCAGCCTATCTGAGTGCCCTGCCAAGGTCCCAGCCTGCCTTCCCTACTGCCTCTCATGCCATGCTACCTGTCTGCCCATCCAGATTTCAAAGATCAAAGCCTGCTACAGCCTGTGTTCCAATGCTCATGCCACGCTGCCTGTCTGTGCGCCCTGGATGCCAACCTTGAACCTTGCCTCAGTCTGCCTTCCGATACTCATGCCACACTGCCTGTCTGTGCCATGGGTTCTGCTACCAGGAAATCCAATGTCTGTCATTGCTGCCAATGCAGCCTCTGTTGTGACATGGGTTCTGCTACCGCGCAATCCACTATCTGCTGCTACTGCTGTGAATGCTGCCTCTGCTGTATCACCATTACTGTGCCCCGGAAATCCAATGTCTGCTACTGGGTGACCACGTGATTCACCACTGGGCAAGGCTTGACCAATTTGCAGTTGAGCTTCTTGAGTTCAGTTAAATATGATGCAAGTCTGCAATGGCCAGCCAAGTAGGGGTGTCAGCCTCCAGGTCCTGGCCAGACCTCTGCCACTGCTCCACCGATGTCAGCCAGCCTGCAATGCCCAGCCAAGCAGGAGTTCCAACTGCAGTTACTGTGCCCTGGCAATCCAATGTCTACTGCTCCTGTTGGTACTGCACGTCAGTCATTTGGTCCTCTCTCTTGTAGACGGGCATAGCTCAGATGATAGCGCTGGTAGGTGGGGGCTGGGTGTCCATGAGATTCACCACCAGGCAAGGTTTGACCAATTTGCAGTAGAGCTTCTTGAGATCGGTTGAGTACAATGCCAGCCTGAAACACCAGGCCAAGTTGGCGTGCCCCACCAAGCCCTGGCCGGCCAATGTCTGCCGCTGCTCAATGAGACCTCTACTGTGCCACGGAAATAGCAGATTAGAATCTCAGATCAGAATTGATTCCTTGAACAGCTAGAGAATTAACATTCAAGCTGAATCGGGAAGTGTACAGAATTCAGAAAAATGAGAATTAATTAAAACAGGAAGTCATTTTAATGATAAGTCTGGAAAGACCTGCTTAATCAAATGATACACAGAGACTGGCCTCGATGATCCCATAGCCTGAATGCACTATAAATCTTCACCTGCTTTAAGAAAAATTATATACGATGAATTAGATGAAATGCAATCCAATGTCTGCTACTATGCCCCAGCCATCCAATTTCTGCTGCTGCTGTCAATGCTGCCTCTGCTGTGCCACGGGTACTGTGCCTGGGCAATTCAACATCTGCCGCTACTGCCTCTGCTGTGCCATGGGTTCTGTGCCCGGGCAATCCAATGTCCGCTGCTGCACTTCTGCTGCCTCTGTTGTGCCATGGGATCTGTGTCCCAGAAATCCAATGGCTGCTGCTGCTGCCTCTGCTGCCTCTGCTGTGCCATGGGATCTGCTACCAGGAAATCCAATGTCTGTCACTGCTGCTGATGCTACTGCTGCTGCTGTGCCACGGGTTCTGTGCCCTGGCAAACCAATGTCTGCTGCTGGTGCTGAATGCCACCTCTACTGTGTCATGGGTATTGTGCCCCAGCAATCAAATGTCCGCTGCTGCTGCCTCTGCTGTGCCATGGGTTCTGTGTCCCGGCAATCCAATGTCCGCTTCTCATGCCTCTGCTGTGCCATGGCTTCTGTGTCCGGGCAATCCAATGTCTGCCGCTGCTGCTAAGTCTCAGCCAGCCAGCCATGCCCAAATGGGCACTCTCAGGGGACAAGCACTGATCCTGCCTGCCCAGGCAACCTGGGGTGCCAGCAGAGACAAGCGTCCCTGGTCTCTGCTGCTGCTGCTGCTGCTGTATCTCCGATTGCCTGCCATGCCCCCACGGGCCCCCCTGGAGCACCCCAAGCCTCCAGGTGGCCGAACTTTCCTAATATTCAGGGGGGGGGGTCCAAACTCTGAGGGACTGAACCCACGAATCAGAACTAAGTTTTCAGGCCGAATGGCCAAACATCCGAACTCCATTCTTTTCACACATCCCTAATGAGTTGGCATGGTGCAATAGAAATGTTCATTCCGCTACTTCCGCTGGCATTTTCTGACATTGGTCATGGTGCAAAATTAGAGGAACAATGCTTCTTCTTATACTTTCTGAGATATCATTATTCTGACACTTTCTGATAATTCTGATAATTCTGATGTTGCAAAGCAAAGGGCATGGAATTAGTAGAATGCTAGAGGAAAAGCTGTGGAAAATCACAGGCAATTCCGAAATAGTGGAATGAAATATCGGCACGGAAAAAGGAGTTGTTCAGCCCTAACTTGCAGTCCCATTAGCTCCTGATTCTTAAAGGGGCAGTGGTTTTATAGATTCTGCCCTGTTATAGAAACATCATCCTATATTAGTGTGTACTGTGTTAGCTTTCTTTTTAAAACCATACTATTGCTATAATTTGTTACTGGAAGAATGAGAGGGGTTTTTTAATCTGTATATTTTTAGTTGATGCATTTGCTATTTTGTTTAGTACCACAAATAGAGATTAAAAGCACAAAAAAATCCCACATACTCTCTGGAGGGTCATACAGAAAATTTCTTCTAGTGTTTAGATTTTTGATAGATTCTTTTCCCCCTTCAATGCTTTCTTTTTGATGTCAAAATTTTTATCAGATTAACAATGTTTTCCTCAGAAAGAAAAAGATAACCTGAGACAAATTGTGCTCCCTTCACTCATAGCAATAAGTGCATCCTAACTGTTCTTACTTCAGATTGATTCTGAGAAAACTACTCAAGTGCCAGGAAAACTAATGATTACAACTTTTAGTGGGGCACTGGAAGGCACAGCCCCATGGGAGCTAGTGAGCTTCAGTTGTTTGGTTGATGAGCTACTGCTGACTGAGGCCGCTTTCAGATGTGCAGCGGGGATCAGGCGCGGGAGCGGCGAAACAGCCCCGGCGCTGTTCTAGACGAACCAGAAGCGGAAGTTGTGTGCATGATCAGGGACCGCGCATTCTTTGCCAACCGTGATTGAACCAGCCTGCTTTCTCTGGGGTGACATATGCGGCCGGAAAAGAATGCGTGGCCCCGGATCATGCACACAACTTCCACTTTCGGTTCGTCTAAAACAGCACCGCGGCTGTTTCGCCACTTCCGCGCCTGATCCAAGTGCACGTCTAAAAGCGGCCTGAGTGTAGGTAGCACAGTACTGTGTTAGAGGGAGCTTGTGTACACATGCAGGGACCTGATGCAATCCTGAAACCAAAAGTCTAAGCGAGTGCTGCTTCTGTCAGAAGCAGGACATTCACTGAGATTCACACGGCACACAAAAAAGTCCAGGAAAGTGACAAGAAGTGACAAAAAGCCCTGGAAAGTAACGAAAAAGTTCCCGAGAGTGACAGAAATGACGCGAAGGTCACAGAAAAGTCAAAAGTGATGAAAAAGTATTTTACATAAGTCCCAGACTGCATATTCTTTAGCTTGTGATCAGGGACCAATGGAGCAGGATGTTCTGTTCCCTGCTTCATTCACCCCTATTTGCAAACCACCATTGCTCAAGTAAGTAAGGGGAGCAGTCTTTCCCCTTTAGCACATGAGACTAATAGACTGGCACATTTGTGTTCTAACAAAGGTTTAACCCTGGCACATAATGACAGGAACATGCAGTACTTATTTTAACTACTCATAACTGCAACTAGGAGTGTTAACAACTGAGATGGTAGCCCACACTAGGTGGGTGTCCACCTGCCCATTTATTAGCAGGGACCCAGGGCATGCGAACCCTGTCATACGGGTGAATGTACTCTAATGTGTGCCCATGTGTCAGTGTCCTGTACATTTGGCTGCATGCAGCATTGTGTACATACAGGTCCGCCAGCATCATAGAGTCATGGATGAAAAGCCTAGTGCATTATGAGGAGTGATAACTTCCAGTCCCTCTCTCCACTCCCACTCTCACTCGCGCACATGTAAAATCCACCTTAAAGGGCCACCTGCATCATTTTCAAACAGGCATTCTTCCAGCTCATCCCCATTTGCAGCATGTACCAACATTTGCTCTTTCTGAACCATTGCATTCTAAGGAACAACTTGTGGAGGATTACCATTGCCAGGATCACGGCTAATACGGCTGAGACGAGAGCAATTGTTTCCGTTCCAAGGGGAAATACCAACCTTTCACAAGTGTTTGCAAGTGTCCTTTGGTACTTCGTCAGTTTTAGTGATTCTGCGCTTCTGCCATTTTTCATCACTTTTGTTCTTTTGCATGACTTTTATATCACTTTCCAGGATTTTTCAGCACTTTCTGGGACCTTTTCATCAATTTCCAGGATCTTTTAGTCACTTTCCAGGACTTTTTATCACTTTCATCACTTTCTGGGACTTTTTAATCACTTTCTAGGACCTTTTTGTCACTTTCCAGGACTTTTTTTTAGGGGTGTGCAATTTGGTTCCATTATATATAATTATTAAAACAAATCCAGCCCCGTCCATTTTAGTAACTAGGAAATGAAAATTAATTAATAGAGAAATGAATGAAAATAAAATAAATGAAATATAATTCATTTTCATTTCACATTTGTGCCCATTTATTTGCAAATTAAGCCTCATGCATCTCTAAGCTCTGGAAACCGCATAAATTACTTTCCATTTTGGGATTCTCCTTTTTTTTTTTCAAGGATGCTTGAGATCACAGGCAAGATGATTTTTTGAGAACTTTTAAAGGCTATTTATACTCAGACTGGTATGGCATTGATTTGTGACTCTTGTGTGGCTCCTCACTATGGAAAATTGAATACAATTCACCTAATTTTATTTGTCTAGTCTAACAAATTTCACAATTCAGAGGGCATTTACTCCTTTACGGTTTCAATTGATTTCAACTAAGGTCCTTGAGGGAAGTCTTAGCAGGATTCCTTACAAAGAACGTTTATGTACATGTGGTTTGCAGGTAGAGGATTTGCAACATTATTTATTTGATTGTCCATGTACTGCTGAAGTAAGATTTAAATATTTTAAGGAGTTAATGTCTCAATGTATCCTCTCCATCCTTGGGGCCACAGCTGTGAGGCTTTGTTTTCCCATGTGACAAAAGTCACACAGCATTTGCCTCTTGGATTTTCTCACGGAGGCAACTGACGCACATTCCATAACATGGGAAAGTCCCTCTGAACACAAGCAAGAATATTGAGAACCAATGCCTAGAGCACAGAACTAGAACATAATGGCAGCTTCCATTTCAACTCCCTATACTCTACTGGTTCTGTGGATAGGGGGCTCAGTTTAATTAAGGTGGTTATTTCCGTAGCATTCAACCTTGCAATCTAATTTCTCCCAAGTTGTCACTCCAGCACTTTTCATGGGGTCTACATTCACTTAAAACACACAGTAACTTCCAAGAGAAAGATGATCAAAAGTCACACAAAAAAAAGCCACTGACCTAATGCCAATGCTTGATTTGTTCTATAGCAGAGGTTTCTGAGTATTTTGCCACTGTGACCCAATTTGGAGACTTTAAATCTAATCCTGTGGCCTGAGAAAAAAAATGCATATGAAATATCTATTGAGATTACAGCTACACCTTCAGATGATATAACTTAATGTAATTTGGAAACATCTGACCTACAGACTAATGATACGTTCTCAAATGGATTATACTGGACATACGTTAAGTAATTGATCCAAAGGTGACGTAATTACAATTACAGTGTGATCAGCACTTTTATCAGCGCTTCTGTTCCCCTTTTTCTTGACATATCAAATAACTCCACATTTTATTAAAACAGAACCCCCTTATCTGAATACCACCCTAATCTGGACAAAAGTATATCCTCTGTGGTGGTGTCTAGATAAAGGAGTCTGCTGAATTGCTAGTATGTAATAAATATTGTTAATTTAGCATATTACTTAATTCACCATGTTTAAATTAGAACACAATCTTTAAATCGATTAAAAATTTGCTTACCCTGGAATCTATTCTGCCAACAGTGCACATGAATAATTTCATTAATGTTTGAAGTAGGCAAATGTGTGTCGTGGGCAGGCACAGAATAAATAGGCAAAAATTCTGTGGTTTTTTTTTTATATATAACTAAAATGCATTTCTTTAATTTCTGCATTTTCCATAAGGTAACAACCAGCCAGGTTTATGCACTTATGAATAAGTTCTAATTGTAACACTGTTTCTGTATTTTCCTCAGAAAAAGAAGTTGGGCTATAAATAGCGAAGCTGCAGTATTCTCTGATCTTCATTTAAGAGTCTTTTTTCTTACAAAATAGAGTCTGAAAATCTGTGATCATCTGAACTGTATGATGGGAGAAACCAATCATCTACAAACAAACACTCTTCTTCTGATCAAATGCCTACCTAATTAAATACACAGTTTCTTGCGTATCTGCTTTGGAAACCAGCAACATGACCCATTGGAGAAGACGTTTTCATATTTCTTGGCGGTGCACCAAGCTATATGTTTTCTTGATTGGCTCCATCTGGCTTTTAGTGATATATTTGTTTTTAATTTCCATGACTTTTAATTACTCCAAAATTTTACCCAAAATCAATGTTCAAGAAAATGCTGTTTTTAGTTTAATTGTAAGATTTGCATATCCTGCCAAAGAGTATGATAAACCTGAGATGGCAAAAGAAATTTTTTTATTCGAAAATGGAGTTTCCAGCCTCAGACAACACTTTCAGAACAGAAAGAAAAGAGAAGGAAATGGAATGGTGAACACATTTGCTAGTGAAAAGAGACTAGAGAAAGTTGGAATGAAGCGCATTCATATTCACCCATATCAGTTTATTATTAATGAAAAGGATAAATGTATAGAAAGAACTCCCTTTTTAGTATTGTTGATATCAACCAAAGCTGATGAAAATCAACACAGAGAAGCTATCAGGAAAACTTGGGGAGATGAAACTGTGGTCCCAGGAATTTAGGTTGTTCGCTTATTTATGTTGAGTATTAATGGCAAAGAACAAAGCCAAGCCATCTTGAGGGAAAGCAGGGAACACCATGACATTATCCAACAGGACTTTCTGGATACCTACATGAACCTAACCCTTAAAACTCTAATGGGTATAAAATGGGTTGCCACTTATTGCTCCAGTGCAAGTTATGTCATGAAAACCAACAGTGAAGTTTTTGTTAATATAGAATACTTGATAAAAAGGCTACTAAAGCCCATTAAGCCGCTTCCACAAAATTACTTCACTGGCAACCTTATGAGAGGGTACCAGCCTCATCGCAATAAAGAGAGCAAGTGGTACGTGTCAGAAGAAGAATACCATGCTGATCAATACCCTAGTTTTTGTTCAGGAACTGGCTATGTTTTTTCTGGAGACGTGACTGTAAAAATTCTTAGTGCTTCTCTAGAGGTCCAGTATATACATTTAGAAGATATTTATGTTGCACTCTGTCTTGAAAAAGAGTGAATAGATATGGTACCTCCACCCGGGGAATCAATGTTTAACATACACCGTGTTCCCTTTTCTCCATGTACATACAACAATCTAATTACCTCTCATGAAATTCATCCAAATGAGCATCTGATATTCTGGCAAGCATTACAAGAGAAGAAATATATGTGTCATAAATAAAATAGAGTAGGAATCCTCTGGGGATACAATAGATGTTTTTAGATGGACGTGGGACTGCCCACCACCAGAGCTACTCGGGAGGTGCCCCCTCATGTCCACCTGCTCCCAGCCCCACCTACGTTAGGTTCAGATGGACCCGGTGGATTCCCTGGCCCAGTGTGTCCACCCGTGCAGTGCCACCCCCTACCATAGAGTTGTGAGCAATCACCTGACACTTTACGCTGGTGTTCACAATTCTATGGTGTTTCCCAGGACAACAGCCATCTACAAAATCCAACCTCTCTCTCTTCTCTTCAGAAGATATTGTTGAATACGCAACACAAGTTTGTGATAGGAAAGGCAGACTCAGTGTTAAACAAGAGTTTCCCCCAAAATGGGAAGATTGTACCATCTGGGGGCCGTGGTCCTGGCATTTGATAGACTTTGCATGTCTTTGTTGTTTTACAGGGTAGTAGAATTTATTGAACAGGTAGTGGCTCAGCAGCTCCATGGGCATCTTGACTGCATCAGTTATCTGGATCCCTTGCAGTTTGGCTTTCGTCCGGGGCATGGCACTGAGACAGCATTAGTGGCTTTGGTGGATGATCTGTGCTAGGAAAGGGCTAAGGGTCGATTGACCCTTTTGGTCCTATTAGATCTGTCAGCTGCATTTGATACCGTTGGCCATGAGATGTTGGTGACGTGCCTGCGAGACAGTGCAGGGGGTGGGCAGGATCATTCTTGAGTGGTTCCGCTCATTCCTGACCAGGAGAACTCAGCGGGTGGTGCTCGGTGATTATTTTTCATCTTGCCGAGACCTCTCATGTGGGGACCCGCAGGGTTCTGTTTTTTCCCCTCTCCTGTTCAACGTGTACATGCAGCTGCTCAGTGAGATGATCAGGGAGATGATCAGGTCCGGCTGTCTCGGTGCTTACCCTGTGTTTGGCAGCTGTGGGGGACTGGATGAGGGCTAATCGAATAAAATAAAATAAGTCTGAAAGTGGGGTACAATAGGCACAAAGGTAGGGAACCACAGAACTAAACCTTTCAGAGAGGTTCTCACACTGTTGATATGGAGATGTTAGGACTCATTTTAGTATAACTGTTGTTGGCACTATGCAAATGGAAATGATTTGGAGCTTTCATTCAACAACACCTCAAATGCAGTTCCAGTAACCACGTTAAATATGTTGATATTATTTTGTCTTCTCAAAGCCATTGCTTTGCCTGTATAAGTATCTTAGCTGTGATACCTGCCAGTCACTTGAAAAAAACCTGACTATAGTGGACTTTTGTACCAAAATCTGTAATGCCAATGGCTAATCACCTTTTTAAAAAGAGACAGAAGTTTATATTTGACTGATACTACTTATATTTATTAAAATATCAATTATTTAGGCATAAATATAAATGGTAAAACCCTGTGCCCATTAAAGTCAATGACAGAACTCCCACTGATTCCAATGAGTTTACACGTTCAGTCACAGGATTACACTCACATATCCTGTTGACTTCGTTCAAAAGTAGAGCTGAAACTTGTCCCTTGGAAAACTTCATTATCCACAGGGAATTCTGGTCCTTGGTACCGAATTTCCAAAGTTCGAAGTTCTGAGTATCAGGATTGGTCCCCGAAAATTCCAGAAAACTTTGGAAGCCTCCATCAAGTGTTGGTGCCATTTCACACGTGACTGGAGTGATCCAGACAGTTAACCGCCTAGCTTCTCTGAGCTAGGAAACAAAACTTAGTGACATATTTGGTAGAGGAGGTGGTATGGGAGGGACAGTTGAGTGATGGACAAGCCACATGTTGATTGGCTGGGTGGGGCAAAATAAAACAAAATGGCTGTATAGCCATCCATTATCTACTGAATTTGGCTGTGTGTGCTGCCCTGCTGATCTGTAAGTAATTGGCTTGTGGGGGAGAGGGGTGCCTGTCTTGTCCTGTCCTGTCCTGTTCTGTCCATAAGGGCAATGCTGGGAGACAGAGGTTAGTTGTTTCCCCCAAGCCATTATTTTTTTAAAAAAAATAAGTGGGTGCCACACTGATGCTGCCTGTTGCTTGGCACCATGGAGGCCAGAGGGATCTCTGCCTTGCTCCACTTCCCTGACCTGGGCTGTCTAAGTTACCAGTGCCATAGCAATGCCATGCCTTTTAAAAAAATAAGCAGGTGCCACTGCTGCCTGCTGCTTGTACTTCTTGGCACCATAATGCCATATACTAGGGGCATTAGTGGAGGTTGCCACCAATGCCAAATATACTTAAAGTTTGCGTGCTGCTGCTGCTTCCACAGCCTGTTGGCAAACTGGCAGAACTCTAGAGGCCAAAGAGGTATAAGTTTTGCTGTGGTTTTTGTGGGCACTGTGACTGTACTTTGTCTGCAGGTTCAACTTTGCCAAGATGTGACTGACCACTGAGGCACAGGGGAGATATACTTTCTTTCTGGTTAAAATAATATTGTGTGTGCCAGGGGAGGGGGCTTGCCTTACATAGATAGGCACTAGGCAGGCACAATGGAGGCTTTGGTGGGGGGAGGGTGAATGTCTGGTTTCTTTATTGTGGGTGTTGTTATTATGTGTGCTGGGCTGGCCTTTTGGGGATTTCTGTCCACAGTTGCAACTGCTTGGTTGGCATCATGATTTTAGAGTGGGTGCATTCACTTGCTGATGGTGGGCCATGCTGTGGGTAAACTACTGTTCATTTTTGTTTTAAATTTCTGCCCGCAGTTGCACTTTTCTTGGTTTGTCTTCTTGAGTGATTGTCCCAGTTTTGATAGCCTGCTTTTTTGGGCACTGATTGGTTGGCATAATGATTTTAAAGTGGGTACACTGCTAATGGTGGGCCATGCTGTGTTTTTTGACTTTCTGTATGCATTTGCACTGTTTGGGCTTGTCTTCTTGAGTGATTGTCTCACTCTTGCTAGCCTGCTTTTCTAGGCACTGCTTGGCATAATGATTTTAAAGTGGATGCACTTTAAAATCATTAAAGGAAAGAGTTCCAAAGTTTCAAGATCTAGGGATTTCCAAGGTCTGGAGTTCTGAGTTCTGAATTCCAGGTCCTCGGACAAATTCCGAAGTTCGATCAAGTACCCAGAGTGGGTACTCGTAAGCTTGGAACTCAAGCCGAGTACTTGGATGGCCTATTCGGTGCAGCCCTATTCAAGAATTTAGTTGATCTTCAAAGAGACATGCTTTATCTTATCATGGGTGTGATTCCAACTCCTTACAAATGCGGCCTATGTGCAGGAATGTGCACATATACGTGTGCGCACCATTGTCCCCATAGTAGTGCTGTGTGCAAGTTGCATAATGTGCACATCGTGTGTACCACACATGCTCTGTGTGTAGAATAAGACTGGCCCCAACATATGTATCATGCTGACTCCTAAAAATACTTGTGTCAGCAGGACAGGCAGCTTCTAATGGTGTGGCTCTCAGCTTGGAACACCATACACTGGTGTTGGAAAGATCAAGAGTGTTTTTTAATACATGCTTGAAGAAGCAATCAGCCCATGTTTGTTCTTTGTACAAAACCTCTGCTTCTGAAGAAACATTTGTTTTTTAAGTATCAAGCAGCTACTTCTAAAACTAGATCAACCTGAAAAACTGTCCAGTATGAGATTACAAGCACCGTCTGACAAGCTGTAGGAAGGTGAGCCCCTACTACTACTCCTGGGGTCAAGTTAACTCCAGCTGAAGGAAATTATAGCCTGTAAAGAGGAAACTGATTGTGAGCAGCTGTAGCAGAGGAGTTCAACTGACTCCAGTCTGCCCCCAAATCCCAGGGCGTAGCTGAAGCAGAAGAGATCACCAGAGAAACAAAGCAAACTAAGGTCTTGCTCTGACAGGAAATCTTAGAGCTTTTCATTTAGTAGAGAGACTACTATGGGACCCAGCCTGAAGCAAGGAAGAGAATGTAGCTACATACAGGTTTGAAATGCTTGGGAGATACAATCCTGTTTCAATCTGTTGCGGAGAGGATTTGGTCTATAGCACTTAATTATTGGCTTAGGCTGCTGTTTGGGTTATCTGCATCCCTAGCTCTCTCAGTAGTCAGAGAGGGGTCACAAAATGATTGGCTCATAGTAATGAACCGGAAGATAGGGGAGCTGGGCTTTTGCCCAGGTTCCCTCACTTTTCTGGGTTACAACACGGCCAAAAAGCTGGTTTTGAGGAGATTGGCAGATGCTGCTCGATAAGATCTGAGGTCAGTCATTGGTGAGCAGAGCTCCCAGGTTTTTTATTTGCAAAGGGCAAGTGATTTGGCTACTCTATCCCCATACTTAGATCAGGGGTTCTCGCCGCAGGAAAGAAGGTTGTTCTTGTTAGCAATTACTTCCCCTCTGCTGTGGTCGAGGGACGTTACAAAGGGACCCTGCCTGCCCTTAGGTTTTGCAAATGTCATCTTCATATGATGGAGTCCCTGGCTCACATATTCCTTGAATGCCCCATCCACGAGGATGCTAGAAGGAGGTTTCTTTCCCCGGTAATTGCCCCTTTTCCAGGCAGACCATCACTTTTCTATGTGCGATAGCTGCTGGGGGACAGTTTGCCGGAGGTGACCCGGGTGGTGGTTCTTTTTCTGCGCACGGTCAGCTCCTGAAATAGCAAATAGGGAGGGGGGGGAAGGGGTTTGGCCCCTTTAGGGACACTGGTTCCTACTAAATAAACCCATAGATAGTGATAGGATCCCCTTTTTGTGCAATGCTAATTATATATTAATAATTGATTTGAATAGAAGATAGAATTATTTTCCTTTTCCTGAACAATTTTAGTTAAAATATTTATGTTCAGGATGGATTGCAATGTGGATGATTTTTTAAAATTGTATATGCATGTATTTATTTATTTACTTTGTGCCCTGCAATGACCTTTGGTCACGCAGAATAAAGTTATTATTATTATTATTATTATTATTACAATCCTGTTTTAAAGTGCAGTGAGAGACATATAACCTGGGTGATTTGGAGGGAACCATGTATGTTATCACTATGCAAAAAACCATCACAAAATAGGGCTGAATGGCATGTTTGAGATCCAGACTTATTAAGAGGAAGTTGAGCACAGGAGGACCTGGGAAAAGTGCACTTTGATACACAATTGTTTTGTGTAGAAAATTTAAGTAGAAATGGGCAAGTTACATTCTGTCAATAACTACAGTCCATGAGGAATGGGATTTCTCACATGTTAACTTCCAGTCAGTGGGGCTGATCCCATATCCCACGGAGTGCTGTGTAGAGGATGTGTGGTGTGCATGCACAGACACACGTGCAAACCATGTGCACCCCAGCAAGGGGCCTATGTCGCCCATGCAAACTGTGTGGTTTCATGTGTGGGGCATGGGATCAGTCCCATTATTTCCCTCCAGAACATTATTTCCCTCCGTGTTGAACATCCCGGGATATGCAACATGGCTGGCTTTTGAGAAAGGCTGAAAGCATAGCTGCTTGTCACATTAGTACAAAAGGCATCTGGACACATCACTGTCTAAGCAGCGCTATTTGATTAACACTTTGAGTGAAACTAGAGGTCAGCCCACAGGTTTGACTCTCGAAGAGCTCTTGAATTTCAGTGAAGCTAGTGAGCACTTAAAGTGAGCACAGGGCATGCATACCCACACACACACTTCTCCCAGCAACACACAGGCATGCCTATTTTTGCTTTACTATCTGCACACGAGAACTTCTGTTTAAAATACTTCAAAACTGTGTGTCATACATAATCCTTCCCATGAAGTCTTTTCAAGCATCACTTGTTCCTTAATGCCTTGTTCTGTAAAATAAAGGCTTTCTGCTTCATAAATATCCAAATCTCTTCAAGTAAGAAATAATAATAAGAAGAAAAAGATTAACGTTATGTGGAAATTTATTTAAGCCTTTAAAAACTGGAAATGAAAACTAATTTTAAGCAAAAGGAATGCCATTTAAATAACTCATAACCCAAATGCTGCAGATCATGTGTGGAGCTGCGCATGTGCAGCCGCACACAACTCGCACAGATCCCTATTGCAGGCACACTGTGCCCTGCAGAAATTGTGTGTGCGCGTGTGTTGCTGGATCCACAGCATTTGGAATCAGGTTCAATGGTATTCAAATTATAAAGCTGGAAGAATCCTGGCATGCTTTTTTTCCTGGCGCCAGGGGTGGAGAGGCTTCGACTAGCAGCCAGCTTGCCCAATCACCATCCCTCTTTTCCTCAGACCACAGGCTTTGCAGTCTGTGCGCGTGTGTTGCTGGATCCACAGCATTTGGAATCAGGTTCAATGGTATTCAAATTATAAAGCTGGAAGAATCCTGGCATGCTTTTTTTCCTGGCGCCAGGGGTGGAGAGGCTTCGACTAGCAGCCAGCTTGCCCAATCACCATCCCTCTTTTCCTCAGACCACAGGCTTTGCAGTCTGTGATTGGCATGCAGCTAGGCTGCACAGAGCCAATGGGGCTTGTGGTAAGTCGGGCACAGCAAGTAAAAAAAGTAATTGCCCTCCCCCCTTCCAGTTCCTTCTGAGCTAGCCACTGATCCTGTCAGCATGCTGTTAGGGAGGGGGGCCCGGGTACAGGAAAGGAACACTGGACCCAAAGGGACAGAGAAGGCACACTCACTAGGGATGGGATTCTGGCAAAAAAACGGCTACTGGTTTTACTGGTTACCGGTTTGCAAAAACCTGGTTTACCGGATTAAAACCAATTTACCGGTGCCGGATCTATTGCATTGATTTCAATGGGGAACTGTAAGTGTCCCCATTGAAATCAATGGGGGGGGGAAACAATCCCTCCCCCTCCTAGGCTGTGTGGGTGGAAGAGGGGACACACCCCCCACCCGCCCTGCCCAGCCTGGATTTTTTTTTAAAAAAAAATCCCCGGAGCCCACACCAGCAGATAGGTACTAGGGTGATCCTTGGGGTGGGGGTGGTTTAACACACACACACACCTACCCCCACCCCCCCAGGCTACCTCTGAGGTTGAGGATGTGCAAACAGATTGCGGTTCAGGTTTGGCCATTTGGTTCGTTTCGGGCATTCGCCGAGTTCAGGTTCGGCCATTCAGTTTGGTCATGTTCGGTTCAGTTTGGGCATTCAGAAAAAGTATCGTGAGAGCACGTGATCGTGCCAGAAACTGGAAATTCGAGTGCGTGCGTAGCTATGTGGCAAGAGCGTGTGTGTTTGGCTGGATGGCCGTTTGGTTCGTATGTTTTGGCAGTTTGTGTTTGATTAGGCTGTGTTGTTTGGCTGGTTGGTGTGTGGTGAGTGACTGACTGTGTGTTTTGGTTGACTGCATGTTTTAAAAAAAAATGAAGAAGACTGCTGTGATGATTCCCCAGCTGGGGGGGCAACATGGAGGAGGAGGAGGAGGTCACTGCCCCTGGACCTTCGCTGGTGGTGGCTGGCTCCTCAGATGAGGAGCAAGCAGTGGGCACAGGAGGTGCTGCCAGGTTTGTAAACTTTTTTTTTACTTTGAGGACAAAAAAGGCTCTATCCGTTAGCATGAGCTCACTGGGTCAGCGTATGTCTGCCACAGAGAGAGAGTGTGTGGGGCTCTTCCAGCAGTCAGGCACGAGCACGAGCACGAGCACGAGCACGAGCACGAGCACGGGCAGGATTTGCACATGCCAGCCACCAGGGTCTTTCCAGTTGCCATCCCTAGCACCCCAAGGAGGGCAGGATTTGCACGTGCCAGCCAGGGCCTTTCTAGTTGCAATCCCTAGAACCAAAAGGAGGGCAAGATCTACATGTGCCAGCCACCAGGGTCCTTCCAGTAGCCATCCATAGTGCCCCAAGGAGGGCAGGATTTGCACGTGCCAGCAAGGGTCACATCTCCTGTTGCCATCCCAAGCACCCCAAGGAGGACAGGATTTGCACAAGTCAGCCAGGGCCTCTCTAGGTGCAAACCCTAGCATCCCCTAGCTCCCCAAGGAGTGCGAGATTTGCCCGTGCCAGCCAGGGTATCTCCATTAGGGATGGGCGAACGCGGTTCGGAAGTTCGGAGTTCGGCTCAAACTCCGCCTGTTTGGATGACCGAACCCGAATCCGAACACGAACTGACCGAACCAAACTAGATTCTGAACGTTGAAATGACTAAACAGTTTGGTCGGTTTGGATTGAGTTTGAGTCGCAAAAACGTGTCACTGGAAGGCAAAACCTGACAGAGAGGGGGAGTCAGCTGAGAAGCAGAATTCCAGGCACCAGGGGTGGAGTGGCTTGGAGTAGCAGCCAGTCTTCCCAATCACCATCACATTTTTCCTCAGACCATTGGCTTTGCAGTCAACGATTGGCCACGAGCTAGGCTGCACGGAGCCAATGGGGCTCATGGTGAGGCGGGCACAGCAAGAAACAAAACTGATTGCCTCCCCCTTTCCCAGCACCTTCTGAGCTAAGTCACTGTTCCTGAACAGCAGGCGTTTCAGAAGGCTCCCTATCTCCCAGTGGTTTTTGTTCCTTCCTATTCCTAATCCATTGCCATCCTCCTCCTATTTCACCCATCCAACCCATTTATGTCCATATTATCATTTAGATTAGATAGATTAGATATATTTAGGTGTTAATTTTTTTTTTACCCCTCCCTGTGTTCCCTGTGTTCAATCTTCCTTCCTTCCTCCCTCCCCCCTCCATTGAATCCTTTCCCTCTCCCTCTTATTCCATCCCTGATTCCCTTCCCCTGGGAGGACTGGAGTGGCTGGGGTGGCTGTTTCTTGGTGTGGTGAAATGACATCACCTTTGTGCAAGGAATGATGGTCTCATGATGGTGGGTCCTGGGGCTAGAGTGACAGCTTCTAGGTATTGGCCACAGTCCTCCCTGCTTGTAACTTGGCCCCAGAGTCAGGGTTCTGGGGCCATGTTACTGGCAGGGAGGGCTGTGGCCAAAACCTGGAAGCTTCCACTCTAGCCCCAGGAC
>QEPC01006176.1:304836-365179 GCA_003113815.1 Sphenodon punctatus
GGCAGGGAGGGCTGTGGCCAATATGTATCTAGAACCTGCCACAATAGCCCCAGGACCCACCATCATGGGTCTGGGGCCATCCTTCCTTGCACAGAGGTGATGTTATTCCACCATACCAAGAAACAGCCACTCCAGCCCCAGGACCCACTGTCAGGGTTCTGTGGGCAAGTTACAGGCAGGGAGGGCTGTGGCCAATATGTATCTAGAAGCTGCCCCTTTAGCCCCAGGACCCTCCATCATGGGTCTGGAGCCATCATTCCTTGCACAGAGAGCCTTTTTCCAAATGCCCAAACTGAACTGAACCGACCATGACTGAACCGAATGGCCAAACCCAAACGCGGCGACTGACCCGAACGGCCAAACCAAACGGGCAAATTAAACCAGACTGAACCGAACCTGAACCGCAATCTGTTTGCTCATTCCTACTCTCCATTTGTCATCTCATTCCCTAGCATCCCCTAGCAACCCAAGGAGGGCAGGATTTGCACGTGCCAGCCAGGGTCATATCTTCCATTGTCATCCCTAGCACCCCAAGGAGGGAGGACTAGAGGCATCATCATAAATGCATATTACTTTGGTGTTCTTAATGTGTTCCCATTTCAGAGAGGAATCGGATGCCAGCCCCAGCACTGGTGTCAGGCCAAGGAAGACCCCTAGGCGGAGGTTGCCAGTGACACCCTCAGGCATTCAGCGGAGAAGGTCAGATGTCTGGAGGTTTTATGAGATGGGCAACAGAATCACCATATGCAAGGTAAGTCATGGGGACTGGAACAACAGGGAATGGATTGTCCTATGACCTGTTAGGAATTGAAGTCTCCAGCAGAGAGAGATTGACTACCCAGTCCACCCACTTGTGGAGACAAAATGCAGGCAGGGCTTGACTGACCATTGGTCTGGCACAGTATGGAAGTTCTTATGTTCCTATCTTTTTATGCTCTTTATTTCTGTGACAAAAGAATCAGGAGGCAGAGAGAGGGGACCACATTGGGGCTGATCGCCCATATCGAAAAGCTCCATGGCCTGACGGTGAGGTGGCAGGAGGACTCTGGCGTGGCCGTGGAACCTCAGTGCCAGAAGAAGGGGGGGGAAGGCAACCTGGAAGTGATGGTATGTAAGCCCTCCCCCTCCTTCAGCCCCGATGTGGAGTCCCCCGGGCCCCGGGAGTCTGCTTCGGCCAAGGCCTTTCAGGCCGAAGTTGAGAGATCTGGCTGCCAAATGATGACAGGTGTACGCTGCCTGGAGAACCGCCTAGTGGAAAAGTTCCAGGCGCTCGAGGTGGAGAAAAAGAAGGTGAAGGCATACGGCCAATACGTCTCCGCTGAGATGGAATGCCTGGAACTGTACCACCAGTCGGTCTCCAGGTGGCATCGGGACGTGGACGGGGCTGTGGAGTTTGCCGTGGCCCATGACTATGAGATAGAAGAGGACTGGGTGGCCACCTCTCAGCCCTGTGCTGCACACCAATGCCTTTTGCCTTTCCTCCAAGTCCCGGGGGACAGGCCCAGAGAACTAATAGTTTCCTTTATAAGTTTCCTTTCAACGTTTGGTTTTGGTTTCATAATGTTGTTGTTGTTATTTAAATAGTTTTAATAAATGTTGTTATATTTCTTATTACGAGCTTCATTTGACCTGTCCAATCTTTTATCCCTATGTGCTGAAGTTCTGGCTGGCAGGTGGCAGAATCTCATACAGCTTGTCGATCCCTACNGAAGTTCTGGCTGGCAGGTGGCAGAATCTCATACAGCTTGTCGATCCCTACGAGCAGCATCTGGCTGGCTCCCCATGTAGCATAGTTAAGGTATTAACTAGGGGTGGGACATAGGGGAGAATACTGAATACTGGATTTACTGGTTTCAGATCTCCCTTGTACCAGATTTACCGGTATCGGGATACCAGATTTTTAGCATTGGCCGCATTACTGGATTTTTTACGTTGCAGCTTTTGACTTCGATGGCCGCAGTGTAAAAAATCTGGTAAAGCGGCCAATGTTAAAAATCTGGTATGCTGGTACAGGAAAATATTGAATTTATCGGATTAAGGCTTTACACCCAAATACCAGCAATATCGGTTCTCAGGAGAACCGAACTTCCCACCCCTAGTATTAACCCAAATATATGCCAGACAGCAGCAGGGTCTCAACTTGCAGACAGCCCCCAGAGGGTGGTCAGAGGGGTTTTTATTTCTGCTGGCCAGTCAGGCACAGGCACGAACAGCGGCAGCACCCAGAATGGAATGACAGCCCCCTGTGACTGGAATGATGGTCCCATAATCTCGTTGATGGTTCCTTGGATGGGCGGGCATGACTGGCTGCTTCAGGTACAGTGGAATGACAGCCTAGAGCCTATGGGAGTTGAATGATGACCCTAGAATTAGTGCATGGTTGGGCACATTTCATTCAATCGTGGAATAGGTGTAGGTGGTAGCAGCAGGTACAGGAATGCACACAGGCAGGCACATATAATACGTTGTGTTATATTCCATCTCATTCTGGTAGGCTTTCTGCTGGATGTGGGCATCAGGAGCATGAGTGCAGATGGGAATTCTTCCTGGTTCTGGCAGGTGGCAGCTTAAGCTGGATGCACCTCTCCCCCTTTTTCTAGCAGTGGAGAGCCTCTCTCTCTCTCTGGCCATGTACTGCAGGTGACAACATGGGTGGGAGCGTGTCTGTCTCTCCTTCCAGCAGTGGGGAGACTCTCTCTCTCCCCATGAGCAGCAGGTTGCTACCTCATTAAAAAAAAAGGTTCTTTGTGCTGGCTCTCATCATTCTCACCATGTCACCCTGCGTTCCATCCCTGCATGGACTTGTCTCATATCACTAGAAAGACTTCGGTGAAACTGTCAGTCTCAAAGGGGAGAGTGCTCCTTAGCCTAGAGAGGAGCTCGATGCCATCAGCACAGGCATGCCCAAGCCTCAGCATCGAGCCAGGGAGGATGATAGACACACACACTCCTAACAAATGGAGGAAAGAGAGCAATTCTTCCTGCAATTCTAAGTGCCGGTATGGTTAGGACTCGTTGGCCATTTCTTCCTCCCTTTGCCTCTGAAGGGGGGGGAGGGGGTTTGGGAAAGCCTTCCTGCTCCATGCACATGTGCGTGGGATGCTTATTAATACAAGACATTTAGGGGTTGTTCGACCATTTTACATGGAGTGACCGCAGGGTGAGGACTGGCTGGGTGCTGAGGGAGAGGTTGATATGGGGTTATCTGGCAGCTGTGAGGGTATTGAGAGTTTTGAGAGCCCAGTATCTCAGAATATGATTCCAAAGCATAAGGAGAAAATTTTGCCCCATTCCTTGCAAGCAAAGGGGGTGGCAGCAATTCCTGCCACCCCGTGAGGGGAGTGCAGGCCAGACAGCACCTGCAGAGTAACTGAGCCACACAATTCCAGCCTCAGAAAATCGCTTGAGTGCTTATTCTATATGTTCTGCACAACCCCCTTTAGAATAAGAGGAAGTTTCTCTGTTTAAAAATCAACTTCTTCTATGTTGCAGACTTAGCTAATCTTTCCTAGATTTAGGGGGAAATCTCAACCAGTTTGGGGGTTATGCTTCAGTTATGGGAATGCTACATTTACCTCCCCCCTCCTTCCCCAATTTCTAAAATGCAGGAATAGAGAATAGGTTTGTAATATGATCACACATCTGAAGTAGTGTCTGATTTAAAAAAAACCCTACAACCCTTCCTATGTTGCTGACCTCTACCCAGGTTTCATGTATTCAGTGGGAGTTGAACTGCTTTATTGAGGTTACTTTTCAGTTAAGTTTGTGTTGAAATTATTCTTTCTTTAAAGAAAAACACAACAAAACCATACAAACTACTTTGGGAGAAAATACACACGTTATATTTATATTCAGTCTAATCTTTGGAAGGTGATAGCTTTGTTAAATCAGGTTTTTCTGTGGTGCTGATCTGTACCAATATTTTATTAAGGGGGAAATTTTAGCCTCTTTGCGACTCCACTTCCAGTTTGGGGGCATACCATTTAGAAACTAGCAAAGGTTCCCAAAAAATATGTAAGCAAGTGGCAGAGGGTTCCGAGAACATTATTTGAGGAGTTAGAAAGAGAGATGGTCAAGAATGGGTGAAAAATCTGAAGAACCTGAAAAGTAGAGATTTTACAAACATGGAAAATATTTATTGTACAGAGGATAGAGATCAGCTGCTACCTTTGGTCATGGAGGGCACAATCTGAAGGAACTGACTTAAGATACAAAAACCTGTTAAAATGATGTGTGGGCACTGGATCATTTGAAGGCTTTGTAATCCCCACTTTTGGAAATTTTATATACTGTTTACTGGTATATTGCTTTTTGGAGTGGCTTAGGGAGATGATCTAGATGACCTTTCAAGATCTCTTCCAGCCCTTATAACTGATAACTAAAGGCATTTACTTCTTATTCTTTTCTTTTTTTTTGTCTTTCAAAAGTTTATTTGAAATTTCAGTTAACTTGTACATTCATTTATACCACAGGTACAATATCCAAAAGGAAAAAACTACAACATTATCTTAGGTTCCAATGTCATCAATGTCCTTACTAGCTGTATTTCTTTGGAGACTTCTCTTCTTCTTGCTATGGCTCCTCTTCTCCCCTTCCTTCCAATAGCCAGTCTTTCCCTTGAGTCTATTTGAGTGAAACCCCAGCCTGGATATGAAACAGCACCTTTGTATCCTTAGGACTCGAAGAGTGCCTTGTATTCCTCTTTCTCCAGCTCCTTCCCTTCTAACACCTTTATAATTGGGGCCCAGACTCAAAGTCTTGGGCTTTGCCCCGCAGGTTGTAATGTAGCTTCTCCATTGTAAACATGTACCACAACTTGTTTACCCATTCTGTCATTGTGATCTCTTCCACACCCTTCCAATGTCTAGCAATTATATTCAACGCAGCTAGGAACATTACCTTACAGGTTCCTTGATAGGACTGTTTATTACTTTTTTCCGGATAGAGGCTCAACAGTGCCGTCTCTGGTTTAAATGGAATCAGCTCCCCCACTACCATATTAACCATTTTCCAGACCCTTCCCCAGAAGACCTGCACCCTGCTGCAACTCCACCAACAGTGCCTATAATCCGCTCTTTCCCCACATCCCCTCCAGCAGAGGCCTTTCCCATTAGGCATGCTATAACTGAGTCTTGTTGGGGTTAGGTAGAATCTTAGTACCAACTTGATCTGGGTTTCCTTCACCTCTAACGATTGTGCGCATGTGTTCATGTGTAGTCAGATCTTTTTCTTTTCTCCTTTTTCCATGTTTAGGTCTCTACTCCATTTCACTTAATATGCTATTGAGTTGTCATATATCAGATTCTTAAGTTCTTTATAGATCTTCCCTACTCTCCCTGCAGCTTTTGTCTGTTTGAAAAGTATTTCCTCTAATTTAAAGGGTTCCCTGCCAAAACTTCCTTTGTTTTGTGGACATGTCGCAAAGTGTTGTAGCTGTAGGTATTGAAAGGGGTCTACATTAATTTGGAGCGATTCCTCCAGACTTTTATGTGTTACAAACTTCCTCTCTTTAAACAAATGCTGCATTCTATTCATACCCTTTAATTTTAACGTATTCCTCAGAGTGGGGGCCAGACGTTGCTCTCTAACTTGCATAGGATCTGTTGTTGTATATGGTGAAAAGCCACTTGTCATTTCCAATTTATTTTGAATTGTAGCCCAATATTTCATCAGCGTGCCCGCAAAAGGGTGTTCACTCTTATGTTCTCTCCTTATGAAGCCTTTATCTACTATGAGGTCTTTCAGGGAATCAACCTGGAGTAACTCTCTTTCTAAACTCACCCATTACAGAACTTCTGTCTCTCTATACCAGTCAGGTAGCGCATTCAGGGATGCCGCCATATGATAAAAGTTTTAGGTCTAAAAATTGATCACCTCCCTATTCTGAGGTCTCCTTAAAGCTAACTTTTTTATTCTTGGCTTCTTCCCATTCCAAATTATTTCGCTCAACAGTTGATCACTCATCCTGTAAAAGAACTTTGGGGCATGAATAGGTAAGGTCATAAACCTAAATAGAATCTTTGGTAATTGTCAGGGTTCCGGCCGCCCTGACACCGCCAAACCAGTTGCGCTTGTTTGCTAGGAAACAGCACGATGTTAGGATTACTAGGGAGGGCCAGAGACGCCGCCAGAGGAGGCGTGACATCCATGACGGCCAGTGGAAAAGCCCGGGCTCCGCCCACACTTAGAACACATCCAACGCATCACGGGATTGGGTAGCAGGGAGGGGCCTCCACCTAGGCACGCTGGAGGCGAACACTACATAAGGTACCGGCGGGGCTGAAAGCCGCCGCCGGTAATCGTAATTGAGAGGCTGGCCCTGGCATATTCCATGGTTCTTGTTCTGAGTAGTGAGAGATTGTTGAGTGTGTGAGTCCTGTGTTCCCCCTTCCCTGGAGTGATTCCAGAGAGCAAGTGAGTGTGAGCATAGATCTTATTCGTGTTCCTTTGTTGAGAAAGTCTGAAGTGGACCAGGTGTGGGCTTCCCTTTGGTACTTACCTTCCCTCAGTGGCTTTCCTCCTACCCCCCCGCTTTTTGTTCCCTTGCAAGTTGTCCTTTCAGTGAGAATGCCCTATCCCTGAGGCACACTCCTTCCCCCGCTCCAGACCCATTTCCCCCTCCCCACGCCCCTATCCCTGGACCTCACCTCCCCTATCCCCCTTCCCCCCCATGTCTTAGAGGCACGGTGTCTTGGGCCCCCGAATACTTCCCTGAACGAGTGTTGTCCACTGTCGTGTTTATTCCCCCCTCCCTTGGGGCAACATCCCCCTCTCCTTGTCCCTATGATGATTTGGGTTGCCTTCTATATTTGAGGGAAAGCCCACCCAATATCCTGAGGGACCGTTATACCTCGAAGGGCCTTGACACCCAGGAGAGGAGGATGCCCCCCCCTTCCTACATTCCCTGTCAGACTACTCCCCTTCCCCTTCCCTATCTTACCCCCACCGTGACAGAATTACCGGCACCCCCTTAGCCCTTGTCATGGATTCGGACTCCCGAGTGCAGGAGCTACTGCATTCAGTGCAATCCCTGACTATGGAGGTCCAGGATTTGCAAATTGAGAATAGGGAACTTCGAGATAAGTACCGCCAATTGCGGGAGTCTGTAGAGAGGGAGTCGGATTCCCCTATGGAGGGGGAAGGGGGGGCTGCTATGGGCGAAGCTGCCCCCTCGCCGTCCTCCCCATCCCCTACCTTGCTGGTACCTAGGGAGCCCACAGCCCGATAAATTTTATGGAGACAGAAAGGCTTGTCAGGGATTTCTGGCCCTTTGCAAACTTACATTTCAGACCCAACCCCTTATGTATAACTCTGATCAGGCCAAGGTAGCCTATATCATAGGATTATTAGGAGGATTGGCTCTAGATTGGGTAACCCCTCTTTTAGCTGCGGATGATGATTTACTTCGGGATTATACAGGGTTTCTGAAGCAATTTCGCTTCTTATTCGACTACCCTCACAGGATTAGGGATGCCGAGCATACCATCCTACATTTACGACAGGGAAAAACCCCATTGTTGGATTACATCATTCAATTCCGTAAACTGGCTTTTGATTTGGATTGGAATGATTCCGCCTTTCGAGCTTTCTTTAGACAGGGCTTAACGGATGAAATCAAAGATCAATTGGCATGCGCTCCTACCACTCCCACCACCATGGAAGAAATGGTTACACTTTCTCTACAAATAGATGAGTGACTTGCTGAATGTAGGTGCGAAAAACACAGAGATCAAGGTAAGAGTTGGGGGACATGGTCTCCCCGAGGGCCAGTTTGCCCTGCCCCGGTTTCCCCTGGTCCAGGGGACACAGAGCCCATGCAAATTGGGGTAGTCAGAGGTCCCCTAACCCCAGAGGAATGAGAAAGACATCGTCAACTCCGCCTTTGCTTTTATTGCGGGGGGGGGGACGCATTTTTCTAGAGAATGCCCCATGAAACCCATACGCCCTGAGCCTTGCCCCTCCCGGTCGGGAAACTCCAGCAGCCAGGAGAGTGGAGGGACCTCCCGGTGATTGGATGTAGTTCCCTCCCGAGCCCTAAAGTTGCGCTGGGGGCACCACCTCAGCTGTATGCTTCCCTTACACTACAGTGGTTACCTCATTGCTCCCTGGTGGCGAAAGCACTGGTAGATTCAAGGGCTTCGGGTAACTTTATGGATGTTTCCTTTGCTAGGCTCTATGAGATCCCCCAGCAGACCCGAACATCAGTTGAGCTGGTTCAAACTATCGATGTGTCCCCCCTTGTTTCCGGCCCCTTGCTGACCTGTTCTCTACCCTTAAGATGTAGTGTAGGGTCCCATGTGGAGACTATCCAATTTGACATGATTTCATCCCCTCTGTTTCCCCTGATACTAGGCCTACCCTGGCTCTGGGTTCATAATCCCACTATTGACTGGAATAAGCTCACCCTTGGGTTTGCCTCCCCGAATTGTCACTCCCACTTGATTCCTAAGCCTCAGGTATTAGCCCTAGCCCCTACCGCCCCGTCCACAGCTATTGAATCCCGTATTCCCCCCCCCGTATCACGACCTGGCCAGTGTTTTTAGTAAACAGGAGGCGGCGGAGCTCCCCCCCCATAGGGCATATGATTGCCCCATAGAACTCCTTCCCAACAGGGAGCCCCCATATGGGCGAATTTATAGTTTATCGCCGGGGGAAACAGAAACCCTTCGAAACTATGTCAAGGATAACTTAGCACGAGGGTTCATTTGACATTCAACATCCCCTGCCAGAGCCCCCCTCTTCTTTGTTCCAAAGAAGGGGGGTGAGCTCCACCCCGTATAGATTATCGGGGCTTAAATTAAATAACTGTGAAAAATCGATATCCCCTCCCCCTAATCCCTGAGCTCCTGGGGAAATTGCAGGGAGCCGCGGTGTTCACCAAGTTAGACTTGAGGGGTGCATATAACCTGGTTCGCATCAGGGAAGGGGATGAATGGAAAACCGCTTTTCGAACGAGGTTTGGGCATTTTGAATACTGTGTTATGCCATATGGACTTGTCAATGCCCAGGCTACCTTTCAACATTTCATTAATGATATTCTCCGGGACCTACTCGATCTATATGTGATAGCATATCTAGACGATATACTTATTTTTTCATCATCTTTAGAGGAACACGTGCTCCACATACGGAGCATGTTACAACGTCTTTTACACCATAGGTTGTACTGTAAGCTCGAGAAATGTACTTTTCATGTTTCTTCTGTTCCCTTTTTGGAGTTCATTGTCTCCTCCCAGGGAATTCATATGGACCTTGAGGCGATAAATCGATGGCCAGCCCCCACCACCGTTAAGGCACTACAAAGGTTCTTGGAAAGTGTGAACTATTATTGCCAGTACATTCCTCGATACGCAGATCTTACCAAGCCCCTTACCCAATTATTGCGGAAAGGAACACCTTTTGTGTGGGAAGCACAACAGACCAGCGCCTTTTCGCAACTAAAACAAGCCTTCATGTCGACTCCCCTTCTGCAACATCCTGATGTTTCTCGACCCTTTGTGATAGAGGCAGATGCATCAAATGTAGCCATTGGGGCCGTATTAACCCAGGTCCAGGAGCTTTCAGGGCACCGGCTCCCGTGCGCCTTTTACTCCCATCAACTAACTCCTGCTGAACATAATTACCCCATCCTAGACAAGGAACTGTTAGCCATCAAGGCGGCTTTCGAGACCTGGAGACATTTCTTGTAGGGAGGACCACACCCCGTTTTGGTGTATACCGACCACAAAAACTTAGCCTATCTCCATTCTGCCCAGATCAGTAACCCCAGGCATGCTAGATGGGCATTGTTCTTCGCACGCTTTTGTTTTTCGTTGCAGTATCACCTGGGGTCCCAGTACCCCCCCTTTTTGTTCCCTTGCAGGTTGTCCTTTCAGTGAGAACGTCCTATCCCTGAGGCACACTCCTTCCCCTGCTCCAGACCCGTTCCCCCCTCCCCATGCCCCTATCCCTGGACCTCCCCTCCCCTATCCCCCTTCCCCCCCACGTCTTAGAGGCACGGTGTCTTGGGCCTCCAAATACTTCCCTGAACGAGTGTTGTCCACTGTCGTGTTTATTCCCCCCTCCCTTGGGGCAACATCCCCCTCTTCTTGTCCCTATGATGATTTGGGTTGCCTTCTATCTTTGAGGGAAAGCCCACCCAATATCCTGAGGGATCGTTATACCTCGAAGGGCCTTGACACCCAGGAGAGGAGGACGCCCCCCCTTCCTACATTCCCTGTCAGACTACTCCCCTTCCCTATCTTACCCCCACCATGACAGTAATATTATCATTTTGTAGAGATTAACCTTTCCCAGCCAAGATACCATTAAGTTCTTCCATGGTTTAATCTCTTCCCTTAACTTCTGAATAAGTGGAATGAAATTGGTTGCATATCGATCCTTCGAATTCTTGGTGATAGTGACTCTCAAATGTTTGATTCCCCCCTTTGCAATAGGATATGGTGATATTTCATTTAATTTCACCTCATTTTCTCTGTTGTGGCCATAAATCAGGGCAAAGGATTTTTCTTTATTAATTTTATACCCTGAAATCTCCCCAAACTGGTCAATGACTTTAAGGAGTTCTGGCAACGATTTTTCAGGTTCTGCTAAATATATGAGCAAATCAACTGCATATAATGAAAGTTTCTCTGTATGTTCCCCAATCTGAATTCCTGCAATCTTGTTATTTTGCCTTATCGCACATGCCAGTACCTCCAATACCAAATTGAAAAGTAGGGGTGACAGCGGACACTCTTGTCTAGTACTTCTCTGAATCTTGATATATTCAGAAAGACTGCCATTAATCATCAGTCTTGACTGCGGATTTTTGTAAATTGCCCTTATCCAATTCAGAAAGTTGCCCTCAAATCCCATTTTCTCTAATACCATGAACAGGCAATCTGGTTCGACAAAATCAAAGGCCTTCTCCGCATCAGCAGAGATGATCATGGCCGGGATCTTTTGATTCTGTAGTGCATATATTATATTGATAGTTCTCCTGATGTTTTCTTTACCCTGCCTGCCAGGAATAAATCCAGACTGATTTTTATGGATAAGCTCCCCCGCTATCCTCCTGAGTCTAGTGGCAAGAATTTTGAAGAACAATTTAAAGTCAGTATTTAGCAGAGAAATAGGCCTGTAACTGCCACATAGGTCTGCCTGTCTTCCTGGCTTGTGGATTAAAGTGATCAGAGCCTTATAAAAGTCCTGTGGAATCTCTTTTCCCCTTAATATATTGTTGAATATTGCTGTGAGATGGGGTGCTAAAACTGATGCAAATGCCTTATAGAATTCTTTAGGGAATCCATCATGACCCCTAGCTTTATTCCTTTTTGAGGTTGCTATTGCTTCTATTACCTCCTGTTCTGAAATTTGTACATTTAGGAATGAGCCCTGCGCTTCATTTAATTTAGGTAATTGCATGCCCTCTAAAAAGGAAGCAATTTTTGTCTTCTCCGGTGTCTGGGAACTATATATACCCTTATAGAAATCCATGAAAGCCTCTTGAATGTGTGAGCTGTCTGTGCCTCTTATGCCCTTTACATTTTGAATCGCTGGGATATACGCTTTCCTGTTTGATTTTTACTAACCTTGCTAGAGTCTTACCTGCTTTGTTATTTGTCTCATAAAAGTGGCATCTAATTTTTAACAATTGATTTTTCACTCTCTCAAGTTCTGCAATATTAATAATTTCTCTGTTCTTTATGATTTCTTGTCTTAATAAAGGGGATGGTATCACTTTGTTTTGGGCCTCTAATTTCTGTAATTTTGCGTATGTTTCTTTTACTAACCTCTTTTTGTCTTTTAGTATCAGCCTGCAGGGCAATTAATCTGCCTCTAATTACCACTTTCCCAGCTTCCCAGAGGTTTACTGGGGATTTGACCGAATTAATATTCAGTTCAAAATACTCCTCTAGTTGTTCCTGCATTTGTTTCCTAAATACCTCTTTGCTAATGATATTTCTGTTTAGCTGCCAATTTACATTCCTATTGATATTCTTTCCTAAATCCCTAAAGACAGTTGTCACCACGTTATGATCACACAGAACAGTTAGAATAATAGTACATTTTTGGCATCTGTGTGCCTGTTTTATCTGTGAGTACATAGTCTATTCGCGTATAGCTATTATATTTAGCTGAATAGAATGTGTAGTCTCATTCTGTCCCATTGACCTGCCTCCATAGATCTGTCCAGCCAAATGTCTCTATTAATTTCACATTATTTTTTTTGTTCTGCTCTTGGTTCCTTTCGACTAGAGTGGTCCCAATGCGTCAAAGTGATATTAAAATCCCCCTGTATCATTACCCAACCTTTAGCCACATTTGCCACCTTTTTCAAACAGGTTTCAAAATATTCCAATCTCCCCTCACTCGGGGCATATAAATTGACAAGAGTCATCAATTTCCCTTCCATACTGCCTATCACACATAAGAACCTACCCTCCTAGTCAATGAACACTTTCTCTATTATAAAAGCTATGTTTTTGCTAAAACCAATGATGACTCCTGCTTTCTTTGACTTTGAACATGAGGAGAATAATTCTCCTATTTTTGAGTTGTCGAATCTCTTTACATCTTTACTCAAAAGATGTCTCCTGCAAGAAAAAAAATACCAACTCCCTGCTACTCTATTAAATTTCTTACTCTTTTTATTTTTTGTGGGGAGTTAAGCCCTCTCACATTCAAGGTTAGTGTCTTAACTTCTCCCATCATGTGCTTTGAATTCATTTATACCTTCACTAATCACCCTCCCAACTCTCTCCTTTGCCTTTATAAGAGCTATCTTCACCTTTTCCATTGTATCTCCCATATTTTGTGGAACTGCTGCTAATTTCCTTATGTCTACTTTTTGTACCTTTAAACCTTTTCTTCCCTTCCCTTCCTCCTGCTTGCATTCTTCCTTGCTTCCCCCACTCTTCACCTCCAAATTCCCCACTCCACCCTTTGTCCCTCTCCCCTCCCTAGCCCCTTTCCCTGCCACTCTATTCTGTGGCCTATCCCCATCCTGTGTCTCTCCTCTGAGGATCTGCTGGGACCCTCCTTCGTCTGGCACACATCCTGTGTCCATCTCCGCACCCTCCCCCAGCTCTTTGTATTATTTTTAAAAGAAACCTTCTATCCCCACCAAGGTGAGACTAGCTTTATAACCAGATTTAACTTCAGCCATTATTACCCTCTTGAATTACTTTAACCTTTAAACATTTATAACAACTTTAAACCCAGAGTATCTGCAGGTCCATAGTTCAATTTGTTTAACCATTGCCCCCTCCTAGAACTTTACTCCCCAGAACTACTATTAGAGGGGCTGATGATACGCCCTGGTTGTTCAGCCCTCTTCTGCCTGCCTCCCCATGGCCATAGGGATTCCCAGCACATATGCTTCTAAGTCCTCTGTGCATGTGACGACCTTCCTGTTTCCTTTGTGGGTAATCATCATCTTTGCTGGAAAGATTAATTGTGGCTTCATATTTCTTTCTATTAGGGTCCCAAAATATTTGTTCCATTTCATTCTCTTCTTGATGGTCTCTGCAGCATAGTCAGGGAAAATCTTCACAGCCTGCTGCTGCTATGTTAAGCTCCTTTTAAGTCTGGATTTCTTTAATCTCTCCTCTTTCAGTTGAAATTTAGCAAACATCACTATTATAGTACGAGGTAAATCATTGTCCTGCTGCCTGGGGCCCCCCGTTCTGTGACCCTTGTCAATTTCAGCTTCGTGCATGGCTGCATCCTCTGGGAAGTTTTCTTTCAACATTTCCCTTATTAAGTCCTGGATATTTTCTGCCCCATTTGACTCCTTTATCCCATTTATGCGCAGGTTTCTCCTGTGAGATCTGTTCTCAAGATCTTCACATTTATTTTGGAGGAAATCCACTTCCTTTCTCAACTTCTCCAGCTGGTCTGATGCAGTGCTGGAGTGGTCTTCTAAGGATGAAATCCTGCCCTCAGCCACCTCCATCCTCCTAGCCACTGTCTCCAGTTTTTTATTTCCCATCTCCACTGAGAGCTGAATTTTCCTCATCTCTGCTTTAAGCTCTCTTCTCATTCCTGTAATTAACTTATGCAGAGATCCCCGCTCACCTTCCTCGTGGTATGACTCTGATGTGGCCTGCTCATCCCCTGACTTGTGCTCTGCCGCTGCCATTTCCTGCCCACTTCTCTCACTTTCCCCTTCTCCAGGCCTCGCGCTGGGCCCCTGCCGGCAGAAGCATTCCAGCGTGTTGCTTTGTGATACTTTTTGTTTATTTTTGCTTCTCCCTGCCATCGGCGTGTTGCTTCGTTTTTTGTTTTTTTTTCCTTTTTCAACTTGTAAGCCAGTATTTCAAGAGCTGGGGGTGCGGAGCTCAGATGGGTCCCAGCTAGCTGCTCTCATGCATGCGCAGATCCCCCATTTACTTCTTATTCTTGAAGGAAAAATTAATTCTTGAAGGAAAAGGAAGGCCCTCCCTGCCTGTAATGTAGGCCACATGCTGCTGGATGTGGGCATTGGGCGCTTGCACACAGATGGGAGTTCTTCCTGGTTCTGGCAGGTGGCAGCTTGATCTGGCCTCCCCTCCACCCCATCTCTCTTGTTCTAGTGGGGAGCCTCTCTCCTTCTCTCTCTGGCCATATAGTGCAGGTGACAGCATGGGTGGGATCATGTCTGTCTCTCCTTCTATAGCAGTGGAGAGATTCTCTCTCTCTCTCTTGGCAGCAACCTGGGCAGGCAGACAGGCACCTTGGCATGAGAGACAGGAATTTATTAATTTTATTTATTTATTTTTATTTATTTATTACATTTATACCCCACCCCTCCTGAAACAGCTCGGGGCAGCTTACAATATATATCTCTCTCTCTAAAATACAACCATAAAATATTTAAAACACTCATAAAATACAACAATTAAAACAGTACCAGGGAACATGATAAATAATAGAATAAATATGGGTGAAGGGGGATAAAAAACCCTCCTAACCCCCCTCCCCAAAGGCCTGGGCAAACAGCCAGGACTTCCAAATTTGCTAGAATGTTAAAAGGCTTGGGGCCAGGCGAGCTTCCTCTGGTAGGGAGTTCCAAGGGTGTGGCCAGGTCACCGAGAATGCCCTCTCCATTGTGGCCCGCCGCTTAACACGGGGGACCTCCAAGAAGGCACCCCCGGCAGAACGAAGGAGCTGCTCTGGGGCACGGAAGGAAAGGCGGTCCCTGAGGTATGAGGGGCCCATACCGTGAAGGGCCTTATAGATCAATACCAAGAAGGTGGGCTGAAGCAGGCTTTGAGCTTGGCAGCAACATGGGGTACAGAACCCTTGGCACAAACAGCATATAGGCCTGGGGGCCATTGACAGCAGCAGACAGTGGGTTGCCAGGGTACAAAACCCTTGGCACAGACAGCATATAGGCCTGGGGGCCATTGGCAGCAGCTGTTTATTGATGCCATGGCATCATGGCACAGACAGCATATAGGCCTGGCCTGGAGGCCATTGGCACTGGAAGCAGAAGACATTGGTGGCCATGGTACAGAAGCCTTGGCATGGACAGCATATAGGCCAAGGCCTGGGGGCCATCTCCATGAATGGAATGACGGCAAATGGGAGGCGGTCTAGAGACTGAGGTGAGACAGGAAAGCAAGTAAAACTCCCCACCCACACCTAGTCACTTACCTAAATACCCACATACTAAATAACTGTGACAGAGACATAAACATATGGATATAATGACATGTGACCAATCCCCCTTACCCCCGATTGTCACCAATTGGCACAACTTTGCTAATCTGCACTCCTTGTGTGACATACTTTATTGATGGCCCCATGCATGGGAGCCATCAGCACCTTAAAGTCCAAGAGCATTGAGGTCCAGGCTAAGAATGATGAGGGGACAGGGCTAAGGGGGCTGGGCAGGGGCAGGTGCTTGCTGGATGGAGAGGGTGGAAGTTCCCTGGCACTTTTTAGCTAACTATGGCAAAGCCACAGAACAAGGCTCCTGGTCTGAAGGAGAAGTTTAAGATTATTTTAGGACTGAGATCATCCCGGGTGAGCTCCAAATCGCCGGAAGGCAAGGAAACTGAGTTCATCATCACAGTGGAAATCCTCAAGGAACTCAGCATGGAATGCAGGTTGAACAACCGGATATGTGCCATTGGTCAAATCTGTGAAGTGGAGAGGACTATGATCTGTAGGGATGTGCAAACAGTCAATCCTAAGTGATAGGCGAGCGTTGTTCTGAAGGGACGGGCGATCGCCGATACCCTCCGTTGCCTGAAATCGATCGAAAAGGAGTTGGGTACAGGATCTCCCATTCCACCCCATTGTAATGTTCACCCAGACACTGCCCCCCGGCGCACTCATCCGAGCTATTGCGGTCTACAAGTTTGAGGAGCAAATGGCTGACGTGAAATACCAGAAGCAGCAGCAGACATTGGGTTGCTGGGGCAGAACCCATGGCACAGATAGCATAGGTGGAAATGGCAGCAGTGGAAGACATTGGATTGCCAGGGCACAGTACCCATGGCATAGCAGACAGCAGCAGCAGGATTGACGTAGGCCCCAGAACGTAGGCTCCAGAACCCTGACGGTGGGTTGGCTGTTTCTTGATATGGTGGAATGACAGCATCTCTGTGTGAGGAATGATGGCCCCAGACCCCTGATGGTGGGTCCTGGGGCTGGAGTGGCAGCTTCTAGATATTGGACAGCCCTCCCTGCCTGTAACGTAGGTCCCAGAACCCTGACGGTGGGTCCTGGGGCAGGAGTGCCTGTTTCTTGATGCAGTTGAACAATGGCTCTCTGTGAGTGGAATGACGGGCCCCAGAACCCATGGCACATACAGCATAGGCAGCATTGGCAGCAGTCACAGACATTGGATTGTTGGGGCACAGAACCCATGGCACAGACACCAGAGGCAGCATTGGCAGCAGACATTGGATTTTCAAGAGGCAGCATTGGCAGCTGGTGCAGACATTGGATTTCCTGGCCACAGAACCTATGCCATGGGCAGCAGAGGCAGCATTGGCAGTAGCAGCAGCAGACATTAGACTGACCAGGCACAGAACCTGTGGAACAGCAGAGACAGCAGCAGCAGCAGCAGGATTTGCCTGTACACAGCACCCATGGAGCCAGGATGGTTGGATTTGCCAGGGAATAGCTCCCATATGGCAGCAGATATCAGCATCAGGATTGTGTGAACACATTTGGATTTGCCAGGACAGAGAACCCATGGAGCAGCAGACAGCAGTGGCGGGATTACCAGACCAGTGGGGCACATCACCCAGGGTCACCAGACAGGCAGTGTGGCATGAGCAGAAGGCAGGCAGACTGAGGCAGGTTTTGATCTAGACCAGCTAGGCAGGGGACAGGCAGACAGGCAGCATGGCATAAGAGGCAGGCATACTGAGTCAGGGTTCAAGCTTTGCAACCTGGGTGGGAGGGCAGCTAGGCAGCATGGCATGAGCAGAAGGCAGGCATACTGAGACAGGGTTCAAGCTTTTCAACCTGAGCGGGCGGGCGGGCAGGAAGCATGGTGTGAGAGGCAGTAGGGAACGCAGGCTGGGACCTTGGCACCAAGTTGGCAGGGCACTCAGATAGGCTTACAAAGACTGTGCAGGGTGAGAGAGACAGTCAGATAGGTGGGCTGAGATCGTCTAGCCAGAGGCCAGCTGGCAGGCTTATAGTTTCCCAATGCCACCCTACAGCATGCAGTTTGTCAGACAGGTTGGCCGAGGCCATGTAATATGAGAGAGGGGGAGAGAGAGAGAGAGAGAGAGGTGCACTGAAGCAGTGGGAGGACCCTAGCACCTCAGCTCAGCAGCAGCAGCAGCAGCCCTTATTTATGAGAAGCCCCTTCCCAAGACTGCCCCTGCCATGGGATGGTGTGTGTGCTACTCCACCATCACTCCTTGTCCAGGGGCAGCTAGGGGAATCCCAGCAGAAGAAGGTTGACCTTCAAGAAGATCAACTGCTCCACCAACTTAGCCCCCAGTCTCAGGCGGTGCAGCGAGCAAATGTTCCCTGCCACAGAGAACATCCACTCGCTAGGGATACTGGTTGGTGGGAATTACAATAATCCCCTGGCCACTTTGGACAGACCCAGCCACACTTTTGTCTTGCCGGCCCAGTAGGCCAAGGGATCGCTGCTGGGATTGATGCACGGCTCCTCGTCCAGGTAGGCATCAACTGCTGTTGAGGCACAATCATACTGCCTCTAATAGCTGTCCCTGGGTACCACCGCCCCCACTGTCCTCAGCCACGCTGTCAGTCCCTGCCCTTTTGTGGGCTGCACAGAGGAGGAGCTGCTTGCAGTGCTGCTGCTGTTCATCTTGCTGCTGCTGGTGCTGCTGCTACTTCTCGGGCTGGGGGCAGGGATAGACCCCAATGGCTGAGAAGGGCAGCTGCTCCCACCATCCCCTGGGGCGCCTTGCTGCTGCTACTGGCACTGTGAACTCTCCAGAGCCTGCTCTGCCTTCCAGATCCTGCACACAAGATCATCCTTCCAAATGGCATAGCGGGCTGACTTGTGTGCCATACTGCCCTTGACCCCGGGGTCCAGCATTGTTCCAACAACATATTCCCCCCACTGCAGAAGCTTGTCGAACCTTGCTTTCAGGCCTGTCTGGAGCTTCTGTGCCAGCACAACCACCTCAGCCCCCAGCTTCTTGCCCCTAGGGACACAATCCTGCCCCTGCAGCATGCACTCCTCCAGACTCCCATGAAGACTCTGGACCAGAGGGGTCACCTGGCTTATGGTGGTGGTGGAGGAGCTGATGGTCTCTGTCACCTCATGGAACGGTCTGAGAACTAGGACCGTATGTGTCAGGATCTCCCATTCTGGCCCATTGAAGCCTGGAGGTGCCCCGCTGTCTGTGTCCAGTTCCACCTGATGCAAGGTGGCTTTCTGCTTCACAAGCCGCTCAAGCATCAGGAAGGTGGAATTCCACCTTGTGGACACATTCTGCACCAGCAGATGCCCTGAGGAACCTGGTTCAGCCTGCTTGTCCCTAAGGAGTTTGCTGCCCTTAACACTGTGGTTAAAGAACCCTGCCAGCTTCCTCCCTGCTCTATCAGGGAGCTAAGGATGCCTGCCCCAATCCCCTTCTCCCCCAAGCCCAGAGCATCTGTGACAACCAGTTGGAGGGTGTGTGCTGTGCAACGGATGCTGGTGAACTTTGCATCGCAGCCAGCCCTCACTATATTTTTAATTATTTTATTTTTAATTTTTTTTATTTAAAACTTATATCCCACCCCTCCTGCCCAAAGGCAGCTCGGGGTGGTGAACAACATAAAAAAAATCTACAAATTTTAAAACAAATAATAAAAACTCACCCTCCCTCCCAAACCCCATTTCCCCCACGCTACCCCCTCCCCTCGCCAAAGGCCTGGGGGAACAACCAGGTCTTACAGAAATGAATGACAGGAGGATGGGAGGCAACCGAGCCTCCTCCAGGAGTGAATTCCACAGCACAGGGGCAGCCACCGAAAAAGACCTCAAATCAGTGGCCACACATCTCGCCCGAGGAACCTCCAAAAAGGCCCCCATGGTTGATCTCAGGGGTCGCACGGCACTTGGGGAGTGAGGTGATCCTGCAGATAGGCAGGGCCCAGGCCATGAAGGGCTTTGAAGGTCAAAACCAGCACCTTGAACCTAGCCTGGTGCTTTATAGGCAGCCAGTGCAGAGCCCGGAGCACAGGTGTCATGCGCTCCCTGCAGCCCACCCCAGTAAGGAGATGGACCATGGCATTCTGCATCAGATGCAGCCTCCAGACCAGCTTCTTGGGCAGTCCCATGTAGAACGCATTGCAGTAATCCAGTCTCGAGGTGATGAAGTCATGGATGATGGTGGCGAGGTCAGAGTCTGAGAGATATGGCTGAAGCTGCCGGACAAGATGTAACTGCCGAAACGCACTCCCACACCACGGCCACGATCTGAGATTCCAGTCTGAGCCATGAATCGAGGAGCACACCCAGACTACGTACCTGTGAGACCATGGTAGGGTGAAAACCACCACCCCCCAAGAGGAGATTCAACCACTCTCAGGCCCTCACCCACCAACATCACCTCCATCTTGTCAGGATTCAGCTGCAGATGGCTCAATCACATCCAAACCCCCACAGCCAACAGGCACTGGAAAATAAAGCGACTGCATGGCCTGGGTCGATGGAAAAAGAAAGGTAGAGCTGAGTGTCATCAGCATACTGATGACACTGCATGCCCTGAAACCCTCTCACGATCTCCCCTAATGGCTGCATATAGATGTTAAACAAGAGGGGGGACAGAATGGCACCCTGCGGGACTCCACATGTGAGGTCCCGGGGGGAAGACGTACACTCCCCCAAGACCACCCGGTGAGTTCTCCCGGCCAGGAATGAACGAAACCAGTCCAAGACCGTTCCGCCAATTCCAGCACGGTCCCGCAGGCGAGTCACCAACACCTCATGATCGACTGTGTCGAATGCAGCCGAAAGGTCTAGCAGGACCAGTAAGGTCTGACGACCCTGGTCCAACGCCAGATGGAGATCGTCAACCAAGGCCACCAATGCAGTCTCCGTACCATACCCAGGCTGAAACCTGGACTGAGAGAGGTCAAGGAAACTGGTGCGGTACAGGTGTTCTTGGAGCTGCCGTGCCACAGCTTAGAGACCGGCCGATAACTGGCAGGAGCATCAGCGTCAAGAGATGGTTTCTTGAGTAGGGGTCTAACCACAGCCTCCTTCATATATTCAGGCACCCTGCCCTCCAAAAGGGAGGCACTAAACACCACAGCCAGCAACGGCCATAATGTCTCCTGGCTGGCTTTCACCAGCCAGGACGGGCAAGGATCTTGTTCACAAGTGGTGGCATGAACAGGTCCCAACACGGACTCCATACTGGCAGGCGATACCATCTGAAACCGATCCCACAAAACAGGACAGGGCGGGGTGTCCATAGCCCCAAGATGATCCTCTGCAATAACTGAGGAACCGAAATCGTGGCAGATACGAATGATCTTATCTACAAAATACTTGATTAAACCAGTCACAGTGGTCACTGGATTGCTCCAGGTCCAGGCGGAGACAGGCAGGACTGACCAAAACTTTCACCACCCGGAAAAGCTCTGCTGGGCGTGACTTTGCAGATGCAATAAGAGCAGCAAAGAACTGCTTCCTTGCTGCCTGCACCCCCACAGCATAGGCTTTAAACTGCTCTTATGCTGCAATCGATCATACTCAGCGCTAGTCTGGCACCACTGTCGCTCCAACCCCCTGCCCTCCCGCTTAAAGAACTGCAGGCCCTCAGTACACAAAGGAGACCTGCGGAAGACTCGGTCAGGAGGGCAGCAGATGCCTGGGAGCCACTCTGTCAATGGTCTAAGTCAACAAGGTGTTCCAAAAGGCTACGAGATCATTGATTGAGTGGGTGTCAAGGTCCAGGGGAAACTCCCCAAGAGCATTCCGGAACCGATCCGGTTCAATAAGTCTCCAGGGGTGGACCGAACTAATATTTCCTGCACCCCATTGGGGGCTGACATGCACCAGGATGCACACCTTAAGGAGGTAATGGTCAGACCATGACAAGGGCTCCATCTCCCTAACTTCTACTAACACCCCACCTCAAGGCCGGTGCAGAAAACCAGATCCAGTGTATGTCCCTCCTCATGTGTGGGGCCACAGATTATTTGGGACAGGCCCATGGTTTTCATGGAGGCCATGAACTCATGCCTCGCTCTTCCAAGGTCAGTGTCAGTGTGGATGTTAAAATCCCCCAGGACCACTAGTTTTGGGGTCCGGAGGAACACATTAGACACCAAATCAGCAAGAGCCAAGAGCATGTAGAGATGCAGCCGGGCAATTGGGTGCACTGTACACCAGCAGCACCCCTTATCTGTCCCCGGTCAAATCCAACACAAGATGGAGGCACTCAACACCTGGTGGAGCCTGCACCAGATACCTCCTAAAAGACAGTGCATCCTTGATAACAATAGCTACACTGCCCCTCCGTCCCTCCAGTCGAGACTGATGCTGCACAGAGAACCCAGTCAGAACAAGATCGCCCAAAACAGGGCCCAATTCATTGTCCAGCCAGGACTCTGTAATATATGTGAGGTCGGCGTCCCACTCCGGGATTAACTCCCAGATAGTAGATGACTTATTAACCACCGATCTTGCATTTAGCAGCACCAGGCCAAGGCCTGGGGTCTCCTGGCCTCGACCCACAACCTTCCCACATGGGGGCTTGAGGGGGGAATGTGCACAAGGCACTGCTCCCTCCTCACTGATGAAATACCCCTCCCCTTTGGACCATATCTCCCCAGACCTGTAACAACCCCGATAGCTGTGGAAGTCGTCTCATCCTCAGAGAACCTCGTTTGACACCCACCCTCTGTGGGATCTCCCGACAGGCCGGAGATAGGGACTCCACCCCAACCCCCCTCCCCAGGACTCCCTCTCTCACAGGGAGTCCCCCTTCCCCATCATATGGGAGGTGCCCCCCGTGTCACCAGGGGGTCCCACCCTCTCCAAGGGTCATCTCCCCTCCTCTCACCAGGGGGATTGGCCCTATCCTCCCTAACCCATTCCCCACACCCCACACCCTCAGACCCCACCTGCCTCATCCCCCCCCAAAAAACATGAAATAAAAACAAAAAAAACAACAGCGGGTCCAGCGGTGGAAGCAGCAGGGATGAGCTGTAAATATATCTCCCAGTAGAAGAAAACAGGGGGAGGGGGCGGGCACCACAGTTCAGCGAATGGCCCAGCTAACAGCTGACACCCTTTAGGTGTCACCCTTTGGGCTGGCGCCTACAGGGCCCCACCCTGGGAATTGGTACCTGGGGGGGGAGGGAGGGTAAAGTAGAGTGGTAGGCAGCTCCTCCATTTCACACAGTCCCCTATCCCCACAGCAGCAGACCCAGCTTGCAGCTTCCCACAGGGTCCCACCCTGGTAGTTCGTACCTGGGGGGGAGGGGAAAGCAGAGTGACAGGCAGCTCCTCCAATCCACACAGCCCCTATCCCCACAGCAGCAGACACAGCTTTCAGCTTCCCACAGGGCCCCGCCCTGGCAGTTGTTACCTGGGGGGTGGGGGGGAGGGGAAAACAGAGTGGCAGGCAGTGCCTCCAATCCACACAGCCCCTTATCCCCACAGCAGCGGACACATCTTGCAGCTTCCCACAGGGCCCCAGCCTGGTAGTTGTTACCTAGGGACGGGGAAGGGAAAGCAGAGTAGGAGGCAGCTTCTCCAATCCACACAGCCCCCTATCCCCAAAGCAGCGGACACAGCTTGCAGCTTTCCACAGGGCCTCGCCCTGGGAGCTGTTACCTGGGGAGGGGGAGGGGAAAGCAGAGTGGCTGGCAGCTCCTCCAATCCACACAGCCCCCTATCCCCACAGCAGCAGACACAGCTTGCAGCTTCCCAAAGGGCCCCGCCCTGGGAGTTGTTACCTGGGGAGGGTGAGGGTAAAGCAGAGTGGCTGGCAGCTCCTCCAATCCACAAGCCCCCTATCCACACAGCTTGCAGCTTTCCACAGGACCCCGCCCTGGGAGTTTCTCTAATACACACAACACCCTAGCCCCAGAACAGCGGACACAGCACACATATTGGATGCATTATCAGTTACTACACACCCCGGGGTGAACGGTGCACCAGGCATTACCCACTCCCCCACCACAATGTTCAGGGATGCCTCGAGGTTCCTAGAGGTGTGAGGGCAGTCCATGACTTCCGCCTGAAGCAGGGCCCACCTATACCTTGCTTCAGGACCCCTCCTGCTACTGTCCAATGCCAAATATGGGCCCTCCCGCCAGTGCACCGTCACCGCTACGTACGCATGTCAGGCATTCCGGCTGGACCACAGGTCAGTTGTGAAATGGACAGTGGCACCCCCAGTCCCTGCCAGTGCCAGCTTCTCCTTCACTCTGTCCTTCAAAGCCCTGTACAGGCCTGGCACCACCGTACATCTGAGGGTGGTGCGCCACAGCAGCTTAAACTGCAGGGCCAGGAACGCCATCAGCCACCTAAAGCCCATGTCCCTGACCATGGAGAAGGGCTGCCCGTTGAGCAAAATAATCTCACCCAACTGGCACGTGGCTTTCTCTTGAAAGCCACGCTGCCCTCCTGCTGCCGATGGCCTTGGCAGCTGCCCCACACCAGCTCCTCCATGGTCGGCTGATGTTGCTGTTTCTCCTGCTGCTCTCCCCTATCAGCGATACTTCTCCTGCTGCTAGAGGCAGCCGCTGGAGCAGGATGGTTGCCCAATAAAGGAGGACGAGTGGCCGCTTGGGTCAGGAACCCACTATCATCCACGGACCCAGCCTGCCTGCTTAGCAAAGCAGCACTGTGTCATGTTTTAAGGTGCCTGGACATGGCTGTTGTCCCAAGGTTGGTGATCATCTGCCCACACTTCACCACCTTGCTGCACAAATTGCACCACACGTCCCAGGGATCATCCACCCGCACCACTTTAAAATGGTCCCAGACCAATGATTTTCTGCCCCCCGCTGCCTTCTGGCCCGCACTAAGTGACACACTGCTGGGAGGGGCAGGAGTCAGACATGGTGGCACTTGCAGTGACGACACACCTTGTGGAGGGACAGACACCACCTCATCAGCACCAGATATGGAGACCTCCTCCATGAAAATCTTTGCATCGCTGTCCCCATCCCCAAACAGTGACAGAGGCTGCTGGACTTCCCATGCTGCTCCCAATCTGAGCAGCACTCTCCCCCTTCCCCCTATAGCTGCTGTTGCTGCTGCTGCTAAACTCCCTGCTGCCAGTGCCTGGGGATTGGGCCCTGCCTCTAGCAGCCGGGCTGCGATCAATCTCGACAATAGGGGAGTCAGGGGACAGTGCTGACCCCTGGGATACTTCATCCCCTGAATCACCTGCAGCCACAGATGACACAGCCACCACAGCCTCTTCCACTGCCAGGAGGCGACGCCCAACCCCCTGGCCCTTAGTGCTGGGAGAGTGAAACCCAACATCTGGCCTTCACAGCTTGGGGCATGGGGATGTGCTTGGGCTGCTGCTTCTGCCCACTGCTGGCACTCTGATGGCACGGCCCCTGCCACGTTCCTCATTGACTGCCTTACAGGCAGCAGAGTGGCCTCACCCTCTCCTACCTCCCTTCTCCATTTCGCCAACTCAAAGACAGCATAAATATTTTATTTTATTTTTTAAAAAAATAATTAAATTTTTTATCTAATATATATAATCTATATTACACTAAATCTAACTACTATTAGCTATCTAACTACTGCTATTATAAAACCAATGAAACTAAATATCTATAACTAAGCTAACTTAACTGTAATAATTAACTAGCACTAACTCCTACCTAACTAACTATAAGTATTAACTTAACGACTATAATATCTACTACTATATAATATATATATATATATATATATATATATATATATACACAGGGATGAGGGAGGAGACGCAGACAGCTCAAAACAACACAGGGAGGGTTACAAAAACTGAAATAAAACCTAAATCAACCTAATCCTACTCTAATAAATAAAAAAAACATGGGAAGGGAATGAGGAATGGAATATGGAGGGAGAGGGAAAGGAATGGATTCAATGGAGGGCAGGGAGATAGAACACAGGGATCGGTAAAGAATTAAAATAATAGCTAAATCTATCTAATATAATTTAAATAAATGATAATATGGAGGTAAATGGGTTGGATGGGTGAAATAAGAGGAGGATGGCAATGGATTGGGGAGCTGGAAACTGCTGAGAAATATTGGGAGAATTCTGAAACGCGTGCTGTTCAGGAACAGTGACTAGCTCAGAAGGTGTTGGCAGGGGGGCAGGGCAATGAGTTTTGTTACTTGCTGTGCCCGCCTCACTGCAAGTCCCATTGGCTCCATGAAGCCTAGTAGCCAGTGGCCAATCACAGACTGCGAAGCCAGTCTGGTGATGGTGATTGGGCAGGCTGGCTGCTACTCCAAGCCTCTCCACCCCTGGTGACAGCAAGTCTGCTCCTCAGCTGACTCCCCCTCCCTGTCACGTTTTTGCCTTTCAGTCACGTTTTTCCTACCCAAACTCAACTGAACGCGGCCAAACACGAACAAACTGTTCGGTAATTTTTAGGTTCGGTTCGGCCGTTCGGTTCGGTTGGGAAGTTTGGTTCGGACATCCAAACAGATTGAGTTCAGTCCAAACTCCAAACTTCTGAACCGCGTTGCACATCCCTACCTGAGGTTCCCCACCCCTGCCTTATGGGGACAGGTTGTCGTAAGCACATTACACCAGTGCTCCACTCGCTGTACTGTCTGCCTATTTTCTTCTGGGGCCAATTCAATATTTTGGTGCTGACCTATAAAGCCCTAAATGGCCTGGGCCCCACTTACCTGCAGGACTGCCTCCTGCCTCGGGCCATGGTGCGGCCCCTGCAGTCGGCCAGGGACACCCAACTCAATGTCCCCCGGTTTTCCTAGGTGGTGACAATGGGGAGGGCATTCTCGGTGGCTGCCCCTAGGCTGTGAAACTCCCTCCCAATGGAGATCCGATTGGCCCCAGACATCCCTTCTTTCCAATGAAAGTGAAAGACCTGGCTGTTCTGCCAGGCCTTTAAGGAAGGGAGACGGGTAGGGTGGGTGGGCTTCGGGCAGTGTTTGGTGTTAGGTTTCAATCTTTTAATGAGTTTTAAAAGTTTTATAAAATGTTTATGCATTTGATTTTAATTATTGAATTGTTGTACTTTAAATCTTGTTGTAAGCCGCCCTGAGCTGCTATTGTGAGCAGGAGGGAGCGGGCTATAAATGCACATAAATAAATAAATAAATAAATAAATAATAGTCCAACCCCCGCTGAATGCAGGATGACTAAAGTTCCAACATCCCCACCAGACAACTGTCCAGTCTCCTTATATCCTGTTTATATCCTGAAGATCCTGAACACAAAACCTATCCAGTAATGCAGTCCTTCTCTGGCTGTATTCTCATCCAGTCCTCTACAGAAGTGTTGGGGTTTTTTTTAATGGATTTTCTCTCTCGTGCTCCTCTCCTATTGTGTCATGATGTAGTTTGAAAGGCTGGAGAATGATACCTTACATATTTCTTGAAGGAATTGCCAGTGATTTCTTTCCAACATAGTGTACCTGCTTTTGACAAATTACAATGCAACTTCCCCCCCACACCCCCAAATTGACAAAAGAAGCCTTTTGGGGACCTAGAATTAATGATACCATTCTCATGAGCAATAAGTACATACTTGATAAAGAGACTTGGGGTTTTTTATGCTTTATTCATGGGTAGTTCTATAACCTGTGTTTGTTGGCTTGTCAGAAGAATGAATTACATGGAAAAGAGGGGGAAAAATATGCATCTTTAAAATTTAAGAGCAGATATTCTGTTTCTCCAGGAAACCCATCTGAATGATCTGGAGGCAGAGAAAATTAAAGAGGGGATGTCTGTGTAAACATACAAACACAAAGAGAGAGAGAGAGAGAGAGAGTCAGATCCTGACTTTCATTGAGAATCTACTTCCTTTGTGTTTAATCATTTCTATGTATTTTAAACTGAGTCTCTGTGGAAATATATACTCCACTGCGGTCAACTGGGAGTGCCCATCTCGAGGTACCCTGAATATCTCAGAGAGCGACTATGGAGAGGGCATCTCAGTGGCAGCATCTCTGCTGTGGAACTCCCTCCCAATGGAGGTCTGCTTGGCCCCAGACCTTCCCTCTTGCCGAAGACAGTGTAAGACCTGGCTGTTCCGCCAGACTTTCAGTGAGGGAGACGGGTGATGGGTGGGGGGATTGGGAGGGGGGAGGTAGGGTTTTAGCTCCAGTTTGGGGGGGGGGTTGTTGGAATTTTATGTGATTATTGTATTATATAATACAATGTGATTATGTGTGATTATTGTATTATGTGATTATTTATTATATATATTAATTGTTGCTGCGAGCCCCCTCCCCCTGAGCTGCAGGTAGATAAATCAAATGAAATAAATAAATAAATAAAAATAATAAATATTGTTGGACACAGCTTTGAGTCTTGGGTGTTTTTAAATGAGTAAAGGGGTGGGGGTGTCCATGGCTGATGACTGGCATAGCTTCAGAGCAGTCACTAAAATGGAGTGTGTGGGGAGGGATTCTAATGAGTGGCTCCCAGTGTGGCTATTGTGGAAGCCACCTCGCACTCCCACTGCCATGGACTATGTTGGAGGGGGAAGCACACAGGGCTGTCATTTGAAATTTCCATGTCTCGGTTTGTGTGCTGGGGAACCTGGGCTCCACAGCTCTTGCACCCAATTCCTATATATGACTTGCAAAGGCCGAGTTCTCCACCTACAGTGCTTATGAGTGGTGGACTAGTCTGATGGCATGGCTGGCCATCCTAGTTCATATGGGCAGGGGATGTGTGACTGCTACTAGCCACACACCTTTTTGAATTGCCCCGCACAGCACATTCTGGGGTTCTCGGACGTAGGCCATGAGCAGAAATGAGTGGGTAGGGCTGAAACGGCAAGCCGCTGTGGTAACTTTTTTCAATGGAAAAAACTCTTCTGCAATAAGTGGCATGGTGCGATAGAGATATTCATTCCGCTACTTTCATTCTGCTACTTCCACCAGCTGCAAAGACAACGGAACAATGTTCGTTCCGACAGTTTCTATCTTCTGCAGTTTCCACTGGCACTGCGAAGTAGCAGAATAATGCTTGTTCTGACAGTTTCCGAGATTGTTCCAACAGTTTCCAAATTAGCGGAATGCTGGCGGAATTACGGAAATGCCAGCGGAAAAGCTGGGGAAAGTCACAGGCAATTTTGAAATGGCGGAATGAAATAGCAGAACGGAAAAAGGAGTTGCTGCTTCAGGCCTAAAAAGAAAGACCCTTTGAGAGTTCTACTGCTGCAGGTGAACCGGAAGTGCTTTACTTGCAGAAAACTGAGGCAGGAAAGAACCAAGTCTACTGAGGGCAGAGCTGTGGGTAAGGTGTTGGGCCTGGAAGACCAGGGTTCAAATCCTGCCTTAGCCATGAACTCAGGTGGCTTTGGGGAAGTGACTCTTTCAACTTCAAGTCCCTGTCTGTAAACTGTGGGAATAACATCAAAGGGCTGCTGCAAGGGTGAAGTAGATAAGGATTTCAGAGAAGTCTGGATACTGAATCACTGTAGTAAGGATAAATGATAGGACTAAAACAAGTATCCAAATTGCTACTGCTCATGAGTTTTTTCATCATATCAGGAACTGAGATCGATTTCCTGTCACCGATATTATTTCTCGATCCTTGCAATACCATGTGCCACCATCCTGATTTACTGTCTTTCAGTTTACCCTATACCATGTACCATTCATTTAGTGAATTGCCAAGGGTACCATTTTATTTCTGGGTTTGTTGTTTCCACATTTCTGAGCCAATCGCTGTGCAAATAGCCCGTCCTTTAATATCTCTCTCAGTGCCCCTTGACCTCCACTCCAGTGCCTCCAAACAGAAGTGTTGTTCCCTTTGCTGTGATCAACCTGCAACTGGATTGCAGATTTGTAAAGGGATCTGCATACCAGGCAATGAGTGACAAGGAAGTACAAGGGAAAATGGAGAGCAAAGAAGACAGAAGAAATGCAGTACTGGGTCAGAATTACCTTTCAGGATTTTAAATTGATGACAAAGTGGTAAATGACAAGGTGGTAAATGGGATCCTAGTAAGCAAATTACCAGTAAATCAAGAGATGAAATGTCAGCTGAGACATTGTTGAGTACTAATAAGTTCTCAGTTCAAATGAGACAGTATTGGGAATTGGGATTTTGATGGAAATTCCTGTTTCGTGATATCCTATTTCAGCCCTAATAAATAATAATAGTACAACATGGGTGAACTCCATCAAAGTTCAAATGTGTTGCTCTCCATACCCTTGTTAGTGGCATGGAAGATAAGTAGATCCTCTGAGTTAAAGAGTGTTAAAGATATAGGCTGCATTTACATGAGTCATAAAACACAGTACAAATTGCTTTCTCCTAGGGATGGGAATTTTGGTTTTGGATAAAACCAAAAGTACCAAAAAATGGCCATTTCAGATCAATCTGAAAATTTGGTTATTTTTCGGTTTCGGTACTATCGGGTGTTTTGCATTGATTTTTGTACCGGATTTTTAACATTTCAGTTTGTCTCCCATTGAAAAAATGCAATTTTAAAAATCCAGTACAAAAACCAATGCAAAAGATCCGATTGTACCAAAACCAAAAAAGAACCAAAATACATGAGAACCAAAACCAAAACTGACTGAAACCAAAAATTTTCCCAGAGTCCCATCCCTAGCTACTTCCTCCAGATATTTATTGCTCATGTAAATGACTTAGCTCACAAGATCCTGATTCCTGCTCATGGAAGTCCTAGATCACTCACAACTGACAAGCTGTAAACTGAAGTTTAACCATTGAGCTAAGCCCCTCCCACACATTGCTGACAATGTGTGAAGGACAATTCACTTTTATTGCCCTTTCTAGTACTAGCACTTTGGTTGGCTGTCACACACACTCCCACTCTAGCCATGGTTCCAGGACAACAATCAGCCCAGAGGTGCAAATTAGCAGCTTTTTATTGCTAATGGATCCCCTCGCTTGGTGCCAATATGTCCCTAGTTTTCTGGAGTTGTCTGTTGTGTTCTAGTGACGGTCATTTTCCTCTGCCATAAGCTGTTCCAGGGGAATTCTGCCTGTATCTGACTCTCTCAGATCATGGGACCCCAGGAATTATACTTGTACCCCTGCCTTTTACACTTAAGGACTGATCCATGTTTGGGAGCTAGGCATATACAAATACCTGATCATTTCTTTCACCAAGCATTGCCAGTACACAAAGATCTAAGTGTGCTGGTTCAGTTCCCAGGCTGCTGCTGCTTTCAATGTTTCTCTGTCTCCACCATGTAACAATGCCCCCAAACTCAAGAAAAAGGAGATAACAGCCACTGAGAATGATGGGATTGTAGCAGATCATAGGGGATAATATGGCAAGATTTAATGTGGAGGAGGGAGATTTGACAGCATGTGTGAAGGATGATAAAGGATGACAAACCACAACATTACTCTTGCGCAGGTAACAAAGGAGCCAGGAGAAAAGACTTGTGTGAATGCATCCATAGATAAATAAACTGAAAGGTGCTTAGATGTCAAACTAGGGAGTGAAGATCACATAGCTGAACATGATAAACAAATAGATTTTTCGCAGAGCAACCAGTAAGTGGTGGCATCTGGGGTGGGAATTTAAAAAAAACTCAGGAGACATATTTTTTAAAAAATTCAGGAGACCTAAATTATCTCACCACCACCACCTATGATGTACTATATAAGGATGGGACTTGGTGGAAAATATCCGATACCAATTTTACCGGATATCGGATATCGGATTACCGGATTATCGGATTAAAACAAGTATACCAGTACCAGATTTTTTCCCATTGAAATCAATGGGAGAAAAAAAATCAAAATTACCTGTAATAAAGACAACGTGTCTCTTGTCAAGATTCAATGACAGATTTACTGTTTCCTTAACTGCTAACCAACAGACTACACTTTGCCCCACTACTACTTTTTTTTTAAACAAAATAAGGTTTTTTTCCACAGCACCACTCTCATCACCAAATAAATCAGAAATTCAAATCACATCACAGCAGCTGCCAGTGGAGGACACTCACACAGTGGCATGTGATGCAAATTAAACTGCATGCTTGCTGGACTGACAAGTGAGTGACGACTCCGACTCAACGACAAAATCCTGTGGAACCCCCAACTAGATTTGAAACCTATTGTGTGTCCTGTCCCACTCCCTAGGATCCCCATGATGATCCACATATTTCCAATGCCAACATTTCATCATACCTTGTCAAAACTGACTGTTTGTTTAAATAAATATTTAAGCATAGTCAAACTACTCCTAAAATAACCCCCTAATAATGCCAAGAATCACAAACCAACACACAACACAGAGTCAATCAATCCCAAATTTAGCGAGACCCACAAACCAATCCTCTCTCTCCCCATTTGACCATAGCCAGATGGGGAGAAAGGCAGTGGATGCTGGTACCCCCAGTAAGAGGCTCCCCATCTCCCATGAGACAGGGCCTAAACCAGTATCCCAGCAAGTGTACTTCACACAGGGTTAACATTGGAGAGAGGGTCATATAAGTACTCCTTGCTAGGGATGTGCGAATGCAGTTCGGACGTTCAGAGTTCGGCCCGAACTCTGCCTGTTCGGACGACTGAACCGAACTTCTGAACTGAATGCTCGAACTTCCGAACAGTTTGGAAAAGTTCAGATGAGTTTGGATGAGCTTGGGGGTGGGAAAAATGTGACTTTGGGTGGGAAAAATCTGACTGGAAGGGGGAGGCAGCTGAGAAGCAGACTTCCTGGCACCAGGGGTGGACACCAGGGGTGGTTTCAGGGACAAACATACTCGGGGAGGCACCCCCTCCCCGAGGAAGAGGTTCCACCCTCCCAGTGCTCACTCCACCTCTTCCTAGGGGTGGGGGCGGGCAAAGTTTTGCACAAGTGTTTGCTGTCATGGGTGCATGTGTGCATGTGGGAGGGGAACTGGGGTGTCTCATGGGGGTGACCCACCCCCAAGAAAAGGCCCTGCTGGGGCACTCCACTCCAGTGTGTGGATATGGGGCATGGGGGCTGATGGGGTAGAAAGGGCNGGGGTGACCCACCCCCAAGAAAAGGCCCTGCTGGGGCACTCCACTCCAGTGTGTGGATATGGGGCATGGGGGCTGATGGGGTAGAAAGGGCCCTGCTGGGGCACTCCACTCCAGTGTGTGGAAATGAGGTGTGGGGGCTGATGGGGTGGAAAGGGCCCTGCTGGGGCGGTCCACTCCAGTGTGTGGATATGGGGTGTGTTGAACAAAGCACCTGGGGAGGATGGGATACCGGCCGACTTGTTGTGGGTCCATAGGCACTGGTGGGCCCCAGTGCTTGCTCGCCTATTTAATCTTATAATTCAGCAGGGAGTCATACCAGCAGGATGGAACATGAGTACTATTGTTCCTATCTTTAAAAAAAGGGACAAAGCAGATCCAGCTAACTACAGGCCTAAAAGCCTGATTGATGTCATGGCCAAAGTCTTTGCCAGGTTTCTGTTAGGCAGATTGGAAAGTTGGGTTGAGGAAAATTGTCTCCTTGATGAGGAGTAGGTTGGGTTTAGAGCTGCTTGGTCTACATTAGACCAATGCTTTGTTTTGGAGCATATTATTGACAAATATGTCCATCTGAGAAAATGTTCAGTATATGCCCTATTTGTAGATCTAAAAGCAGCCTTTGATGACATTAATAGGGCCATTCTGTGGCAAAAACTTAGGGCCTTAAATATAGATCCCCAACTATTGTATCTTATCCAACTGCTGTACACTGACACTGCCCTTAGGGTCACATTAAACCGGTCAGGAGCTACATCAGGAGAAGTCCCGGTGACAAACGGGGTAAAGCAAGGAATCATTTTGGCCCCATTGCTTTTTAACCTATTTGTCAACGGTATCGTCCCCAAGCTAGATGAGCCAGAAGGGCATCCCCCATTGATTTGTGATCGGCCCGTGTCTATACTTATGTTTGCGGACGATATGATCTTCCTTTCCATCACAAGGATAGGTATGAAACGTCAGTTACTCAAACTAACCCAATACTGTAATGAAAATCACCTGGTAATAAACTGTGATAAAACTAAGATGGTGGTCTTTTCCAAAAAGCATAAAAACTACCAATGGACCATATAAGCAGACAATATAGAACAGGTGGCTACTTACAAATGTTTGGGAGTATGGTTTAACTGGAGTGGTAGCTGGACTACTCATTTGGACACAATAAAATTAAAAGGTGGTCATACTAGCTCAGGTCTTCTGAAATTCTGGAGTAACAGGGGAGGGGAAAGGGTGAGGCCCTTGCTCAAGCTGATTAATTTATTTATTTATTTATTTATTTATTTTACGAATTTATATCCCGCCCCCTCCTGCAATGCAGCTCGGGGCGGATAACAACACAATAAAATATTAAAATTCACTTAAAATACAAATATAAAAACATCATCTAAACATATCACATAAAACAGGGCTAGAAAATAAATAAATAGATGGGCGGGGGATTAAAATCACCCCTCCCCACCCTTCCTCCCAAAGGCCTGGGCAAACAGCCAGGTCTTACAGTTCCGCCGAAATGTCAAAAGGCTTGGGGCCAGGCGAGCTTCCTCCGGAAGGGAGTTCCACAGCCGCGGCCCTACCACCGAGAATGCTCGCTCCATCGTGGCCCCCCGCTTAACACGGGGGACCTCCAGGAGGGCACCCCCGGCAGACCGCAGGAGCCGTTCCGGGGCGCGAAGGGCGAGGCGGTCCCTAAGGTAAGAGGGGCCAAGGCCGTATAGGGCTTTATAGATCATCACTAGGACCTTGAACTTGGCCCGGCACACTATCGGCAGCCAGTGCAGCGCTCGGAGCACCGGTGTAATGTGCTCCCGGCGACCCGTCCCCGTAAGAAGACGAGCCGCCGCATTCTGCACCAGCTGCAGCCTCCGGGCCAAGAACAAGGGAAGCCCCACGTAGAGCGCGTTGCAGTAGTCGAGCCGCGAGGTGACGAAGGCATGGATGAGGGAGGCCAGGTCCGGGCCAGAGACATACGGACGCAGCCTACGTACCAGATAAAGCTGGCGGAAGGCAGCCTTAGCGACTGCCTCCACCTGCCGCTCCAGCCGCAGGTCTGCGTCCAATATGACCCCCAGACTCCGGACCTGCTGAGCTACAGGGGGGCAAACCCCCCCAACTAGGGGGGCCACCACCCCCTTCGCCCTCCCCACCACCATCACCTCCGTCTTATCTGGGTTGAGCTTCAGTCTGCTCAGCCGCATCCAATCCGCCACGGCCTCCAAACATTGGGATAGCACCGAGATAGCAGGGTCTGGGTCAGTAGAAAAAGAGAGGTACAGCTGAGTATCGTCAGCATACTGGTGACATCGCACCCCGAACCCTCTCACGACCTCCCCCAAGGGCTGCATGTAGATGTTAAATAATAATGGAGACAAGATCGATCCCTGCGGAACGCCACACGGTAAGGCGGGGGGGCTCGATGTTTCCTCCCCCAGCACCACCCACTGGCTCCTCCCCGAGAGGAATGAGCGGAACCATTCTAGAACAGTCCCACCCAGACCCCCCAGGTCATGCAGCCGTCTCAACAGCAGCCCATGGTCCACGGTGTCAAAAGCAGCCGAGAGATCTAGCAGGATGAGAAATGTTGAACATCCTGCGTCCATCTCCCGGCGGAGGTCGTCCACCAAGGCCACCAGCGCCGTCTCGGATAAAATGATTCCCCTACTTATTTACGGGGCTGAGATTTGGGGTGCAGGGAACCAGAATTCCTTGGAGGCATTAGAAACTTTACAAAATAAAATACTCCGAGCCACCCATGGCACACCCCGTGGTGCTCCTACTGCCATGCTGAGGGATGAATGTGGGGTTATGCCCCTTGTGGACAGAATAAGAAGCTCATATGGGGTACTGGCTGAGGATTTGGGCTATGCATCCTTCCAGGCTACCTAACATGCCTCCAAGAGCAGGAAAATATTCTGGCAAATTTTAGGTGGTACAAATCAATTTTGTTTAATCTGGCCCAATTGGTATATTCGCCCACTGCTATAGAAGGTTATGCCATGGTACAAGCCAAATTACTACTTAAAATCAGGACTGGGGATATAAATATGCAGGAAGAAAGAGTGGCTTTGCATGAACAAAGGGTTGCTCCCTGGTACCCCCTTATTAAGCAAGGGCCAGAGTATGAGAGTTATCTCTCAGATATTACAAATTACAAAACTAGATGAGTCATGACCTTTGTGAGATTTAATATGATGCCCACCAGCGTCCTGGAAGGTCGGTACGCAGGTACTCCATCAGACCTGAGGTTTTGTCACTGTGGACAATTAGTTGTCGAGGACTTGCCTCATTATCTGCTATTTGGCCCTAGTTTTTCAGTCATCCGTAGTAGGACCTTTGACACATGGTTTGCTGGTAAAGAACATTGGGATGCCCAAACCCGGATGACTTACCTGTTGGCAAACCAGGATAAAAAAATAATGAGGAAGGTAGCTCTAGGGGTTTTACAGATGGAATTACTAAGGGAAAATATTATGAAACATCATAATAATCTGAATGGTGGTGAATGATCTGTATTTATTGGTATTTATAGATACTAGCATTAGAAGCTTTCTAGGGCTTCTTTTATTATTAATAATAATTATTATTATAATAATAATAATTATTATTATTATAATAACCAGTATCCTGGTTTCTGGGGTAGTTTTATGCTCTGACTAGACAAGGGTTTAGTAGAATTAAGGCATTTCAACATTGTTTCCATACCTATTTTCCTTGGTAACAATTTTTCAGTAGTTCAGTTCAGACTTTATTAAGCGTGACGAGACGTCCTAGCCAACATACAAAACACACAAACATTTAACGAATAGAAATAAGATGGTCAACATCTTAAATACAGTACTATAAATAACATAGTAGCAGTACTAAAATTTAAATTCAAGATTCAAAATTACACAATCAAGAAGATAATAGTAACTTAAAATCTAAAAACTGTTGTCTCCTGGCAAAAACCTGAATCAGAAACGTATCCACCCGAGTTATCACCTCCTCACTCTTGTTGCTTAGAGCCAGAATTACCAGCATATCTCGCGTCCTGCCCGGGTAGTCAGCAAAGAAACCATCAAGATAAAGGAATCTTAGATCATCATACAGGTGGCAGGTACACATTATGTGAACTGTGGTCTTGGCCTCAAAGAGTAATCGTAAGGGCACAGTCTCTGCGCAAAAGGCGTGGCATCATAACGTCCCTCCAAGATCTTAGTAGGCAAGGCATTAAGCCTTGCCGATATGAATAACGATCTGCCTCTAGGTGAAATGGGCAAGGCTAAGTAGGAGGCCATAACATCCATAGGGGGAGCCCAGGACAAGTAGTCACGTAAATGATTAGATAGACCTATCCTGGGCCTCTCCTCCTGATGATCAACCTTCTGCCATCTTGCCAACACTTCCCAGTCTGCCCTCTGATGTCTAATGGACAACAAGTGGTCACATGACAGTCCTAGAGTCTGCAGGTGAGCTTCTACCTTAGTAGCCCATTGACATTCATATGGTTCTTCTTGTCAGTACGTGAATAACCCAGCTGCCCCAGATCTCGATGCCCTTAGTCAAAGCTTGTGGGCTGCCCTACACGCTTTGAAAGACCAACTCCACTGCCCAGCCTCAATCCTAACTGCCACATGCGGTGTGCCCCCCGGGGGGCTGAGTACAGAGCAGAGGAATTTGCTTTGGACTCGATCCAAAATCTGCGGGCTACATGGAGCCCATAGCTCAGCACCAAAAAGGAACTGTGTGGCTGCCTTGGCATTAAACACCTTAATAAATATTTCAGTAAGATTGTCTTTTTGAATGCCTGTAGCGTATCAGTCTGCTGCATGCAATGGATGAAATCTTATTAGATACTACTGGTTTTAAACTTTGTTATATGGCTAATTGATTTAACCATGATGTATCAAGATGGCTTTGCTTATGTGATATCCTTTTATATTGTTATAATTTATGGTTTTATACGATAAATAATATATAATAATTATTTGATTAGGCTAATGCCAGATGTGTCTACCTAAATTCGGCTCAATGCCACCTAAATATGGCCGCCCCTGCACTCTATGGAGAAGTAAAGTTTTTTCCTGGCTGTATTTAGTTGACTATAAACTTTACCATTTTTCTGTCTGATTTTGGTTGGATTGTTTTGGTTGACTGTCTGCAGATATATTTCCTGCAGAAACTAATCAGGATTGATTCTATTTTATATTTTATTTTATATTTAATTCTGTAAAAGTTTGGTTGTGACCTATGGTTGAAACTAATAAACTATTGATTGGTTGGTTGGATATGGGGTGTGGGGGCTGATGGGGTGAAGGTCCCGTCTGGGGCTCTCCATTCCACTGAGGTGTGGCAACAGAAAGGGCCCTGATGCGCACTCCACTCCAGTGTGTGCCGCTCCTCCCAAGAGTCTGCGGTGGAAACTCCTAGCCTTCCCTGAGCCCCACTCTCCTCCTAACACTCACGGCTCTCCTCCTTCACCCTCTCATGCTCCTCCAAGGAGGATAGGGTAGTGGTGAGTCACCCTGAGCCTTCCAATCCCCACCCTCCTCCTCAGACACAGAGTCCCCATCCCAAGAGACTTGGATGGTGTGTGAGGAGGAGGGTGGGGATTGGGAGGCTCAGGGTTACTCATCATCACCCCATCCTCTTTGGAGGAGCACAAGAGGGTGAAGGAGGAGGGCCGTGAGTGTGAGGAGAGTGGGGCTCAGGGGAGGCTAGGGGTTTCCACCAAAGACTCTTGGGAGGAACGCGAGAGGGTTTGTGTGTGTGTGTGTGTGTGTGTGTGTACATGTGTGTGTGCCCATGTGCATGCACTGTGCATGCCATGTGCCCCACAGGAATATGATGGGGTTCAAAGATATGAGCCCCAGTGGGACTCTGAAAAAGCTTCTAAAAGAACTCAGAATATAACAAAAAGCACCTCTAGTCCTTGAACTTCCTGGTGGAATGGGATTGATGGAAGGAATAAAAATGCAATCCTTGGCGGCTGGCAGACACCCAAGTGGCGGACTAAGAAATTTGAATGGGAAGGAAGTAGTACTACTTCTGTACTACTTTTTGCTGGTGCTATGGTCAGACTGGGAATGTTGCCATGCTGCAGTTTAAGTTCAAACGAAGGGCTGCTGCTGCAAGCTTGTCAATGCCACCACTGACCGATTTGTAGGCTGATGGAATTGCCTGAATCTTGTCAGGATGGACACAGGTGCAGGGGGCTGAAGGTAGCAGGAGATGATATCCACTGGCTGGCCAATCAAACATCATCAGGCCCCACGTCAAGGGTATCACCCGCCATGAACTCAAGAAGGGGAAGGTTGGTCTTGAGAAAGACCAACTGTTCCACAGTCTTCAGGTCCATCTTGGAACGATGTGGGCTGACGATGTCTCCAGTCACACTGAATATCCACTCTGATGATACACTCATTGGAGGATACGAGATGTACCACAATGCTACCTTTGCAAGTGGGGGCCACACCTACAATTTCAGGGACCAGTAGGACAAGAGGTCGGTGTCAACAGGGCAAGTGTGCTTGGCAAGATATTGCAACACAAATGTGTCTGCTATATCCTGTTGCTCCGCAACAGCACCGTCATCTGCATCCTCCTCCACCAAGTCCGCCAGGCCAGAAAACCACCAGGTGGATCGGCTCGCACTTGCAACCCCTGTACTTGCCACTGGCAGCGGGGGCGCCTACACCGGACACTACTGTCACACCTCATCGACGAACTCGACCCTGTCGCTGTTGAAGGATTCGACGTATGGGGTAATGTTCTTCTTGATCTGTGAGTTGAGTAGCGTGGCTAGGAAATGTGACCAACTCGCTTTCAAGGCGTCGAAATGCTGACTCAGCTCCTCTACCAATTTCTTTGCATATGTTGAAATAGGATCAGGAAGAGTGGACACCTGACTCAGAGAGGTGACCTCTGCGCTAATCTCAACAGTGGCCTGGTGAAAAGGGTCCAAAACCTGCGTCAGCTGCTCCACCACTGTCCAGTCCTCCTTGGTCAGTGGCATTGCTCCAATACTCTGCGACAAGCAAAGGACATGCAGCACCTCCTTCTGATGCAGGCAATGTTCCAGCATCAAAAAGGTGGAGTTCCACCTTGTGGCCACATTCTGTACCAGCCAGTGAAGCAGTGAGCCTAATTCCTCCTGCTTCTCTCACAGTAACCGGCTGGCTGAAACTGACTGATGGAAGAAGCCAGCAATCTTCCTTACAGTTTCAAGGAGTGCCTCAAAGTCCTTGGTTCCAGCCAAGGAAACATGAACTACAAGGTTCAGGAAGTGCATGCAGCAGCAAACATGAGTGTAGCCACCACGAGTAATGGCTGCAATCATGTTGTTGGCATTATTGGTTACAAAGTAACTGACCTCGATGCTTGCACCTTGGCAGCGGACCCACCCATCCAGCATGCTGTTCAATGCATCGAGGATATTGTCCACTGTGTGCTGGCTGTCAAGCACCTGGGCATGCAACAATGTCCACCATTGCTTTCCAGTCAACACTGCTCCCCCAGTGCTGCTGTTGCTGGCCACCGCTGTGCCGGTGACAGGGACTTGTGACATCTGCCACCAGTGTGTGGTCAATGACAAATAGGCATGGACCACACTCTGGTTAGTCCACAGGGCCGTGGTAAAATGGACCACTGACCCCTCCGCATGGGAGAACTCCGCACGGAGCCAGGACTGAACAGTCCTGTACAGAGATGGAATAACCTTCAAGCGGAAGGTTTTGCAGCAGGGGACACTGTAACGGGGCTCCAGCAACTGAAGCAGCCATTTGAATCTGACACCCTCAAACAGGTTGAATGGCCTCTCATCCAGGGCAATCACTTCCCCAATTGCCTTTGTGATGGCCACAGCCCAAGGGTGGCTGGATGCAAATGGCATCCTCCTTTCCCAGAGCGCAGTTACACTGGGTTGGGACAAGGACTGGGAATGTGAAGGGGCAGGCCGGGTGGAGCGGCTAGCGCTCCTCCTCTGTGGGGGCTGGATGGTGGGGGTAGAACCGTCACTAGACGGCCCAGTGGTAGCAGTTGCAGCAGCAGTAGAAGAGGGTTCCTCCTCCTCTGAACTCTCATCCGCACCCTCAGCAACTGGAACCACCCCATGTTGTCGCTTGGAACAGCACTCTGTAGGATCACAAATATTCCTGTGGTGCCGTTTCAAGTGACTGCGAAGGCCAGAGGTGCCATTTCTCATGGGATCTGTGTCACCAGGACTGACCTTGGCCTTGCAGTGCACGCACACTACCTTTGAAGTATCTTCCGCCCAGATATCAAAATGAGACCACACCCAGGATATGATCTTCTTTGCCCTGGTTCCTTGGAGGTCAGGAGAAGCATGGCTGGTGTTCAACCTCTCCAAGATAGTGGTCATAACACTTGCAGAAGGGGTGGTGGTAGCTGGCACAGCACAGTGTGTGGGTGTGGTGGGCGGGGCCAGAGCTGACGCACTAGGCTGCGTGTCGGCAAGGGGAGAGGGTGAGGAAGCAGATGTGCTAGTATGTGTGTCAGAAGTAGGTGAGGGTGGGGAAGCAGGTGTGTGCATGATGGAAAGCACCTGCACAAGGGAGAGCTGCACACTAGGAGCAGCAGCAGCAGTGGAGGTAGCCAGTGAATGGCCCACTGCACTACCAGAGGAAGACGGAGCCCCCTTCTTACTACTATTCAGTGGCAGGGAGGAGGAAGTACCCTCCCCCCATCCCAGCCTCTTTGGAGGCTTCAAGACATGTCCAGAGACCGTAACCTTGGGCACGCTTGAAGCTGGTGTGCGGAAGGTCGGGGCCACAGGTGACCCTACCTCAGGTGTCTCTGTGCCAGACTGAGTGGGCTACCTAGGAAGAGGCTGGCCTCTTCCAGCACTCCCACTCTTGGTAGGTCTCTTTATTCCTCGACCACTCATATTGGCCGCAAAAAGGAAGAGAGAACCACTGGCAACAGAGGATGAGGTGTGGTGGTGGTGCGTGTGCGTGTGCGTGTGCGTGTGCGTGTGCGTGTGTGGTACCTAACACTACTGGGGTTCAAACTTTGAGATAACTAAATAACTGGGGAGGGGGGTAACTAACTGGGGGTACCTAGTTGACTGCGGGGTCTGACTAGGGCTAGGGGATGGGGGAACTAACTAATGGGAGAACTAACTACTAGGAGGAGAACTGGGGGTCTGACTAGGGGGAACTAAGGGGTGAACTAAGTGCAGGGAACTTAGTGGGGGTAACTGGGGCAACTAAAGGTGTGGGGTGAAGGCTGTGGGGTGTGGAGTGAAAGTGAGGGTTGAGGGATAAAGGGGTGAGGGGTGAAGGCTGGAGGTGTGGTATGGTGTGAAGAGGTGTGGGGTGACAAAGTGTGGGGCTAGAGGTGGGGGTGGATGACAGAGTATGGGACTAGAGGCGGGGGGTAGGTGAAGGAGTATGGGGCTAGAGGTGTGGGTGGGTGAAGAATAGATTGGGGTGGGGTGGGGTGAAGGGGTGTTGCTTACACGGCGGCCGGCTACTTGCACGTCATGTCCGACACATTGCCAACAGTCAATCACCAAAAAGTGCTCCCAGTGGCTTGGGTTTGGAAAAGAAAAGAAGAAAATTTATTTTAAGAACTGCCTCTTGGGCACCCCTAATTCCCCAAGCAAGCATTTAGTCATGGGGCACACTGTCCCCACCGTGACAGCACCCCAGCACCAAGCAACCAAAGTGAGAGACCACAATGCTGCAGGATGGTGGTGTGGAGTTCCACATGTTAACAGGCCTACTGAACTACTGGGACCCCTCGCAACCACCATCTAGCCTTGGGGGGCACCCATACCAGGGCATGACCCAACCAGAAGCAAGGCAAGGGAAACAGACAGTGGCATGGAGTTCCACAGGTTAACAGGTCTACTGGCCTAATGGGACCCCCCTCCCAACCACCATCTAGCCTTGGGGGGTGAGGGGGCACCCATACCAGGGCATAATCCAAAAAAGCAAGGCAAGGCAAGCAGGCAGTAGCAAAAGCACCCTCTCCCCAGAAACAAGCTTAAAAAACCTGCACCAAAACAAGAAGTCACATGCTGCAGCCCAATCAACTCTCAGGGCAGAGAACCCCCAATTCCCCAAGCAAGCATCTAACCTTGGGGCACACCACCCCCACCAGGACAGCACCCCAGCACCAAGCAACTAAAGCGAGCGCCCACACTGCTGTAGGACAATGGTGTGGAGTTCCACAGGTTAACAGGCCTACTGGCCTACTGGGACTCCCCACAACCACCATCTAGCCTCGGGGGGCAGGGGGGCACCCATACCAGGGCATGACCCAACCCGAAGCAAGGCAAGGCAAGCAGACAGTGGAATGGATTTCCACAGGTTAACAGGCCTACTGGCCTACTGGAACCTCCCCCCCCCAACCACCATCTAGCCTTGGGAAGCAGGGGGCACCCATACCTCAACAAGACATTACATGCAGTTCAAACACTCTCAGTGCAAGGACACGCGTCACTCCCCCGAAAAATAAAATTGCACACACCTCAAAAAAAACAACAGAAAAAGAAACAAAAAAATCCCAAAGTCCACAACAAAACAACAACCTTGGGACAACCATCAGCCACACACACAAATACATTTCCCCCCCCAAAAGGAATTACCCCCCAAAAAAACCAACCAAAAATAAATAAAATAAACCAAAGTCCACACCAAAACAACCACTTTGGGACAACCCCCCCCAAAAAATGCATTTACTATTACCCCATACCCCCAAAAGGAAACAGGCCAGGACAAAAGCACCACCTTGGGGAACCCCCAACCCAAACATCAGATGGCCATGGCACACGCAACACTGAAACCACCAGGAGCCAACTACAGTTCCCCCTCCCCCATGGGCAGAGCTTCAAAAAAAGCCTCCTCCTTCAGGCTCCACATGGCCTGCACACACACCCCTCCCAGGATCCCAAAAGACTAGGTCCCCATTCAATTACTTTAGTTTACTTCCCTTGCTAAGGGGCACCAGGGGGTCCTGTAATTAATCCCATAAAACCCCAAAGGAACCAATAACTTGCCAACAGTTGCACACATGCAAACCTCAACGCACACATGCCTCGAGCAGTCTGTGGCAGTCCTTCCAGATGCCAAGCCTGCTGTAGAATGGCTTCCAAGCCCAAGGTCCAGAAAGTACCAGAAGGAGAAAAAAAATCTACATTACTATTGGCCAGCTCAACCAAGTGCCAACCCCCTAATCACAGCCCTACCCCGTCTAAAAAAATCTTAGGGAACTTTCAGGATTGGATGCCTTTTTTTAATTGAAAAAAGGCAACCAATGAAGGCAGAGTAAAAAGAAGTGCCAAATGTAAGTTAGTTACCACAGGGAGGGGGCGGGGGGGTGGGACTCCACTCACGTGCAAAACCAAAAAGCTGTGCCCTACTGCCGAAGGCAAAAAGTCATTTAAAAAAATCCGAGATCCAAAACCAATACAAAAAAACGGTTTTGCTGGATCTCGGTTTTAAATCCAGTACGGCCAAATACTGGCAATATCGGTTCTCGGGAGAACTGGAATTCCCACCCCTAGTACTATAGACACATCAAATGTACAGAGATCTGAGCAGAGAGAGAAATCAAATTGTGGAAAGCTGATGAATATGTAGGGTAGGAAAAGCTTGACTGCATATGAAATCCATCATATATGGTGACTTTCTAACTGTGTTTCTTTTATACTTCCATGATATTGAATGGGAAGGAGTTAGACCAACCCAATTGATTACAACCTCAGAAGAAAATTGTTTTCCATCTTTAATACAGTGAGGTTTTAAATTACTCAACTAAGCTATTTCAGGTTGTGTGCCTTTGCTCTCCGCTTTTGTGGTTGTTTTATTTCAAGAAGTAAAGAAAAGCAGCATGTTTGGGAATATTGCCATTGATTTCACAGGGAAACGTGACACAGTTAATCATGAAAAACTGCATCTAAAAACTATATAATTACAAAACTGGACAGGTCCAGCCATCATACTTCTGGTAATATCTGCTCAATAAGAAAATGTGTTATAAATTTTGTGGAAGCCTTTTTGGACGAGTAGTCTTTGACTTATGCAGTCACTCAACAGCTGGTTTCAACACCTGGTTATTTACTGTGTGTTTGTAAATTTAAAATTCATCTAAGCAAGAAGAAATAGGATAGTGTTATATTAAAGGGGGGCAGGACCCTCAGTTTCTATAGAGGAAGAAATGAAGAGACACATTTATGGAGGGACTTTTTAGTACAAAGCAACAACGAGTATTGGACAAGTATCTAGCAAAACATAAAATATGAAGCTATGACAAACATAAAATATCAAGCTATTCAGAGCCTCTTGCAGAAAGCTAAACCTTTGCACAGCATAATTCATACCAGGTTTATAAGCAAAGCAGCACATTCTCAATTACTACAACAAGTGTCTATATCTAGAATATTGACTGAGTGTTAAAAGACATAGCAATGGCCCAGTTCACCAACTTCCAGGTCCACTAGATGTAGGCCCAGCTCCAGCCCCAGTGGGGTTGGTGACTGGGCCAGAAATACGGACCTGGAATGAACTGGGCCCATGGTCCAGTCCTGTAAGCCACCCAGGTGGACCAGAGCATGGTGAACCAGTTTGTTTTTGCACACGCCTGACCCAGTGTGGGGAGGGGGGGTCGCAATTGCAGTCAGCCATGACTGCCTGTTATTGGCAGCGATGGCTGCCTGTCATGGCTGGGGATGGAGTGCCAGCTGCATCAGAGGGACTGACCCAGCCAACTACACATTACGCCCCACCCTCCTGCCTGAGTTAGGCTGGGGGCATGTTAGTTCCTGTCCCCTGACTTGACCAAGCTGGGGGTTGAAGGGCAGCCATCCCGTCCCCGGCGGTGCATCTGCCATTGCAGCTGCACATATGTTAACACCCTATGACTTCTTCTCCAATGCCCTCACATCTACAAATTAAATTAAAACATTTAAAATGATGAATAAACAAAGCCTTATCTTACAAACATTAAAAATGAAGTACTCTTTCTTTTTCATAAAGAGCAGTTTACACTAAAGCAGCTTGAACTAAAACCCACTGAAGTCCATGGAAACCCACTGAAGTCCATGGAAAGATCTGATGATCTCTCACTGGGCTTTGGATCAGGTGCATGGTATTTTCCAAATTCCTATTAATTGAATGAGTGTGATTAAGGATGTGCAAACAGAACGCAGTTCGAATGTTTGGTAGTTTGGTCCAAAATTTGAGTTCGGTAGTTTGGTTAGAAAAAGTTTGGTCTCGCCGAACGTTCGGCAGAGTTCGGACCCCCCGCGAGGCTTGGGACACTCCAGGTACCCCTGGGGGTGCCCGTGGGGGCATGGCAGACCGTCAGAGACCCAGAAGCAGGAGCAGCAGAGACCAGAAAGGCTTGGGGCTTGGCACCTGGCTTTCCCGCGCAGGCAGGCTTGGCTCTTGACCCCTGGGGGTGTCTGTGGGGGGATGGCAGGCTGTCAGAGACGCAGCAGCAGCAGCAGCAGCAGAAGCAGCAGAAGAGACCAGGAAGCCTTGGGGCTTGGCACCTCAGCTTTCCCGGGCAGGCAGGCTCGGCGCTTGGCCCCAGGGGTGCCCGTGGGGGCATGGCAGGCCATCAAAGACCCAGCAGCAGCAGCAGCAGAAGATTCCAGGAAGGCTTGGGGCTTGCACCCCGGCTTGCCCAGGCAGGCTGGCTCAGTGCTTGGCCCCTGGGGGTGCCCGTGGGGGCATGGCTGGCCATCACAGACCCAGAAGCATCAGAGACCGGGAAGGCTTTGGTCTTGGCACCCCAGCATACCCGGGCAGGCAGGCTCAGTGCTTGGCCCTCCTGTGGGGGCATGGCAGGCCATCAGAGACCCAGCAGCAGCAGCAGCAGCAGCAGCAGCAGCAGCAGCAGACAGCCACCTTGATGAAAAGCAACTGCTCCACCAACTTGGTCCCCAGTCTCAGGAGGTGCAGCGTGCAAACATCCCCCACCCTAGAGAACACCCGCTTACTGAGGACACTCGCTGGTGTTCAGGACAAGATACCTTTGGCCACTTTGGACAGGACCGGCCACATGTTGGTCTTGCTGGCCCAGTAGGCCAAGGGATTGCTGCTGGGCTTAATGCAGGGCTCCTCCTCCAGGTAGCTCTCCACTGCTGCTGAGGTGCTGTCACACTCCCTCGCGTAGCTCTGCTTGGGCACCACCTCCACCACCGTCCTCAGCCACGCTGCCTGCCCTGCTGTGCATGGGCCCATGCTCCCCAGAGTGCCCTGCACAATCAATCTGCTGCTGCTGATCACAACAGGGGTTCTGCTGCTACTGCTTGTGCTGCTACTGCTCAGGCTGGGAGCAAGGTTAGACCCCGCTGGCTAAAAGGGGTGTCTGCTCCCACTCCCACCATCCCGAAGGGTGTCCTGCTGCTACTACTGCTGCTGCCGTGCACTCTAGAGAGCCCTCTCTGCCTGACAGACCCTCTCCACCAGCACAGCCTTCCAGTAGCCATACAGTGATGTCTGCTGTGCCATGCTGCCCTTGACCCTGGGGTCCAACATAGCTGCCAGCACATATTCCTCCCACTTCAGCAGCTTAGCAAACTGCCCCATCAGCCCTGCCTTCAGATGCCGTGCCAGGCCATCCACCAAAGATCCCAGCTTCCTTCCCTCAGGGCCACCATCCTGCCCCTGGAGAATCTCCTTCAGCCTCCTGAGGAGTCACCTACATGATGCTGGCTGTGGAGGAGCTGATGGTCTCCGTCATGTCCAGGAATGGTCTCAGAACAAAGACAGTTTGGAAGAGGATGTCCCATTCCACCCCATTGTACCTTGGAGGTGCCCCACTGTCTGTTACCAGTTGAACCTGATCCAAGGTGGCTTTCTGCTCCACAAGCTGCTCGAGCATCAGGAACGTGTAATTCCACCTGATGGAAACATTCTGCACCAGCTGGTGCACTGAGGAGCCTTGTTCTGACCACTTGGCCTGGAGGAGCTCGCTGCCCTTCACGCTCCGGTTAAAAAACCCGGACAGCTTCCTCCCCCACTCTATCAGGGAGCTAAGGGTGCCTGACCCAATCCCCTTCTCCCCCAAGCCCAGAGCAACCCTGACCACCAGGTGAAGGGTGTGCATGGTGCAAGGGATTCTGGTGAATCCACCATCGCGGACTGCCCTCAGTATGTTTGCCCCGTTGTCCGTCACCACGCATCCCTTGGTGAAGGGCGCACCTGGAATGACCCACTCCCTCAACATGGTGATCAAGGCTGCCTCAATGTTTACAGAGGTGTGGGAGACATCCATAACTTTGCCCTGAAGCAGGGCCCACTGATACCCTGCTTCAGGACCCCTCCTGCCACTCCTGAAAACTGCCTCCATGTCCTGCCACCAGTGTGCCATTACTGCCAGGTATGCGTGTTGGGCATTCCTGGTGGACCACAGGTCCGTGATGATGCGGACTTTGCCCCCCCATCCCCTGCCAGTTGCTCCCTCACCCGCTCCTTTAGAGCCCGGTACAGGGCTGGCACCACCTGCCGACTCAGGGTGGTGAGGGATGACAGCTGAAACTGGGGGTCAGGAACCCAAATAGGCACTTAAACCTAACGTCCCCCACAACGGGGAAGTTCTGCCCATCCACGGTGATCATTTCCCCCAATAGGCGTATGGCTTTCTTCTGAAAGCCACGCCGCCCTCTGCGTCCTACAGCTGCCAACTGACTTGTCAGCTGTCCCCACCCCAGCTCCTCCATGGTGCTCTAACGCTGCTGGTGAGACTGCTGCTGCTGTCCTTCCCCCCCCCCCAGCAGGAATACTAGTGCTCCTGCTGCTAGAGGCAGCTTTTGGAGCAGGACTCTTGTCCACTGATGGAGGCATGCAACTGGCCACTGGGGTCGGGAACCTGCTGGCGTCCACTTCCCCTACCTGCCCACTTAGAAGCACAGCGCTGTGGCATGATTTGAGGTGCCTCGCCATCACAGTTGTGCCAAGGTTGGTGAGCACCTGCCCAACCTTCACCACCTTCTGGCACAAACTGCACTGCACCTCCCTGGGATCGTTTGCCTGCACCAACTTAAAATACTCCCAGACAAAAATTTTTTCCCCCTTCTGCCTTCTTGCCCACACTGGATGATGCACTGCTGGGAGCTGGGGCAGGACATGGTGGCGACACAGCTCATGGAGGGACAGCTATCGCCTCAGGACCAGCAGATACCTCCTCCACAGAACTGCTGTCCGCCTCGCTCTCCCCAATCCCAGGCATGTCCCCCCATGAAGGGGAGTACTCGGCCCCTGAGCCAGATCGACTTCCCACCATGCTGCTACTGCTGCTGCTGCTACTGCTACCACTCTGAGAAGCACTCTCCCTCTGCCCCCTATAGCTGCTGCTGCTGCTGCTGCTGCTGCTCCTACTGTTGTTGCTGCTACTGCTCCACTCCCTGCTGCCATTGCCCAGAGATCCGGCCCTGCCTCTAGCAGCCGGGGTGGGACCTACCAGCCCTGGACTGCTGGTGGGGATCACCTCTACAATGAGGGACAATGGTGGCCCTTGAGGAACTTCAGCCCCTGAAGCACCTGCAGATGAAACAGCCTCAGCCTCCTGCATTTCAGGCATTGCAGTGCCCCGCGTGGCAGTTGAGGATGCTTCCAGGAGGCGACGCCTAACCACCCCCCTAGTGCCACTAGTGCTGGGAGCCTCAGAAGCCTGTGGCCCAAAATCAGGCCTGCGGAACTTGTGGCATGGTGATGGGCTCTGGATGCTACTGCTGCATACTGCCACTCCACTGGCATGGCCCCTTTCACCTCTGGCACGTGCCCCATTGCCTCCCCTACCGGCAGCAGACCAGCCTCTCCTTCCCTTCTCCATTTGTCCCGCAAAAATAATACAGCATACAAAGATATTATATTTTATTTTTTAATTCAGTTTTTTAATCTAATATTATACATATCTAAACTAAGTCTAACTGCTATTAACTATTCTAAATGCTATGGAACTAAATGGATTATCTAATAACTACGAAGGCCTAGTCCTACAAACACACTGAATATTAAAATTAAATCACTAAACCCTATCTCTATCTCTATCACTAAGCTAACTCCTACATCTATCTATCTATCTATCTATCTATCTATCTGATGGGGGGCATGAACAAGACAGGGAGGGGTACAAAACTGAAATGAAACCTAAATCAATGTAATTCTACTCTAAATAAATCCAAAAAGAGGGGAAGGGAATCAGGGATGGGGATTTAGGAGTTATTTTTAGTTTTTACCCCTCCCTTTGTTCAATCTTCCTCCCTCCCCCCAATCCTTTCCCATACATACATATGGGAAAGGATTGGGGGGAGGGAGGAAGATTGAACAAAGGGAGGGGTAAAAACTAAAAATAACTCCTAAATCTATCTAATCTAAGGTAAATAAATGAAGCTAGGTAGGTAAATATGTAGCAATGGGTGAATAGGAGGAGGAGGGCAATGGATTGTGACTTTGGGAGGAACTGGGAGAGAGGGAGACTACTGTAAAATGCTGTTGAAATGATCAGTGGCTAGTTCAGAAGGATTTGGAAGGGGGCAGGACAATGACTTTTGTTTCTTTGCTGCACCCGCCTTTCCACAAGCCCCATTGGCTCCGTGCAGACTAGCCTGTGGCCAATTGCAGTCTGCCAAGCCAGTGGTGTGAGGAAAAGAGGGCTTGGGATTGGTGAAGCAGGCTGCTATTTCAAGCCTCTCCACCCCTGGTGCCAGGAAGTCTGCTCCTGAACTGTCCCCCCTCCTACCTGGGCCAGTTTACCACATTTTTCCTGGCTGAATTCAACCGAACTTTACCGAACTTTTCCAAATTGTTCAGAAATTCAAATGTTTGGTTCGGACATTTGGTTTGGTCAACCGAACATGCCGAGTTCAGTCTGAACTCCGAACATCTAAACTGCGTTCGCACATCCCTAAGCGTGATGTGATTCACCTTATTTACATGCAATAGTGTTTGGACAATAGTGTTTCCATTGCACCCAATAAACTACTTGTGACAATTGGTGCTCCCTATGAGTAAGGACTGCATAATCTGGTACTAAATGTCAATAATAAGTAACCACAAATGTTTTTTAAAATGTAGACACCCTCAACTAGGGAGGCACAAGCAATCCATTCTTGATCACTATTGATTATTGATAAGTGGTTGGTAGGTTGATTTAGATTTGTATCTTTTATTAGTATGAGAACGAGAAACCAGGACTTTCTTTATAAGGACACTAAACAATAGTGAATTATTAGCTGTTGATAATGATCCTCTTTATAACCATTATTAGTTATCCACAGAGATGAAACTCGGTCCCCATTTTTATTCAGAATTCACCAGGGATTACAGTCCCTGGTTCTAAATTTCTTAGTTCCGGAAAACATTGGAGCTCTTCAGAACCCTCAGACGAGTGATGGAGGATCCATTACACACATGACTGGAATGACCCAGATGGTTGACCCTAGCTTCTCTGAGCTAGGAAATGAAACTTAGTACCATGTTTGGTAGGCAGGGGGGTATGGGAGGGGACAGGGGAGTGATGGACAACCCATAGGACAGGTTTTGATTGGCTGGGAGGGGCAAAATAAAAGTGGCCACAGGGCTATTTTCCATTCTCTTTGGTGAACTTGGCTGTATGCTATGCTGCTAATCTGTAAGTATTTTGGCTTGTGGGGGAGGGGTGCCTGACCTATCCTGTCCATAGGTGTAATGCTGGGGGTTACTCAGCCACTATGCCATGCTTTTTAAAAAAATATGTGGGTGTCACATTTCTGCTTGCTACTTGCACTGCTTGGCACCATGGAGGCCAGAGTAATCTGCTTGTTGCACTTCCCCTGGCCTGGGCTGTCCATAGGGGCAATGCTGGGGGTTGCCAGTGCCACCATGCTTAATATATTTTAAAGTGGGTGCTGCTTCCACTGCTTGTTGGCACCACAGAGGCCAGAGAGGGATGACTTTTGCTGTGGCTTTGTGGGCTCTGTACTTTGCCTGTGGGATCAACTTTGCCAAGATGTGCCCAGCTGGAGCACAGGGGGGATACTTACTTTCTGGCTAATTTATGGTGTGTTGGGAGGGGGTTTGCCTGGCAAGCTGTGACCGCTGCTGTGGGAATAGGGACTGTGTGTATTGGAGGAGCTGGCTGCCACTATGCTCCCCCCCAGGAAACAACTGCCAGGGTGGGGCCCTGTGGGAAGCTGCAAGCTGTGTCTGCTGCTGTGGGGATAGGGGGATGTGTGTATTGGAGGAGCTGGCTTCCACTCTGCTCTTCCCTCCCCCCACCCCGGTAACAACTGTGGGACGAGCAACACCCAAAGGGTGTCGGCCATTAGCTGGGCCATTAGCTGGACCATAACTCCCCCCCGTTTTCTTCTACTGCTGCTTTGGAAGCGATATTTACAGCTCATCCCTGCTGCTTCCACCGCTGGACCTGCTGTTGTTGTTGTTGTTTTTGTTTTTATTTCATGGTTTTAAGGGGTTTTGGGGGGGATGAGGCAAGTGGGGTCTGAGGGTGGGGTATGAGGAATGGGTTAGGGAGGATAGGGCCAATCCCCCTGGTGAGAGGAGGGGAGATGGCCCTTGGGGAGGGTGGATGGAGGCCCCCTGTTGAGATAGTGGGAACCTCCCATATGATGGGGAAGGGGGACTCCCTGTGAGAGAGGGAGTCCTGGGGAGGAGGGTTGGGGGGGCTGGGGGTGGAGTCCCAATTGCCGGCCTGTCGGGAGATCCCACAGAGAGTGGGTGTCAAACGGGGTTCTCTGAGAATGGGAGGACTTCCACAGCTATTGGGGTTGTTACAGGTCAGGGGAGATATGGTCCAAAGGGGAGGGGTATTTCATCAGTGAGGAGGGAGTGGTGCCTTGTGCCTATTCCCCGCTCAACCCCTCAAGTGGGAAGGTTGTGGGTCGAGAACCAGCAGACCCCAGGCCTTGGCCTGGTGCTGCTAAACGCGAGGTCAGTGGTTAATAAGTCATCTAGCATCCGGGAGTTAATCCTGGAGTGCGACGCCGACCTCGCGTATATTACAGAGACCTGGCTGGACAATGAATCGGGTCCTATTTTGGGTGATCTTGCTCTGGCTGGGTTCTCTGTGCAACATCAGCCTTGACTGGAGGGACGTGGGGAGGGGGGGGCGGTGTAGCTATTGTTGTCAAGGATGCACTGTCTTTTAGGAGGTATCTGCACAGAGAACCCAATCCAGTGCAGGCTCCACCAGGTGTTGAGTGCCTCCATCTTGTGTTGGATTTGGCCGGGGACAGATTAGGGGTGCTGTTGGTGTACCGTGTACCCAGTTGCCCAGAAGCATCCCTACATGCTCTTGCTGATTTGGTGTCTGATGTGATCCTCCTGACCCCCAAACTAGTGGTCCCTGGGGATTTTAACATCCACACTGACACCAATTTTGGAGGAGCGAGGCATGAGGTCATGGCCTCCATGAAAACTATGGGCATGTCCCAAATCATCTGTGGACCTACACATGAGGAGAGACATACACTGGATTTGGTTTTCTGCACCGGTCTTGAGGCGGGGGGTTAGTTAGTAGAAGTTAGGGGGATGGAGCCCTTGTCATGGTCTGACCATTACCTCCTTAAGGCATGCACCCTGGCACATATCAGCCCCCAACGGGGTACAGGACTTATTAGATCGGTCCGCCCCCCAGAGACTTATGGAACTGAATCGGTTCCAGAATGCTCTGGGGGAGTTTCCCCTGGACCTTGACACTTGCTCGGTCGATGATCTCATAGCCTTCTGGAACACCTTGTTGGCCAACACCATTGACAGAGTGGCACCCAGGCATCCACTGCCCTCCCGACCAAATCTCCCGCAGGTCTCCTTGGTTTACTGAGGGCCTGCGGTGCTTGAAGTAGGAGAGCAGGCTGTTGGAGCGATGGTGGTGCCGGACTCATGATGAGTATGATCGATCGCAGCATAAGAGAAGTTTAAAGGCCTATGCTGTGGCAGTGCAGGCAGCAAAGAAGCAGTTCGTTGCTGCCCTTATTGCATCTGCAAAGTCACATCCAGCAGAGCTTTTCCGGGTGGTGAATGTTGTGGTCAGTCCTGCCTGTCTCTGCCTGGACATGGAGCAATCCAGTGACCGCTGTGACTGGTTTATCGAGTACTTTGTAGATAAGATCACTCACATCCACCACGATTTCGGATCCGCAGTTATTGCAGAGGATCATCTTTGGGCTATGGATGCCCCGTCCTATCCTGTTTTGTGGGATCGGTTTCAGATGGTATTGCCTGCCGATGTGGAGTCCTTGTTGGGATCTGTTCGTGCCACTACTTTTGAACAAGATCTTTGACCATCCTGACTGGTGAAAGCCAGCCAGGAGATGTTACGACCATTGCTGACTGGGGTGGTTAGTGCCTCCCTTCAGGAAGGCAGGGTGCCTGAATGCCTGAAAGAGGCTATGATTAGGCCCCTGCTCAAGAAACCATCTCTTGACACTGATGCTCCTGCCAGTTATCGGCCGGTCTCTAACCTTCCCTTTTTAGGGAAGTGTCAGGACTCAGGCCAGGGTGCCCTGCCCCAGGGAAGCATCCATAGGCCCCCACCTCCAAAGGGAACATCCCTGGCTCCACCAGCTGGCCCCAAAGCTCCCCACAATGGGGAAACATTGTCGCTGTCACCCATGGCACCCCTACAGGGGACGCATGTACCAGAAGCACCCCCACACCTCCCTACGACATCAGGGGGCATGGCCTTGAGCCACTGCCTGTAGAAGCCATGCCCCCAGACTTGATCTCGGCACCACAGCATTCAGAACATCTGCGATGCAGCCTTCCCAGTAGGGATAAAGGCAGCCCCTCGCCACAGTAACAGTGCTGGTGATCAGTGCTGCGACGCCTGTGAGACTGGCCCCCATTTTGTCTGGATCCCTTATGCTATTGTATTTCCTGTGGAGTCCGTGTGTGTGTGGGTGTGTTATATTGACTTACTGTACATGAGGAGTGAGTGCCACGGAGTGAGAGTGTCATCGAATTGGTACGTCTGCATTTCCCTGTACTATTTCAGTGTTGCACCATTCCTGGGACCCTTCTTGTAGTATAAGCCCTATCTTGTTCCCCCCTCTCAGGGTTTGGCACTCTTCCCTCTCCTCACCATCCCCACTTCCCTTCCCCCCTCTTCACCCTGTGTACTTGCCAAGGCGGCTGCGCCAATGGTGCACTCACCTCCAAATATCCTGTGATGATTTAGGCTGTGGATTATTAGTCCTCCAGCCCTATATGATCCTGAGGGTTTGTTTCCAGGTACCCTTGCCACCCGGTGACTTCGTGTGTGGCTGTACCCCTCCTGCCTTCCTTCTCCCCTTCCCTGGTCCATCTGGACCTCACAGGAAGGTTATTGAATGGGCTGTGGCATGGCAGCTCCAAGAACACCTGGACTGCACAAGTTTCCTTGTCCCCTCTCAGTCTGGGTTTCAGTCTGGGTATGGTACAGAGACTGCATTGGTGACCTTGGTGGACGCTCTCCATCTAGCGTTGGACCAGGGTTGTCAGACCTTACTGGTCCTGCTAGACTGTTCGGCTGCATTCGACACAGTTGATCATGAGGTGTTGGTGACTCGCCTACGGGACTGTGCTGGGATTGGTGGGACGGTCTTGGACTGATTTTGTTCATTCCTGGCAGGGAGAACTCACCAGGTGGTCTTAGGGGAGTGTACGTCTTAGCCCTGGGACCTCACATGTGGAGTCCCGCAGGGTGCCATTCTGTCCCCCCTCTTGTTTAACATCTATATGCAGCCATTAGGGGAGATTGTGAAAGGGTTTCAGGGCATGCAGTGTCATCAGTATGCTGATGACACTCAGCTCTACCTCTCCTTTTCAATCGACCCAGGCCATGCAGTCTCTTTATTTTCCCAGTGCCTGTCGACTGTGAGGGCTTGGATGAGGTTCAGTCATCTGTAGCTGAATCCTGACAAGATGGAGGTGATTTTGGTGGGTGAGGGCCGTGGGGCCCTGGGAGTGGTTGAATCTCCTCTTTTGTGTGTGTGTGTGTGTGTGTGTGTGTGTGTGTGTGTGTGTGTTCACCCTCCCATGGTCTCTCAGGTACAGAGTCTGGGTGTGTGGCATGGGTTGGAAGGTCCTCACCCCCACTTTACTGGGTTTGAGTGACTCAGTTTCCCTCACGCACAGCCCACTTGAATTAGTTTCTCTCTCTGGCTAATTCAAGTCTGCTGCAGGGACAATTCCTTTGTCAATCAAGGGCCTGATCCTTCCCATTTACAGACTCTTTACTCTCTGGGTTCGCAAGAGCTTGAGAACTCTTGTTGCTCACTTGTGTTCCAATGTTACGCACAAACACTTCTTCATAAAGATAAGAAGTAAGTTTATTGATTACATAAACAAGATTGTTGATACAGCGTGGTTACTAGAAATCAAAGGTAAATATAACGCATTCCTGATCTATACTGGTTGAGTTCCTAAATAAGCATCTTACCTTACAAAGGTCCATAAGTTTTTGATGTAAGCAACTGGGTTTTCAGACTTAGAGTTGCTAGAGAGCAAAGACCTGTCTCTCAGCTCATGTCTTTTCAGCCTTGCTGAATGGCAGCTTTTAGGATGCAGATGAGAGTGCTCAAGGTGGCTCTGGGCAAGCGATAGCGAAGCTGGCTTAATGACCCTTGCTTAAGTATCCTGCCTCATCCCGTTGTCTTCGGTTTCCCGCCTAGGGGAAATGTGTGATGTGTCACGTAGGCAACCCAGGCAAACATGAAGGTTGTTTTGTCTCTCCGCAGGTCTGTCTGGCTAGGGTTCCCAAATACACATTATTTGTATCTGTTTGTATTTCCTGGAGCTTGGTCACATGTCACAGCTTTGATTTGGGTTTTACAGTTCTCAATTGTAACATTACAAACATGTGGAACCTTTTGCATTACATATTTACCAGACTTGTAGTCTACATGTAGGACCATGTTACACATGTGTGACCCTATGTTCCTCCATGACAGCCCCCCTGTAAGATTGCATGGAAAGCGGGCACGACAGAGTCCTGTAAAATGCTGAGACTGGTGTGTCCTACTGGTGTGTGATGGGATATGCAACCCCTCTACCTCATTTCCATGTTTTTGAATCCTATTAAAATTAGACCTTTGGTTTTCAAACCGTCTGTCGGCCCTGTGGGGCTATCATGTTCATGTGTTTTCCACCATGTCATAGTGGAGTGATCCTCGGGATTCCATGTTTCTGGGTTCAGTCTCTTGTAGGGGTATACCCTAAGGTGTCTGTATAAGACTGTGACAAATGGGTGGGAACGCCATGTTAACAACCTTTGTTCCCCAGTTACAAACTTTGGCCATGTTTCCAGAGTATCTGGCAGCCTGCTTTTCATTGACTGTATGTCTGTTCCTCTTGGCATACCTTCTATGTCTGATTTACCTGAACTATCCAGACTGTAGATCAGAAGTATTATTAGGAGACACAAGAGGGTGTGTGGACTAAGTATGATACCTTTTACACTACTGAGCATCCCCCTTGTGTTGTCTGTGTAACTCTGCATTTGAAAACACTTTTCACCAGGAGCAATGTTGTAATTCCCAGTGAGTAGACTGTTGTTCTGTGGCATTTGCATTTCCCCCATGACTATGATGCTGTGTGTGGATGTCTTTGCATTCATATCAATCACCCAGTCAAAAATTGCTTCTGTGGAGGGGCTCTTGTCAGCAGCATCTCTTGTGTCCTGCCCCCGACTTCTGTTTGTACCTCCAGGAACCCCTGGGTCCATATAACTATGTCTTTCTCCTTTTTGGGAGTCTAACTTTGTGACATGGGTGTGAGAACCCCCAAGTGTCCCCTCAGACCTCCCCACACAAAACTCCGGAGGATTTAGTTTACCAAGTGCAGCAGCTTGACCCTGGACACTGTTAACCATTTCCTCCCTTCCAGTCTCTACTTCAGCAGCATTTCCCTGCTCCTGTAAGGCAGAGGCACACAGTTCACTCTTAGACTGATGCTCCTGCCCCTTTAGGATTACCGGGTGGGGCATTTCTATCCCTGGGGAAGAGGTATTTATTGTTTCCCCCTCTATCCCAGGAAAGGTTTCCTGCACCTTCCAGCCTTCTCTTAAGGTAGAATCTTCCACCTCCCAGCTTGCCTGTAACCCTTTCGGTTCACTTAGCTGCTTCCTACCTTCTTTTAAGGTAGGACAACAAGCCTCCAGGTCATTCTGCACCCCCCTGGTTTGAGTAGGGGCGTTTGCAGCCTCTAACTCTCCCCCCGCAGTTGTTACTCAGTTTGATTCTGCAGGATTTGGTCCCTCCTGTGTAAGGTGGGGTGCCAAGTCCTGGGCTTCAGAATCAGGTTGACCCATTGGCTTCACTTCTTTCAGTTTCCCATGTGAGATGGGAACATGTAGTTCACCCCCCGAGTCTTGTCCTCCCCTGTCTTCTGGCTGGTTTGGGGACTCCTCTTTGGGGTTTTCCTGTCCCTGAGTGGAGTTCACAGGTTGGGGTGCAGGATCTGTAAAGCCTTATTGTAACCGGGTCCTCCACTAGGGTTGCTCCATGTTTCCCCATGTTCCAGGGGTAGAGGTGCAACTTGTTTAGGACTCTTTGAGTCTTGCTGCCCCTCACCCTCCCTTCCCGGGTTGCTCTCCAGTTCCCCGTATTCCTGGGATTGGGCTTTTTCCAGCCTGCCATCTAGCATCCATTTGTTTATAGCATTCCCCACCAACATTTCATTTTCTGCCTTTCTGGGGATTACCGCCACCTGGATGGATCCCTTTGAGCCTTCCTATTCTAAATCTACAGTTTCTGAGGGCAAAATATCCGTGATCCCCGTTGCCAGGGATACCACAACCTTTCTATGGGTGTTTATTTTATGTTTTGGGATCAAGTCCTCCCATACCATAACCCTGTGTGCCCCATTGTCTAATCTCCCCACACAGTTTACCCCGTTAACCTTAGCAGGTTTTCATAGTAATTGATAGGGGTGGGACTTCCAGATCTTCCGGTATCCGAAACTGCCAGGTATTTGGTGTTCTGGCAGTATCGGATTAAACCCGGTAATCTGGGTAATTTACCGGATTCCCCCCATACCGGATTTTTTACATTGCGGCCATTCAAATGAATGGCCGCAATGTTAAAAAAAACACAACCCCCCCACTTTCCCTCCCCAGTCCAGGCTGCACGGGTGGAAGGGGGGACACCCCCCCCCCACCCTGCCCAGCCTGGCTTTAAAAAAAAAATTCCCCCAAAGTCCCTGCTAGTGCGGATTCCAGGCCACTGCCGGTGACCCAGAGCCCACACCAGCAGGTAGGTATGGTTGTACTATGGTGATCCCTGGGCTGGGGGGTGGTTTAACACACACCCCACCCCAGGGATCACCCTACCTCCCCACCCAGGGATCACCTACCTTGCGCTCCGGGTGGCGGCGGCGGTCCAACTACGGCGGCTTCAGCACTGGCTGTGGCTGCCAGCTTCAGTGCTACTAGGCCTTCTGGTGAACTTCTGGGTTTCTCCAGAAGGCCTAGTAGCAGTGAAGCTGTCAGCCACAGCCAGCACTTAAGCCACCGGAGTTGGATCGCTGCCACCCGGAGCGCAAGGTAGGCGATCCCTGGGTGGGGAGGTAGGTAGGGTGATCTGATCCCTGGGGTGGTGTGTGTGTTAAACCACCCCCACCCCAGGGATCGTACCTGCTGGTGCAGGCTTCGGGTCGCTAGCGGCGGCCTGGAGCCTGGACTACTAGGGACTTAGGGTTAAAAAAAATAATTTTTAATCCAGACTGGGCAGGGTGGGTGGGGGGTGCCCCCCTTCCACCCGCACAGTCTGGGAGGGGGAGGGGGGAGGTTCTTTGTTTTTTTCCCCATTGATTTCAATGGGGACAGTTCCCCATTGAAATCAATGAATCAAATCCAGTACCAGTAAACCGGTACAAATCCGGCAATCCGGGGTAGAAATTTATAAAATAAATAAATAAATCCGGTTTTTTTAAATCCGGTAACCGGTAAATCCAGTAGCTGGTAATTGCCCTGATGTCCCACCCCTAGTAATTGATCTTTTGTGGGTGAATTAGAGATGAGATAGCACTCATCAACACCTCGGGAGTGGGGGGTTGTTTGAAGTACAGACACAACATTCGCACTGGCAGTCCAAATAATCGCATCAGACTCTCTTTTAGGGCTATGAAACTCCCTTCTTTTGGGGCACTCTCATACCACATGCCCTGTTTGCTTACAGTTATAACACTGTCTTGAATCATTAGTAGGGGATTGGGAGGTGTCTGTTCTTCAGAGTCTGGGTGATCCCTGTCTCCCCCAACCCCCATTCTCGTTTGGTTTGTTCTGGGTCATGTTTCCTTGTTCAGATTGTGGATTGTACCCATTCTGCTTATGGCAAAACCCTTGTTTGGATTATCCCCCATTATTTGGTTTCTTTCCCCCATTATTTGGCTTTCTTTCCCCATAAGCTAAGATAGCATTTTGGGTGACTGCATCAGCACTTGTCCCTGCCTCTTTGAGAGTTGTGATGTCCTTATTCAGCAGGTATGCTTTTAAATTCAGGCTGCACAAAGTATAGAACTGTTCAAGCAATACAGAGTTAATAATTTGTTCCTTAGTGGCATTCCCACATGCATCTAACCATTTCACCCCATATTGTTTCAACATATTACAAACATCAGAATATGACATACTCTCTGCCTTCTTGAACTTGCGTAATTTTTGGCGGAAAGTTTCTGGAGTAAATCTGTAAGCCTCAAGAACTGCCTTTTTGAAAGCATCAAAAGTCAGCACTGGAGTCTCCTCCATTTTTGTGTTGTAAACTTCTTTTGCCTTCGCTGGGAGTTTGGGTAACACTAATTTGAGCCACACCTCCTGTGGGATCTGTTCTTGAAGAAACACATGACGC
>QEPC01006176.1:370572-395765 GCA_003113815.1 Sphenodon punctatus
GTGATGCATGCGAGGTCCACGGCCCCATCCAAGATTAAATCATGGATAACTGGGGCCTTGTTGACAACGGACCTCGCATTCATCAGCACCAGCCCCCCACGTGCGGACCCTGGACCCGGCACCTCCCTCCCCCTTAGTGGGGGGGTGATGGCCTCCACCTTCCTCAGGCACCGAGGACCCCTAGGGGCCCATGCCTTCCCACCCCATGGACCATACTGTCCACGCCCCATTACGACCCAATGGCCATGCCCTCCCCTCCGTCCACCCAATCCCAGCCCTTCGAACTTGGCTGTTTGCCATTGGCACTAGCAGCAGCAGACATTGGTTGCCAGGGAAGGCAGGCAGGTGGCGTGGCATGAGCGGCAGTATGGCAGACTGAGGCAGGGTTCGAGCTTTGCAACCTGGGCGAGCGGGCAGGCAGGCAGCATGGTATGAGAGGCAGCAGGGCAGGTGGACTTGGGCAGGCTTTGAGCTAGGCAACCTGGGTGGGTAGACAGGCACCTCAGCATGGGAGGCAGGAAGGTGGATTGAGGCATACTTCGACCTTGGCGGTTAGCTGGGCAGTCAGACAGGCAGAGTGGCATGAGAGGCAGTAGGGCAGGCAGGCTGGGACATTGGCAGCAGGGTACTCAGATAGTGTAGCAAAGACTGTGCAGCACAAAAGAGCGAGAGCCAGTCAGTGTCACATTGGCGGGTCGAGATCGGGTAGCCATAGGCTGGCTGTCAGGCTTACAGTTTCCCAACGCCACCCTGTGTCATGAGGTCAGTCAGATAAGGCAGACAAGGACATCTCATACAAGAGGGGGTAGGAGGGGCACCAGATATTGGAAGGGAGGAACAGCATCTCAGCAGCAGTAGCCCTAGCCCAGATTGAGCAGAAGGAGCCCCATCCCATGACTCCCCCTGGCATGGGATGGTGTGTCGCACTGCACCATCAATCCTTGTCCAGGGGTACCTCGGGGAATACCAGCAGTGGAAAGTTCACCTTAATGAACAGCAACTGCTCCACCAACTTGGCCCCCAATCTCAGGCGGTGCGGTGAGCAAATGTTCCCCGCCATTGAGAACACCCGCTCGCTGGGGACACTGGTTGGTGGGCAGGACAAGAGACCTTTGGCCACTTTTGACAGGGCTGGCCACAAGTTGGCCTTTCCAGCCCAGTAGGCCAAGGGATTACTGCTGGAATCAATGCATGGCTCCTCCTCCAGGTAGGTCTCCATCGCTACTGAGGCGCCGTCGTACTCCTATTCATAGCTCTGCCTGGGAACCACCTCCACCACTGCCCTCAGCCGCACTGCTTGCCCTATTATTGTGGGGGACCCAATGCTCCACAGAGTGTTCTGCATATAGACCAAGGTGCTTCTGCTGCTGCTGGCATCAGGGGTGCTGCTGCTACTGACACTACTGCTGCTAGTAGGGCCAGCCCCAGGGTTTGTGAGGCCATGTGTGAAGTCTTGGTGCGGGGCCTAATTTGCATAATTAGGCACCACCTACTTATGCAAATGTATATATTTACATAAAACTTACTCCCTCTGGACAGGAAGGATTCCCATCTCCACCTCTCCGAGCAACCATGGAGAAACATGGACTTCTAATGCTTCCCCCCCTCCCCAGCCGAGTGTCTACCACCACTCCCCAGGAGTGGTTCCACTGCAGGGGCAGTCAAGCGGGCAGTGACACAGGCACAGAGAGACTGACTGCGTCCACTGCCTTACTGGAGGAGGTGCCAGGGGGTGAGCTTAGCCAGTCTGGCCTCCAGGGCCTGTTGCTTCTTACTGCTAGTGCCGCCTGTGCCTTGTGCACGCATGTGGTGTAACTAGTCCAGAGGTGCTGCTATCACACACACAAGACACCCAAAATGCATCTAGTTTATTAAGCGCATTATGCCATGAAAAGAGCCATATAACCAGTTCAGTTGTGCCCCCATAATCAGTTCATGCTGCCCCCACCCCATAACCAGTTCATTTCTGCCCCCGCCCCCATATAATCTATTCACGCTGCCCCCACCCATAACCATTTAATTTGTGCCCACGGGGCAGCGTGAATTGATTATATGGGGGTGCAAATGAACTGGTTATGGGGTGCGGGTTTAAAGACAGTATTCCTGTTAGCAATAACTTCATTAAGAAGAGTTAGTGAAATAGCAGCCATAATAATCTCAGAACCATATTTGCAGATTTATTTTCCAAGACAGAATAGATATTGCTTTACATCCTAAATTCCTACCTAAGATAGTATAAGTAAGACAGTTGTGAGAATGTGGCCCTTTTTACACGGGTCTCTCCTCCCAGCCGTAAACACGCAGATTTCTGTGTGTTCATGGGTGGGGGAACCCCATGTGAATGACGTGGTGCACGCGCCCATGGTGAGTGGGGGTGCGTGCGCGCTCGCCTAACACGCATCCCCACTCACCCCCCCACTCATCCCCACGCACGGAGCAACCGGGGGAAATGGTGGTTACTATGTGGGTGTGGATGAGTGGTGGGTGAGTGGGGATGTGTGTGCAGCTGTGTGCATGCCCCATCCATGCACTGGCGTGCCCACGGACTCCCCACCCAGAGGAGCCATGTAAAAATGTCATGTGAGGAGCCACTCGAAGAAGAACAGAAGAACAGAAGGAACCTTGCAAACAAGGTTCTTTGAGATGGCTCAAACATTCTCACAACACCCACACTTCCAGTCGCGCATGGAATTCTTTTCTTATATTTCTAGAAAGGGTTGAAAGGAACTGTCATTCAGTGGGGGAGGGTTCTTTTTATACCAGAGGAGCTCAAGACCATCATGTGGTCTATTATTTGAACAGGGTGAGCACTCACAACCCATTTGTGAGAATGTTGGGATCCATCTTGAAGAACCTTCTTTACAAGGTAGCAACCTTCTGATCAGCATGTGGGGAGGAGCTGTTTGTAAACAGACTTATCTCCCAGCCCGATCCAGTGTCCCCTGCTGCTGCTGCTGCTGCTGCCGCTGCCACTACCACTGCAGCACTACTAGAAGGCAGAGGCAGACGAGGAATGGGGTCTGGAGCCAGGGAGGGGAGGAAGAATCACTTTCTGGGGGAGAAGCTGGCTGCAGCCTCCTGCCCAGCCAGGCAAGTGCGGGGTCCCTGCTGGCGGCGGGGCCATGTGCAGCTTAACATGTGGCACATGCCTGGGACCGGCCCTGGCTGCTAGGGCTGGGGGCAGGGATAGACCCACCTGGCAGAGAGGGGTGGCTTCTCCCACTCCCACCATCCCCAGGGGTGTCCTAATGCATAACCTGCTCTGCCTGCCAGACCCTCTCCACCAGCGCATCCTTCCGGAGGGCATAGAGTGCTGTCTGGTGTGCCATGCTGCCCTTGGCCCTGGGGTCCAGCATTGTTGCCAGGACATATTGTTCCCACTGCAGGAGCGCGTCAAAATGCACCTCCAGCCCTGACTTCAGTTTCTGCAGCAGGTCAAGTGCCTCATCAGCCAGCTTCCTGCCTGAAGTGCCACAATCCTGCCCCCCGAGAATATCGTCCAGCCTCCTCTGGAGACTTCAGACCAGACTGGTCACCTGGCTGAGGGTGGCAGTGAAGCTGGTCACGGTCTCCATCACAGCCAGGAACGGTCTCAGGATGAAGACCGTTTGAGCCAGAAGCTCCAATTCCATCCCATTAAACCCTTCCGGTGCCCCGCAGTCCATCTCCAGTTGCACCAGATGCAAGGCGGCTTTCTGCTCAAGAAGCCTCTCAAGCATCAGGAAGGTGGAATTCCACCATGTGGCCACATCCTGAACCAGCTAGTGCTCTGGGGAGCCTTGCTCATTCTGCTTCTCCAGGAGGAGCTCGCTGCCCTTTACACTCCGGTTGAAGAACCCCACCAGCTTCCTCTCCCACTCTATCAGGGAGTTAAGGGTGCTTTCCCCAATCCCCTTATTCCCCAAGCCCAGAGCATCCCTGACCACCAGTTGAAGGGTGTGTGTGGCGCAAGGGATGCTGGTAAATCCCCCCATATGGACTGCCTTTAGTACATTTGTGGCGTTGTCCGTCAGCACACATGACAGATGAATGTCAGGTGTAGAATGGCAGGTGTATGAATGATAATAGAAGTTAGAATTATCCAGGCTGAATATACTGCGAAGAATTGCTTGAAACAGCAAGACATGACTTTAAGGCCATAGGCCCTAAACATTGCTTGAAGCCAAAAGCCCCTAAGTGAACTATGCACAGACTTTAATTTGCAGCTTGCAAGATTTTGACTGCAAACCGCATTACTACAGCTTGAACATGATATTTGCAAGCATAGCTGAACATTAATTGCTTATACAACAGTTCTGGGCATAAGGCTGAAAACAGACATCTATGAAATGGAACAAAGTTCAACTGGTCACAAAAGAGGAACCATAGGAGAACAGATACATCCTAGTCAAAATGACTCATGAAAGGCATGGGAGGGCCAACTGCCTAACAGCGTATGCATGGCCTATGGAACCAGAGACCTATAAATATGGGACGGATGTCTTTTGAAACTCGGATGCCTGTAACATCAATGGACGCCTGTAATATCAATGGACAGGTACTGGCACCCCATCACCTCTATCATAGTTGGCCACTTTGATAGGAGGACTAGGTAATGTATGAAAGACTGAATGAATGTTGAGAGAATTACATAGTACTGACACTTAAAGTAAATAAGATATATTTTTAAATTTCTTTTTGTATTAAATAAAGCTAAGAGGTTTTGCCAATATTATATACTGTCTATCTCTGATCCTTTGGATTAACCACAGAATCTAAAAGAACATTGTCACACTAATTGAGAGAAGGAGTGAATGTCAATAAACCATATTCCAGGTCTGAGACTTAGATCAAGGTCCCTACCTTGGTGGAACCTCCTGAACCCTATGGTTGTGTGTACCTTTCCTATTCCCTTATGAGCTAGATCCTACAGTCAGTTGCCGGTCTGGCACTCTGTAAGGAAATAGACATCTTTTCCCTTGTGTGATTGTATGAGAGAGCTTGTAACACCTCAGTGATTTATTGGTGAAAACACATAACAACCCCAGAAAAAGGTACATTCCCCAGGAATACATTTAGCAGCCCAAAACCATGTGTGACACAAACCCCTTGATGATGGCCGCACCTGGCGTAACCCACTTCCTCACCGTGGTGGACAGGGCTGCCTCAATGTTCCTGGAGGTGTGGGGGCTGTCCATGACTTCTTCCTGAAGCAGGACCCACCTATACCTTGCTTCAGGACCCCTCCTGCCACTGCCAAGTGCTGTATCCAGTGTGCAGTCACTGTCAGGTAGGCATGCTGTGCATTCCTACTTGACCACAGGTCTGTTGTAAAGTGGATGGTGGCCCCCCCAGCTGCTGCCAGCTTCTCCCTCACCCGCTCCTTCAAATCCCTGTAAAGGTCTGGCACCACAGTCCGACTGAGGGTGATGCGGGATGGAAGCTTAAACGGGGGGAGGGGTAGGAACCCAATCCACCACTGGAAGCCCTTGTCCTCTGGAATTGAGAAGGGCAGTTCATCCAGCGCAATCACCTCCACCAACAGGTGCTTGGATTTCTCTTGAAAGCCACGCCAACCTGTTGCTGATGGTCTTGGCAGTTGCCCCCACCCAAACTCCTCCATGGTGAAGTGACGCTGCTGGCGAGGCTCCTGCTGATGTTCTTCCCCCCTGTTCCTGCTGGTAGATGCAGCAGTTGGTGCAGAACACTTGCCCACTGAAGGAGCCGGGCGACTGGCCGCTGCAGTTGGGAACCTGCTGGCATCCACTTCCCCTGCCTTCTCGCTTAGCAGCAGAGCACTGTGGCATGACTTCAGGTGCCTCACCATTGCAATTGTCCCAAGGTTGACAAGCACCTGCCCACGCTTCGCCAGCTTATTGCACAAAGTACACTGCAGCTGTCTGAGATCATCTGCCTAGACAGAAGATTTTTTGCCTCCACCTGCCTTCTGGCCCACCCCGGGTGACGCACTGCTGCTAGTACTGTTGGGAGGGGAAGAACTTGGTGGTGGCAATGATGACACAGCTCTGGGAGGAGGGAAAGCCATTGCCTCAGATCAGACATCTCCTCTGCGGCACTAGTGTCTGCCTGTGACTCACTATCTGTGATCACGGTGACGTCCCGTGAAGAGGAGTACTGGGACCCTGAGGCTAGACTGCCCATGCCCACCATGCTGCTAGCACTCTCCCTGTGTCCCCCTCTATTGCCCGTGGATCTGGCCCTGCCTCTAGCAGCCAGGATGGGATCCACCAGCTCTGGATTGCTGGGGATCACCTCCACAATGGGGGACATTGGTGACTCTGGAAGAACATCGGAAGCAGCAGCACCTGCTCCTGCAGCCTCAGCAGAGACAGTCGCAGCCTCGTGTACTGTAGGCCTTCCAGTGCCCTGTGTGGCAGTGGAGGGCACTGCCAGGAGGTGACGCTGAGCCGCTGAAGCCTGTTGCCCTAAAGCAGGCCTGCAGAGTTTGGAGCATGGTGATGTGCTCTGGCTGCTGCTGCTGCTGCTGCTGCTGCTTCTGCTGCTACCTGCTGCCACTCCACGGGCATGGCCCCTACCACCTCTCCCACGTGCCCCATTGCCTATCTTACGGGCAGCAGACCGGCCTCTCCTATTCCCCTTCTCCATGTCTTCCAGCTCAAACACACACAAAGATTTTATTATTTTTAAATATTTTTTTACTCAAATTTTTATCTAATATTATATCTATCTCTACACTAAATCTAATTGCTATTAACTATTCTAAAACCTATGGAACTAAATTGACTATCCTAAAACTACAAAGGGCTTGTCCTACAAACACACTGTATCTCTATCTTTCTCTATAACTAAACTAAACTACAATGTATATCTATCTATCTATCTATCCTAGGGATGGGCGAACAGATCACCGTTCGGGTTCAGTCGTTTGGTTCAGCCACGTTCGGTTCAAAAAAAAGAAAAAAGAAAATGAAGAAGGCTGTTATGCGGATCCCCTGGCTGGGGGCAAATTTGCCAATGAAGGAGGAGGAGGAGGTCGACGCCGCTGCCCCTGCTACACCTCCCGTGGTATCGGTGGCTTCCTCCTCGGATGAGGAGTAAGCGGCGGGCTCTCGAGGTACTGCTGCCACTCCTGCCAGGTTTGTAAACTTTTTTTTACTTTTAAGACAAGAAAAGCTGCATCAGTTAGAGCGAGCTCAGCTCACTGGTGTGCAGGTGGGTGGTGGGCATCAGTCAGACACAAACAACAGTGGGCAACAGTGGGTGGCAGCGGATGTCTGCCACAGAGAGAGAGGGTACTGTAGTGTGGGGGGCTCTTCCAGCAGTCAGGCATGAGCATCCCCACCCAAACATGTGCCAGGCTAGCAAGGGTCTCCACTCTCCAGCTGCCATCCCATTCCCTACGCACCACCAAATAAGGGCAGTCTCATTCCTCCAGCCAGGGTCTCATCTCCCATCACCATCCCTAGCACCCCAAGGGGGGCAGGATTTGCATGTGCCAGCCAGGGGCTTTCTAGTTGCAATATCTAGCATCCCCTAGAAGCCCTGGGAGGGCAGGATTTGCACGTGCTTTTCTTTATGGTTTTTTTTAGTTGCCGTCCCTAGCACTCCAAGGAGGGAGGATTAGAACCATCATCATAAATGCATGATATTTACTTGGTGTTCTTATGTATTCCCATTTCAGAGAGGAATCAGATTCTGTCCCTGAACCCAACCCTGCTTCCAGGACCAGGCCTAGGATGACAACTCGTCGCCAGACCCCTAGGCGGAGTTCGTCAGCCTCACCCCCAGACATTCGGCGCCAGTCGTCGGATATCTGGAGGTTTTTCAACAAGGGCGATAGAACCGCCACATGCAAGGTATGTCACGGGGACTGGAACAACAGGGAATGAATTGCCCTCTGACCTGTTAGGAACGGAAGTCCCCTGCAGAGGGAGATTGGATGGCCACCCATTCCACCCACTCATGGAGACAGAATGCAGGCAGGGCTTGACAGACCATTGGTCTGACACAGTATGGCACTTCTAATGTTCCTTTCTTTTTCTGCTCTTTCTAGATCTGCAATCAAATCTTCCGGCACCAGAGGGAGGGGAACACATTGGGGCTTATCGCTCACATAGAGCGGAGCCACAACACAAGAGTGAGGCGGGCAGGTGAGGACTCCTCTGCAGTGGTGCCCATGGAGCTGCAGCACAAGAAAAAGGGGGGGGAAGGCAGCCAGCAAAAGGAAGCATATAAGCCCTTCACCTCCCCCTGCCTCCAGTCTCGGCGTGTAGACTCCCGGGATCCTGGAGGACGCTGAGATCAAGGCTCTTCAGGCCAGGTTGCGTCGGAGCACCCAGGGACATGTGGAGGAGGTCCAGCACTCCTCTGCTGACTTGGAGAAGTGTCTGGTGGCAGAGATGCAGGTGGTCCAGGCGGAGAGGCAGAGGGTGGTGGCATACGGCCAGTATGTGTCCGCCGAGCTGAGACGCATGCAGGTCTACCACTAGGCACTCTCCAGGTGGCATAATGATCTAACAGAGGTGGTGGAGTATGCGGTGAACAATGGTGTGGTGGACCCCTCCACGGTGGCTGGCCCTCTGGAATGTGAGCTGCCCCAAGGCCTGTTGCCTTTCCGCCAAATACCGGGGGACAGGCCCAGTGGCACAGACTGAGTGACACTGACTCTTAGCTTGTTTAATTAATAAGTTTCCTTTACATGTTTGATTTTGTTTTATTAAATGCCGTTGTTGTTGTTGTTGTTGTTGTTTTAATGTTTTCTTGTATTGTAAATAGTTTTAAGTAAACTTTTCAAATTTATTGTTGCGAGCTTCGCTTTACATGTCCTCTCTTTTATCCATATGTGCTGAAGTTCTGGCTGGCATATGGCAGAATCTTATACAGCATGTAGATCCCTTCCAGCAGCACCTGTCACCTCATGTAGCGTAGTTATGACCCAAAGATGTGCTGTGCCAGCAGCAGGGTCTCTGTGGCATAATGGAGCCCACTGGAGTTTGCCCCAGCCTCCCGGCACCCCGTTACCCACTTATTACTGACCTCTTATCCGCTGCCACCACCCCAGAGCTTATTCTTTATACAGGTTCCCGCCTCATCCCTCTGGGGAGAATGAGACCCCTTCTACTTCTTTATAACAGCCCAGCTCGCAAGCTAGATTAAAAACAGTTCCCAGGTTCTGCTGCGTGAGCGTACAGAGGCGTGTTAGCTAACACACACACACACACAGATCTTTTAGATAAAAAAGAAAGAATACTTTACTGATAACATAAACCCATCATCACAGGCTACAACCATGTGAGGTATTTTGAATCCTTGAGCAAAAGCAATTGATCAGAACTGTTTAGGCATAATAGCCCTTTTAGAAGCATCTAGCCTAAACTGGTCCCTCAGATCTAACATTCAATTACTCACTGCTTGAAGTGCGCCTTTGCCTTGCAGCAAAGGGGTCCAATCCTTAGGTTCAGTTTAGTCAAAATGGCTAGGAGCCATTCCCTCAGCTCCCCAGCACCAAGTCAGTGTCCAGAGCACACAGAAGACAAAATGGAAGAAGAGACCCTGAGAGGAGTGGCTTTTCCTTTTAAAAGCCCCCTACCCCTCAATTGTCATTGGTCCTTGGGGAGTTTACCTGGCCGTACCTTCCCCTGGGATTGCGAAATCCTACCATGCGGCCGGTTGCGAAATCAGGCCTAGTAGCAACTGGAAGCCAGGGTGTCAGTGGAGGTCAGCTGGAAAGGGCAGGGTTGCTGCTACTGGTGGCAGCTTCTGCCACAGTCTCAACTAGCAGAAATCCCCCCCCCAGGAGGTGCAGTACTGGTGTTTGTGTGGGTAGGAGTGACACAGAGAAAGAGAAACAGGTTCCTCAGCAGTGGGCAGCGGGCAGCGTGAGCTGGTGGCCGGAGAGGCTTTTAGTTTCAGCAACCAGCTTCAGCGGGCATCCGTGGGTGGGTGCAGAGGAGTAGGCTTTTGGGGAGGGGGGCAGGCTGGCGTGCGGGCACAGGGCTTCTGGATGCAATGGAATGGAATGCAGTCCCCAGTGACTGGAATGATGGCCCCATAGTCTTGTTGATGGTCCCTGGGACGGGCGGGCATTGGGGATAGTTGAATGACAGCCTAAAGTCTATGGGGCACACTTCATTTGATCAGGCACTAGATGGTAGCAGGGCCGCAGGTATGTAGTGTTACAGGGACGTACACTGGCAGGCAGGCAGGCAGGCAGGCAGGAAGATATAATATGTTGTGGGTTTATTCCATCTCATTACGGTAGGTTTGCTGTGTGCTGGATGTGGGCATTGGGTATTAATGGGTGCAGCACAGATGGGAGTTCTTCCTGGTTCTGGCTGGTGGCAGGAAGGATATACCTAGCTGAGCTCTCCCCCTCTAACTCCCATATCCCTAGTTCTAGCTGGGAATGGGAACCTCTCTGTCGCTCTCTCTCTCTCTGGCCATATAGTGCCGGTGACAGCATGGATGGGATCGTGTCTGTCTTTCCTTCAAGCAAGCAGTGGGTGGAATTTCTCTCTCTCTCTTTCTTGGCAGCAACCTGGTCGGGCAGACAGGCACCTTTGCATGAGAGGCAGGAAGGCAGGCTGAGGCAATAGAGGCATACTTTGCTTTCATTGCTTTGAGCTTGGCGGCTGCCGACCACCAGGGGTACAGATACAGAACACTTGGTGCAGACAGCATATAGGTCTGGCAGCAGCAGCTGTTTCTTAATGCCATTGGCATCATGGCATAGACAGCATATAGGCCTGGTCTGGGGGCCATTGGCACTTGAAGAAACAGACATTGGTAGCCAAGGTACAGAACCCTTGCTGAGGATAGCGTTTAGCCGAAGGATCTCTTAGAGAGTAGAACCAAAGAGATAGGCAGGTGGTGTTGTGATTGTGAAGGGACTGGCTGGTGGCTAGTGCTTGGGAGGGGGAGGAGCAGGCAGAACCCCTGGGGCTAGTCCTGGGGCAGAATTGGCTGTTTCTCGATGCGGTGGAATGACAGCGCAGTGTGCGATGAATGACGGCCCCAGACCCATCATGGTGGGTCCTGGGGCCGAGGTGGCAGCTTCTAGGTTTTGGCCACAGCCCTCCCTGCCTGTAACTTGGCCCCAGGACCCTGGCGGTGGGTCCCGGGGCTGGAGTGGCTGCTTCTTGGTGTGGTGGAATGACAGTGCAGTGTGCGATGAATGATGGCCCCAGACCCATCATGGTGGGTCCCGGGGCCAAGGTGGCAGCTTCTAGGTTTTGGCCACAGGCCTCCCTGCCTGTAACTTAGCCCCAGAACCCAGGCATCAGGTCCCGGGGCTGGAGTGGCTGTTTCTCTATGTGGTGGAAAGACATTGGAATGTGTGATGAATAACAGCCCCAGACCCATCATGGTGGGTCATGGGACTGAGGTGGCAGCTTGTAGATCTCAGCCACAGCCCTCCCTGCCTGTAACTTGACCCCAGGACCCTGGCAGTGGGTCCCAGGGCTGGAGTGGCTGCTTCTTGTTATGCGGTGGAATAACTAGTTCCATTGTCACTAGCAGCAGCAGACATTGGTTGCCGGGGCAGGCAGTCAGGTGGCGTGGCATTAGCAGCAGTCAGGCAGACCGAGGAAGGGTTCAAGATTCGCAACCTGGGCAGGCAGGCAGGAAGCATGGCATGAGAGGCAGTAGGGCAGGCGGGGTTGGGCACTGGGCAGGCATTTAGCTAGGCAACCTGGGTGGGATGACAGGGACCTTGGCATTGGAGGCAGGATGGATGCATGCTTTGAGCTTGGCGGCAAGCAGGGTGGACAGATAGTCAGCACTGCATGAGAGTCAGAAGGGCAGGCATGCTGGGACATTGGCAGCAGGGCAATGCCAATCAGATAGGCTAGCAAAGATGGTGCAGTGCAAGAGAGCGAGAGCCAGTCAGCATCACATAGGCAGGCCGAGATCATGTAGCTAGCTATAGGCCGGCTGGCAGGCTTACAGTTTGTTTCCCAATGCCATCCTGCATCCTGAGGTCAGTCAGATAGGGCGGCCGAGGCCGTGTAGTATGAGAAAGAGAGAGAGAGGCAGGGCGGGTGCCAGGCATTCGGAGGGAGGGACAGAACCTCAGCAGCACACAGGAGCAGTAGCCTTAGCCCAGATTGAGGAGGAGGAGGAGCCCTGTCCCAAGACTTCCCCTGGCATGGGATGGCATGTGCCACTGCACCATCACTCCTTGTCCAGGGGCAGCTTGGGGAATCCCAGCAGCGGAAGGTTCACCTTCAGAAAGAGCAACTGCTCCACCAATTTGGCCCCCAGTCTCAGGCGGTGCGGGGCGCATATGTCCCCCGTGATGGGGAACACCCTGTCGCTGGGGACACTGGTTGGTGGGCAGGACAGGATACCCTTGGTCACTTTGGACAGGGCCAGCCACACGTTGGCCTTGCTGGCCCATTAGGCCAAGGGATCGCTGCTGGGATCTATGCATGACTCCTCCTCCAGATAGGTCTCCACTGCTGCTGAGGCACCATCATACTCCCTCTAGTAGCTCTGGGTGGGGACCACCTGTCCCACTGCCCTCAGCCATGCTGCTTGCCCTTTTGTTCTGTGCCCCATGCTCCCCAGAGTGGACTGCACAGACGAGGATCTGCTGGCAGTAGGGGTCCTGCTGCTGCTGCTACCACTAGGGCTGGGAGCAGGGACAGACCCAGATGACTGGGGGTCACTGCTCCCACTCCCACCATCCCCAGGGGCATCCCGCTGTATGGCCCGCTCTGCCTGCCTGACCTTCTGGACCAGCGTAAACTTCCAGAGGCCATAGGCCTTAGTCTCACGTGCCATGCTGCCCTTGATCCTGGGGTCAAGCATGATTGCCAGGACATAATCGTCCCAGCCCAGGAGCTTGTCGAAGCATGCACTCAGGCCTGCCTTCAACTTCCGAGCAAGCTCAATCGCCTCATCGGAAATTCTCCTGTCCTGAGGGCCATGATCCCGCCCCCCCTGACCCCAGAATGTCATCCAGACTGCTGTGGAGACTATGCACCAACAGGGTCACCTTGCTGAAGGTGGTGGTGGAGCTGTTCAATGTCTCTGTGACACCCAGGAATGGTCTCAGGACAAAGACAGTTTGGGAGATAATCTCCAATTCCTCCCTGTTGCACCCTGGAGGTGCCTCGATGTCTGTCACCAATTCAACCTGATGCAGGACGGCTTTCTGTTCAAGTAGCCGCTCGAGCATCATTAAGGTGGAGTTCCACTGGGTGGAGACATCCTGGGTGTGCACCAGAGACCCTTGCTCTGCCTGCTTCACCCGGAGGAGCTCGCTGCCCTTCACGCTGCAGTTGAAGAAGCCCACAAGCTTCCTCCCCCGGTCAACCAGGGAGCTAAGGGTATATGGCCCAATCCCCTTCTCCCCCAAGCCCAGAGCATCCTTCACCACCAGGTGGAGGGTGTGTGCGGCGCAAGCGATGCTCGTGAAGCCCCCGTCATGGACTGCCTTAAGAATATTGGCTGTGTTGTACGTGACCACACACCCCTTGGTTAAGGCCACGCCTGGCATGACCCACTCCCTCACCATGGTGGCCAAGGCTGCCTCGAGGTTTCTCGCAATGTGGGAGCTGTCCATAACTTGGGCCTGAAGCAGGGCCCACCTATACCCTGCTACAGGTCCCCTCCTGCCACTGCCTAGCGCTGCCTCTGCATCCTGCCACCAGTGTGCCATCACCACCAGATAGGCATGCTGGGCATTTCTGGTGGACCACAGGTCCGTCGTGAAGTGGATCGTTGCACCCCCAGCCCCTGCCAGAAGCTCCCTCACCTGCTCCTTCAAAGCCCTATAGAGCTGTGGCACCACAGTCCAACTCAGGGTGGAGCGGGAAGGCAGCTTAAAGTTGAGGGCCAGGAACCCAATCATCTGCTGGAAGCCCTTGTCCTCGACAGTGGACACGAGCTGGCCATTCAGGGCAATCATCTCGGCCAACAGGCTCTTGCCTTTCTCCTGGAAGTCGGTGCCACTGCACCCTGCCGATGGCCTTGACACATCCCCCCACCCCATCTCCTCCATGGTGGACTAACGCTGATGCTGGGGAAGGTCCTGGTGTTGTTCTGCCCTCATACTGCTCCTGCTGGTAGAGGCAGCAGCAGCTGGTGCAGGACGCTGGCCCGCTGAATGAGCCAGGCGACTGGCCGCTGGAGTCGGGAATCTGCTGGCATCCACTTCCCCAGCGTTCCTGCTCAGCAACACAGCACTGTGGCATGTCTTGCAGTGCCTGGCTATTGCAGTTGTGCCAAGGTTGGCAACCACCTGCCCGCGCTTCACCACCTTCTTGCCTAGCGTGCACTGCACCTCTCTGGGATCATCTGCCCGTACCAGCTTAAAATGATCCCAGACTGAGGATTTTTCCCCCCCTCCTGTCTTCTTGCCCGACCCGGCAGACGCACTGCTGCCAGTGCTGCTGGGAGGGGGAGAACTTTGTGGCACTGGTGATGCACCTCTGGGAGGAGGGTCAGACATCGTTTCATGTACAGAGGTCTCCTCTGCAGCACTAGTGTGACTGACTGCCTCTTCCTCACTGTCCCCGGTGATCACGGTGATGTCCCATGAAGGGGAGTACTGTGACCCAGAGGCTAGAGTGCCTGTGCCCCCCATGCATCTGGCACTCTCCCTGTGCCCCCCTCTGTAGCTGCTAGTGCTGCTGCTGCTCCTCTCCCTAGTACTGACATTGCCTGGGGATCAGGCCCTGCCTCTAGCAGCCGGGGTGGGATTCACCAGCTCTGGACTGCTGGGGATTACCTCAACTGTGGGGGAAATTGGTGGCCCTGGAGGAACATCGGAAGCAGCCCCAGCACCTGCTCCAGCACCACCCGCATCGAGACAGATGCAGCCTGAGCATCAAGTCCTGCAGTTCTTCCAGTGCCCTGCGTGTCAGTGGAGGGCACTGCCAGGAGGCGATGCAGAGCAGCCTGTTGCCCTAAAGCAGGCCTGCTGATTTGGGCGGGGGGCAGGGGTGATGCGCTCTGCCTCTGGCTACTGCTTCTGCCTGCTGCCACTCCCCATGAACAGCCCCGCCTGCCTCTGGCACGTGCACCATTGCCTCCCCTATGGGAAGCAGACCAGCCTCTCCCTCCCTTTTCCATTTCTCCCTCCAAAATAATGTTTTTTTAATTTTAAAAAAAATTTATTTAATTTTTAATGTAATTTTTTAAAATCTAATATTATATATCTATCTATCTACACTAAATCTATCTGCTATAACTATTCTAAATGCTATCAACGATTAACTAAATGAATTATCTATCACAAAAACCTACTCCTACAACCATTAAAACTAAACACTAAATGCTGTATCTCTCTATCACTAAGCTAACTCTAGTAACTCCTAACTGTCTTTCTCTAATCTTTCCATCTATATATATATGTATATATGGGATGGGAGGGGGATTCACAAACAACACAAGGAGGACTACAAAACTGAAATGAAACCTAAATCAATTTAATAATCCTACTCTAAATGAATCAAGACACAGGGGAAGGGAAGGGAATCAGGGATGGAATATGGGAAAGGGAAAGGATTCAATGAAGGGGGGAGGGAGGAAGGAAGATTGAGCATAGGGAACACAGGGAGGGATAAACCAAAAAATAACAACGAAATCTATCTAAGGTAAGCTAAATAAATGATAATATGGCGGTAGATGGGTTGGATGGGTGAAATGGATGGAGGATTGCAATGGATTGAGAGAACAAAAACTGCTGGGAGAGAGGGAGCCTTCTGAAATGCCTGCTGTTCAAGAACAGTGACTAGCTCAGAAGGTATTAGGAAGTGGGGAGGCAGACAGTTTTGTTTCTTGCTGCACCCACCTCACCGCAAGCCCCATTGGCTCAGTGCAGCCTAGCCCGTGACCTAATCGCAAACTGCCAAGCCAGTGGTCTGAGGCAAAAAGGGATGGTGATTTGGCAGGCTGGCTGCTACTCCAAGCCAGTCTCCACCCTCTACCCCTGATGCCTGGAAGTCTGCTCCGTGCTGAGTCAGATGACTTCCCCCTCCCTGCTACGTTTGGCCTTCCAGTGACCTGACAGTAGACCACGTTTTAGCCACTCGAACTCAACCAAAACACAATCCAAACTGACCAAAGTGTTCGGCCATTTCGGCGTTCGGAGTTCGGTCTATTCGGTACATTCATGTTCGTGTTCGAGCTCTGGTTCAGTGGTCTGAACTGGTCGAGTTCGGGCCGAACACCGAACATCTGAACCACATTCGCCCATCCCTAATCTATACAATATTACACAGGGGAAAACACAAAGAACACAGGGAGGGGTACAAAACTGAAATAAAAATCAATCTAATAATAATCATAATCTAAATAAATCCAAAACCTAAAATAGGGGAAGGGAATAATATGGGATGGAATAAGAGGGAGAGGGAAAGGACTCCGGAGGAGGGAAGATTGAACATAGGGAACACAGGGAAGGGTAAAAACAAAAAATGACACCTAAATCTATCTAATATAATCTAAATAAATGATAATATGGAGGTAAATGGGTTGGATGAGTGAAATAGGAGGAGGATGGCAATGGATTTGGAATAGGAAGGAACAAAAACTGCTCGGAGAGGGAGCCTTCTGAAAATGCCTGCTGTCAGGAACAGTGACTAGCTCAGAAGGTGTTGGGAAGGGGGGGGCAATGAGTTTTGTTACTTGCTGCGGGCGCGTCACTACAAGTCCCATTGGCTTCATGCAGCCTAGCCCCACCCCCACCCCCATGTCCAATCGCAGACTGTAAAGCCAGTGGTCTGAGGAGAAAAGGGATGGTGATTGGGCAGGCTGGCTGCTACTCCAAGCCTCTCCACTCCTGGTGCCTGGAAGTCTGCTCCTCAGCTGACTCCCCCTCCCTGTCACGTTTTGCCTTCCAGTGACACATTTTTCCCACCCAAACTCATACGAACTTGATCCGAACCGACCGAACTGTTTGATCATTTCAGAGTTCGGAATCAAGTTTGGTTCGGTCGGTTCGGGTTTGGTCGTCTGAACAGACCAGGTTCGAGCCAAACTCTGAACTTCCAAACCGTGTTCGCACATCCCTAGTAGACAGACTGTACCTCCACCTCCAGCCAGTGCCCCAGGTTTGGGCAGGCTACTCCATTCACAGTGCTCTGGGATATTCTAAAGCCCTGCTAGCTGGGCTGGAGTGGAGTAGGCAGTGCCTGTACCACTTCTGCTCCTTCTGCACAACTAGAGGACCACCTTTACATGGATGGGCTACCCAGGTGTGAGGCAGAACAGAGTTGTGAGTGCCATACACGTAAAGGCACCCAGCATGTCAGCTAGATTTTCTACTTCTTTTTTCTGTCATGTTAATAATACGAGAACCCAAATCTTTAGAATAACTTTTGCCTGTTATAGAGCTGCCATTTTTCTCTTACATTGTAAGGAAAATGATGTGTGTACGGGAAAAATAAAACAGTGCAGTTATTTTTATGAACACATTCATCCAAAGTATAAAAAATTGCCAGTGCAATCCAATTAAAAAACTAATATCTTGCCTCAGAAATTATATTGATTTGCACTCATCATCTGGATTGTTTTCCAAACATTTGAATAGCACTTTAAGTTGCCCAGAGAGAACTCATTATTTTTGCTGGCTTTTATGTTGTAAAATATTCCTCTTCCCTCTAGGCATATCAATAAATTATTTGAAGAGGTCAGTATGAAAACTGGAATTGCTTGATGTAGGATAATATCTCATGTTCCCACTGACTCTCCAAGGGCACCCTTGAATGTAAGCATGTGTCAGACGCTCTTTGTCTGAGCATTCCCTGAATCAGTGAGCACTCCAGAAGGACTCTGTTTGGTTTGGCTGAGGATATCTCTGATACTTTCTAGCTCTATCTTTTAATTAAAAAGCTCTTAGAGCTTGTTTAGCCTGACATACTCCAATTAATTTTATTTTACTGTATAACCATATAGATCCAGGGTTGTCATGTTCTTTGGACGAACAGAGCACTCTCTACCCTTAAATCTTTTCCTGGACCACAGTGGCCTGGATGGCTGAGGCAACCGTCTTTGCTGTATCCAAGGCTGCTGAGAGATCTAACAAAATCAATATGGTACAGTTGCCCCCTGTTGATTTTCAAGCAGAGATCATCAACCATGACTTGAAATACAGTCTCAGTGTCATTTCCCAGGATGAAATCCTGAGTGACATGGGTCCAGGAATGTGATAGCATCAAGATATGTCTGAAGTTGTGAGGCAAACACCTGTTGAATAACCTTTCCTAAGAAGGGAAGTTTAAAGATGGGATGATAGGTGGTAGGAAAGTAATATCAACAGATTGTTCCTTAAGCAGGGGTCAGATAACTGCAGTTTTAAGGCCATCAGCCACCCTGCTGTCCCAAAAAGGCAGCATTGACAACCCCATATAGCAATGGCTCCAAAGACTCCCAGCTATCTCCCACTCCAAGTGCACACTCTGCATCAGTTGAGACTAACTGAAACTGATCCAAGCAAACCAGACAGGGCTGAGCCCCCAACCCCAAACTTTGACTCTGCATTCAGACTGACAGTTCTCAAGTTGGGCCACATACAAGCAACTTTATCTGCAAAGCAGGTGGCAAACACACCACAGCAACCAACTAATGACCCTAACTCCAGGTGGAGACAGCAAGGATTTAACAGACTAGTCACCGCCTGGAAGAGCTCTGCTAGAAAGCCCTTTGCAGATGCTATGGCAGCAGTAAAGAAAACTTTCTTCACTGCTGCTACCAACACAGCATAGTCCTTCAAAAACTATCTATGCTTCAGTCGGTCAGCTTTGGTGCAAGCCGAGTGGCACTTGTGCTCTAACCGCCTACCCTCCCACTTTAGCAGCCAGAGGTCCTCCATGTACAAAGGAGACCTGCACTACCTCAGCAGAGAACAGAAATGGCCAGGTGTCACTGTGTCGATGGCCTGAGTCAATATACCATACCACAGATTGAATAGGCCATTGACAGACAGGCCATCAAGGTCAGTGGGTAAATCCCCCAGAGAGTTCTGGAATCCTATGAGATCCATGTAGTCTCCAGAAGCAGACCATCCTAACTGTTCCACCACCCCAATGGGGACAAGGAAAGGCAGGGGTATGGACCTTTAAAAGGTATTGGTCTGACCATGACAATGGTGTCATAACACCACACCCAATAATAGGAATCCCCGTTTCCAGGCTGGTGAAAAACATTAAATCTAATGTGGGTGCAGACATTTCCTTTGGGCCAGATATTATTTGGAATATGCCCATGGTTGTCATGGCAGTCATGAAAGCATGTTCTGCCCCAGACTCAGCATGTATGTTGAAATCACTCAAGATAACAAGCCTGGGCAATTTCAACACTACCTCTGAGACCAGCTCTGTTAGAGAAATCAAGGAGTCTGCTGTGCAGCGGGGTGGTCGGTACACCAGCAGAATCCCCACTCTACAACAGATGTTGAGCACAAGCTGGACACACTCATTGTTGGGCAAGTCGTACACCAGATACCTTTGGTAGACCAGATTGTCTTTACAGATCACCACCACTCCACCCGTTCTACCCACCACTGACCTCATATTAGGAAGCAGGGATGGGAATTTCAGATTTGGAGAGAAGTGAATGTACCAGAAAATGACTGATTCAGTTCTAGCCAAAAATTTGGATCTTTTTCAGTTTTGGACAATTCAGATCTTTAACATTGAATTTTGTATTTGGAATTTTTTGCATTGTATTTTTTCCCCATTGACCCAAGTGGATTTTTTCCCCATTGACTTGAATTTAGACCTGAAATTCCTATGGAACCGAATCTGAAATATCCAAAATTCCCCCAGGAGTCCCACCTCTATTAAGCAGCATCAGTGACAGATAAATGGCTCCACTGACCTCAACACCCAGTCATCCGAAGAAGGGTGGAGACAAGGACAGAGAAAAAGATACCAAGTGTCTACCACTGTACCCATGATGTAATTTCCTCTTCCACCTCCACTGTACCTCCGCAAGTCCAACATGACCCCAATCAGTTCAGCAGCTGCCCCACCAACGCTCCCCTCCTTTGACTCCATAAGAAGTCGTTGGACACTCCTCGAGTTTGACATCCCCAGATAACTATTGGCCAGAGAGGCAGGCAGGGAAACCACCCTGCCCTCATACCCTGTCTCTCTCTCATCAGGAAGCTGAGGGATTGCATCATACTCCCAATTTCTTGGTCCCATGCCTTGCTCTCACTGGGATGTGTGTGTGGTCATGGCACAAATCCCCACCCCCAATTCTTCATGCCCATACCCCCCTCTCACTGGGGAGTTGTGGTGCCCTGAATTCCCCATGTGCATACCCACAGGGCCATGGTATTGCCCCCACTCCTGCCCTCTTCTACCAGAAGTCTCCCATTTCATATCCCCTGAAAAACCATTAAAACAAAAATAAAACAGAACAGGCCCAACCCTAGCATGCAACAAACCAAGGCCTACAGCTGCTGAATAACTACCAAATGACAGATTGTCTTTGGTACCAGCCTTTGGCAGCCACTGCCAGTTATCACCTGCGGGGGCCAGAGTCTTTATAAGGCCAGATGGCCAGGGGTGGGAGTGGGGCAGCCCCAGGTAGTAAAAGGACTTCTGCTTCTCCAGTAACACCTCCCTTCCTATGCAAATGATCTTCACAAATAAGGAACGGTATCTTTGGGTGAAATCGGATGCAATGTGGGCCTGCTATGAGATGCTAAGGCCCACCTGGGCTGGGGACTCACTGTCACCTCCCCAAGCCCAAGCCTATGAGTTTCCAGGCCATCATGTGTGGGCCCACTGCTGCCCTGGCCTGGATAGGTGGCTGGCCTGGATGTGGTCCCCCAGAAGGTTCCAGGCCCACAGTATGGCCAAGGCGGGCCAGGAATTGTGGATCAAGGACTGCCATGGTGGGCCATAGTGGGTCTGCACGTCTATTCCAGCTGCCATCCCCCATCGGGGTTTGTTCTTTTCCTCCCATTGGGAATGGGGAAGTGGAGGGCTCACTGGCCAACTTGGCCGGGTGCATGTCTGTACAGTACCCCTACCTGACCCAGCCAGGGATGCCCCCTCCTCCCTGAACTGTGTAGCCAGCATGCCAGCTACACATCTGTTTTCACCCTTTGTTCCATCCCATTTGAGAGCCACTTGCAGAGCTAACAGGGATCTCTTTACAAGTTCAAAAAAATCCGAGTCACAGCATCTGCAAAACAGATGTAAAGAACTCTGTACCTGTCGCTTCAGGTGGAACTTTTAAAAAATGTTCATTTCTTATCTCTCTTATCAGACCTCAGACACAAAACAGTGCAGAAGCAGATGGCATCTTTTCAAAGTGGCATAAGAATACAAAGTGGAGAGTAGGTTGATGAAAGGAGCGCTTTATTTTTGTCGTATCTGATGTTTGTTTGTTTTTTATTTTCAGATACATACACGGTATAAAACATCCCAACTTCTTTGATGTTGAAGTAATCCAACTAGATGGTTTATTGAGCACAAGTCCACAAAGCTCTTTTTTGAAGCAAGTTGCTGAAATCTCGAAATAAATGACTGCAGCAGTTTACCTCAATCCTTCAGTTATGGCCACATTTCAAAACCAGGTATATAGAAGGATCCATATGTATGCCAAACTGCCTTTTCCCTGGCTCTGACACTAGGAGATTAAATTCAGTTGCAATCTATAGAGACAGAGTGGTTCCCATGTTGATCCCAAATGTAACCTCTTTATCTCCAGTTTAGGAAATTAAAGGCTGACTTATTACACATAATAAGAAAAATGCTGAACATGTAGGTTTGAGACATGAGCACAATGCTTAAGGAGAGAGACACAATGAAATAACTGAGATGGCACCTTTACTTGGACCAGTGTCTATTGGTGTAGATTTCAGGCTACACAGGGCTCTTCTTATTGTTAACTATTTAATGATATTTCAGCATAAGCTATACTTGCGCTAGTGAATGTAACATGTAGTGCAGTAATGTGGTCCTGTCTGTTACTAGAGTTCTGCACAGTAGCAAATAAGGAAGGCTCAAAGAGAAATTAACTTGTCATACTTCTAATTATTCTCCAACCAAGGATTTCTGCCCTTTCGCCATTCCCCTCTAAGGCTCTGATTATGTGGATCTAGCACAAGAGCTGTATCCAAACCCTGCTGACCTCTTCAGGAATTCTTTAGTTAACTTCACTGGATGTTGGTTAGATTATTATTTATTATTATTAGCAAGCATTTATATAATGACAGCAATGTACCTAGTGCTTTAAAAATTGAATAGATGTAGTCCCTGCCCTAGGGCTACCAATATGAGAGGGGGGGGATGAAGAAAGGGGAACAGAGGAGTGTAACATTCATGAAGATGTAACCAAGCCAACCATGCGCTTGGCTTGGTTACATTGAGAATGATGGGTGGTCCGTGTGGTGAGGATATGAGTACACAGACCTCAGGTAACAAATTGTACTGGATGGTAGGTATCAGCAGGAGTTGGGTGAGGGGAGCGAGAAGTCAGGGAGGGCGGAGCAGAAGAGGTAGGTCTTGAGGAGGGATTTGATGGTACGAAGGGAGTGGGCGAGGCAGATGTGGACAGGGAGAGAGTTCCAGGGATGGGGTGCAGCTAGGGAGAAGGGCCAGGCAGTTAGGGACGCTGGGGAGGCATGGGAGGGTGAAAGAGGGGACAGAGGAGGAGCGGTATTCATGGACTGGAGTACAGAGGGAAATTAGCGCAAAGAGGTAGGGGGAAGCAAGGTTGTGAAGAGTTTTACAGGTGAAGACTAGGAGTTTGTGCAGGATTCATACAGGAAGGGGAAGCCAGTGAAGAGAGGAGAGGAGGGGCTGTACGTGGTCGAAGCGACGGGTGAGGTGGATGGGATGACCATGGCAGCAGAGTTTTGGACAGAGATAAGGGAAGAGTGGGGGAGGCCAGTGAGAAGGAGGTTGCAGTAATCGAGGCAAGAGATGACCAGGGCGTGAACAAGGGTTTTGGCAGAGGAGACAGAGAGAAAAGAGTGAATCCTAGCAATGTTATGGAGGGAGAAATGACAGGATTTGGGAACAGAGTCAATATAGGTTTTAAAAGAAAGGGGTGAGTCAAAGATAAACCCTAAGCTATGGGCTTGGGGGATGGGAAGGATGGTGACCCCCATCGATAAGGATCGACAGGGAAGAGGGAGAGGAAGGATGAGGCGGGAAGATAAGGAGTTTAGTTTTAGCCATGTTGAGTTTGAGTTGATGTTGAGACATCCAGGCAGAGATATCAGAGAGGGAGCTGGTGAGGCAAGCTTGAATAGATGGAGAAAGAGAGGGAGTAGAGAGATAGAGTTGAGTGTCATCAGCATAGAGATGATATTGGAAGCCATGGGAGGCAATGAGTTTGCCTAGGGACAGGGTGTAGATAGAGAATAGGGCCAAGGACAGAGCTTTGGGGTACACCAACCAAGAGTGAAAGGGAGGAGGAGGTGGAGTTGGCAAGAGACACATTGATGGAGTGGTCAGAGAGGCAGGAGGAGAACCAGTTGAGGATGGAGCCACGGAAGGCAAGGGAGTGAGTTGAATCCAGCAAGAGTGAGTGGTCAACTGTATCGAAGGCAGCAGAGAGGTCAAGGAGGACAACAATGGAGTAGAGGTGATTAGATCTTAGCAAGAGCAGTTTCAGTAGAGTGTAGGGGGAGGAAGCCATATTGGAGTGGATCAAGGGACAAGTTGGCAGAGAGAAAGTCGAGGTAGCGGGAGTAGACAACACATTCAAGAAGTTTAGATCCTACATGACCAGTGCCTGACTAGTCTCCAGAGATGAGATGAGATGATGAGATGAGATGGACTAGAAAAGCTCTTCCAATGTGGTGGGAAAGACTGTCTCTAAATGGGAGTGCTTCCCTCCACTTTTGAGACCAGTACCTCAAGTTCTTTAGAGCTAGGACCCAGTGGGGGAGGGGTCCAGGTCTAGAGCACTGGATCCAGCAGGCAGGGTCCTAGATGATAGATTACCTGAGGGTGATGCTTGGACCAAATAGATAGCAAGAGTTATCAGTCTGACCACCCCTGATTTAGATCATTCATTTGGATACATGTGTTTTCTCATTACCTATTACTCCGGATATTACAATGACACACTGTTCAATCTACAAATCTTGTGTAGATAGAGCTTGATATTAAAATGCACTATCATGACTTGACAAGGACACTAGATTCACTAATCATGCCATTTGTTATTTATTATACTATCTCAGCTTCTGAATTATCCTTATTAATATTTTTCTATGCATGATCTTCCTTTCACTGAGAACGTATGCAATGTTCTTCTTGCTGCACATAATATGCCCCCCAGGCCCTAATGTTCTTATTTAAATATGTGGACTAAAGAACAGTGGTGTGGCATTGTGAATTTTGTTGAAAGCACCTCTCAAAAACCTCACAAAACTGCAGCAATAAATGGCACAAACAACATTTCCCAAACAGCATTTGTAAAACAACAGAATAAAAGAGAATTTGCAGCATAAACATGAGCACAAAGGGTCATCAGTCTAAGTTGTACGTGTTTGAATGGTCAAATAATAAAAGTAGCATTTCAATAGATGAATGCTACTAGCTATGCAGATATAAAGAACATGTTCCCAAGCAGTGTCTGAGAACTAATGGAAGATATGGGGTAGTACTGAAACCAAGTCTTCAGAAATCTTGGGAATTTGCCAAAGTTTTGGGTCTTTGATCCAGAAACAGCGGTTTCCAACGTTCTGGGGAGCATGGCCATTCCTTGGCAAATTCTGGAATGCTTCAGAAACTTTGTAAGTGCCTGCGCACCTGGGCCTGGCTGGAGAAGCTCTGAAACGTTTCTGGAAACAGTGCCATATTTGGTGGGGGTAGGGCTGTTGTGGCATGCCGCTGCGGCAGCTGTTACTGACGGAAACCCCTATTCCGCACATCACGGCATGGTTCAGCAGAGACAGCTCTCCGACGGCTGCGGCTGCAGTTTGCCGCTAATGGTGCCGTGGCATTTGAACTGGTGAACGGAAGTGGAACTTTTGCAGATTCCAATAAGAAGCAGCACCAACTCCCCTTTCCGTCAATCGCGGAATCTTTGTGGTTATCTGATCATTGTATCATGTTTCCGCCACCCGGAATACTAGGTATCGCGGGACCCGGTGGCATGATCAACCGTTGGACCCTGTTGATGACACCCACATGCCCAATTTCATTGGCTAGGACTTTCCCAGAGAGACATGTCCCACCTTCACCATTAAGTATAAATAGGTGTGTTTGTAGCTTGTTTCTCCCTCTTGATCCCCAATCGCAGTGAGA
>QEPC01006176.1:411983-456671 GCA_003113815.1 Sphenodon punctatus
TCACGTAACATTCACTCCTGTGTCACTCCCTCCCTCCTGTCCCAACTTTACTTACTGCAGTTAGCTGTTTAGTATTAACTGTTAACGTGACAAAGAGGCAGGCGTGACTGCTGGCAGGCGTGTGATGCGGATGAATGTCATGTATTCATGTTAATTTATGAAAACAATTAACAGGTGGGTTGTGTGGATGGGTCAGTCAGTGAGTGAAAAAATAAAGTGTCCCCCGACCCCCAGCCAGGGATCGGGATCGGGATCAGGAGCAGCAGACAGCCAGTCACTGCCAGCAAGACCGACCGGCCGGGCACAGCCAGCACCACACACACACCCCTCTCCCTGTCTGTTGCTGGTTGCCACCCACCAGTGCGTCTAGACTCTACAGAACTCTGGTGTCCGGGGGAGAGAAGTTGACTGGGGGCAGGGCAGTCAGTGACGGCATCGGCGACGGCAGTCGGCGACTGCAAGTGAGCGTAATGCCAGCCGCGCTATGGGGCGGGGCATAATAGCACTCATCACACTTCCTGGCTCAGCTGCGCTAATCAGTTAGCCTTGGGTTAATGTAATAAATAAGCCTTTTAAAATTATTTATATTACAAAGTATGCCAAACACAGCAATAATTTTATGATTAACAAAACAAACAATAACACTAATGTAAAAATAAAAAAAATAAAAATAAAGTTACATTTAACAGTGGGGATTTGAACCAGCTGAATAACAGCTACAAATTGTATAGCAAGGAGGGACCTGAACAACTATGCCAACAGAGTTCTGTGGGTTACCACACTTCTTCTAGACTGAGGAAGTGTAGAATGAGGATTGTAAGAAACTCTTCTGCATGGACTTCACACTTCATTCCTTCAGCTTTCTGAGCCGGTCCTATGATGTAAAAAATGACTCTGTCAGTCAATACACAGGTCACTTTAAACTCCCACCAGGAGTTTTGGTCAAAAAACTTTAGTTTGGAGATCAATTTACGTTTACATAAAAGATCAATAAAATAAAAACATGGTTCCTTGAACTCCCAACCAGAACATGTTGTCCATGCATGTATGTATTGAGAAGAATGGGCAGTTACTGTGGCACAGAGAGACACACAGCACCAGCAGTCAGCGTGACAGCATGACAGCACAGTGCAGCAGCGGCTGCATAGTCATACTCCCTTCGTGGAACCACGATAAATGCTCATGACTGTCTCTCATATATTAAATTGGTGGAACGCAGGAAAAGACCACTGATTTTATGCGACAATGGTAATGATCAGCAAATCGATGAAACACATACATGCTGCATCTGCGGCTTCTTGTAGTGGAAGAATCTCAGAATCACGGGGTACCGGGCGAAATTCTGCAAGGCGCAACGTGGGATTCCGAGGTTTAGGAATGGAATAGCGGTGTGATAACAGCTGCTGCCACATCAGCCCTAGGTGGGGGTGGGATTGGAAGGAGACAATTGAGTCATGGGGTAAAGCAGATTTTGTATTGATTGACTGGCCAAGCCAGATGTCTAGTTTTGATTGTTTTTCCAAAAGAAAGAGAAGTGCCAAACCCCACCCCCCGAAAAAAAACTGGCAGAGAGAGCGAGCCATTTTCCATTCTCTGGTGAATTTGGCTGTGTGCTGTTACACAACTGTGATTAATCAGCTGGGCTGGACTGGTGGTGGGGGCAGCAGCTCCTGGCATAGCATGGGATGGTTTGGACCGGCCTGTCCGTGCACAGGGCCAATGCTGGGGCATGGAGGGGGCAAGGGGTGGGGTGCATGCCATTATTTTTTTAAAACAAAATTAATTGTGTTCCAGGGGGCACATTACTTGCTGGCTACTGTTGCTTGGTTGGCTTGACTTGGCAATCAGACAGAAGCACCATGATGAGCCAGAGGGCTCGCTCTGCCTGGCTCCTATTCATGGTCTTTCAGCAGTTCAGTCTTGGCTGGCTGCTCCTAGCCTTGTGGCCCATGGTGAGGTGACTGATAAAGGGTAAAGGAATAAGTAGTTACCATATCCAAGAGATCACTCGCTGCCCATGCCTTCCCAGAGTGGTATTGAGAGCTGTATGGTACCCTATGGTGACTGCTAAATGGGGGAGGAGTAAGTGACTAGTATATGGAAAATCAGACACTGCCTCTGCCTGGCATGGCAGTAGATAGTAGTCCTTAACTACATGCATTTTGCTTCTGAGTAGGTGCCCCATTTAAGAGGTGAGAGGAATTGTAAGTAGCATATCTCTCATCAGATCACATAATGCCCCTGCCCAGAGTGGGACACTCTCTAATGCTGAATTTGGTATATCAAATGAGATCACATACACTGAGTGGCTGCCCCAGAACAGCACTCCAGATGGACCTTCTAGCCTGGGCTGAGGGCAGGGGTGACAGGACAGAGGTTACCCAGCTGGAACTTGCTTTGGTTTTTCCTCTGTTAATGATGATGCCATGAAGAGTTTTTGGAGACCGTACAGGACTGTACAGTACAGGAAATAAACTCCCACAACCACAACAAGGTACCAGAGGGGAGGGTTGGGTTTTTTGTTTTAAAAAATTATCCTACCCAGCTATAATAAATTACCTAATGACCTATCTAATAGGGGCGGGAAAACCGGTAAATCCGGTATCCGATAATGCCGGTACCGGGCGTACCGGCATTATCAGATTCGACCCGGTAAATCCGGTCCGGGTACCGGATTGAAGGGTATCGGATTTTTTTACATTGCAGACATTTAAAAATGGCTGCAATGTAAAAACTTAAAGCCCCACCAAAAAAGTTTAAAAAAACAAACCCTCCCCGAGTCCAGGCTGCACGGGTGGAAGGGGGGGGACACCACCCACCCACCCTGCCCAGCCTGGATTTTTGTTTATAAAAAGACTCAGAGGCCAGCCCACCCCCCAGCACCAGCTGCCGCGGCGTCCCCGCAGCCGCCGGTAAGTATGACCCGATCCCTGGGGGTGTGTGTGTTTAACACCCCCCCAACCCCCCAGGGATCATCCCTACTAAAGTTCAGTGCTTGCTTACCTTGCGGAGCTCCGGGTGCGGCGGCGGCGGGCGGTCCGGCGGCCTCAGCGCCGGCTGTGGCTGCCGGCGTCAGAGACCCTCTAGGCCTTCCGGGGAACTTCTGGGTTTCCCCGGAAGGCCTAGAGCATCTCAGACGCCAGCAGCCACAGCCGGCGCTGAGGCCGCCGGACCGCCCGCCGCCGCCGCACCCGGAGCTCCGCAAGGTAAGCAAGCACTGAACTTTAGTAGGGGTGATCCCTGGGGGGTTGGGGGGGTGTTAAACACNACTTACCGGCGGCTGCGGGGACGCCGCGGCCGCTGGTGCTGGGGGGTGGGCTCGCCTCTGAGTCTTTTTTTAAACAAAAATCCAGGCTGGGCAGGGTGGGTGGGGGGTGTCCCCCCTTCCACCCGCGCAGCCTGGGAGGGGGAGGGGGGAGGAATTAATTTATTTCATTGATTTCAATAGGGACACAGTGCCCCATTGAAATCAATGAAATAAAACCGGTACTGGTATACCGGATTTAATCTGGGAATCCGGTTTTTCGAGAATCGGTAACCGGTAAATCCGGTAGCCGGTAATGGGCCCGGGGTCCCAACTCTACTATCTAATTCTACCTACCTACCTTAAGAAATACCTAACCCAACCCAAAGTCAGAAGAGACAGGGCAAGGAGGAACCCTCATCATCCCTGCAATCATCAATTTATCTGGCTGCCTGTCTCAGACGAATTGGCAGAAGAAGGGTGGAGGCACTGACATCCACTATAGCAGGAGCAGCAGAAGAAGACCCCCTCACCAGGGTCCCCAGAAGCATCAGGGGTGGGGCACAGAACAAACACATGTCCAACAGGACTGGCCAGTGAGCCCTCCCCTGCTCTGATGGGGGAACAGGACAAATGCACAGTCAGGCAGCCCCACCCTTGCTGTGCCGCTAGAGGCCCGCACCCTCTTCCATGATGGGCAGCCATGGTGGCGAATCACAGGCAACCTTGGTGGCCTGCAATCCCTGGCAGGGATGGAGCCAAAAATAAATGTGCTGGCCTGCCATGGCCTGTGTTGAGCCACCTGGGCAGCCCTTGGCCTGAACTGTATGCCCACAATCTTCCAGGGGACCAGCTCCAGGCCAGCCAGTGATCCTGTCTGGGGAAGCAGTGGGCCCATATCTGGTGGCCTGGAAATAGATGTTCAGATGTGACCCTGAACCAGAGCAGGACACAACAGGCCAGCATTGCATCTATTATCACCCATATTTTGGGAACCTTATGATAAAACTTTGGTTATCTATGCTTAACTGAATCAGCAAACCAGCATTTGCCATGGAGTGGGATAGTTAGTGCTGAAACTTCATCTCTGAATTATTTGGAATTTGCCTGGATTAAAGTGCTTGGTTTGGTACCATCGAGTTCCAAGGTTCTGAGGAATATGTCCAGTACTCGAGTCGATACACATGGTTCTGCCTCAATCAAGTATTTCTCTAGTTGAAGAAGACTCAGTGAATACTGCTGTGGCTGTGCATCTTTCACCACTTTTCAGGACTCGGGAGCCCCTAATGTGACCTGAGTGATCCACCCCTGACCTTACCTTCACGGACGTAGGAAAGAAAACTTTCTGCCTTATTTGGTAGGCAGGATGAGGGGGTAGCAATGGAAGGAGATGCGGGGGGGGGGGGGGGAAGTAGAGGACAATATTTGATTGGTTGCTAAGGGCAAATAAAAGTGGGCATTTCCATATTATTCATAACCTTTGGTGGCCTGACTGGGTGGTACACTACTGATTCTAACTGATTTTGTAGGTAAATATGTCAGCTTGGAAGTTGGACTCCTCATTTCATGTACACAAAATTTTAAAAGGCAGGGGTGCCTGGCTATATGGGTAATAATGGGGGTTACAAAACCCTGCTTTTAAAAATTTGCCTTCTCTTCTCTTATTCATGTCTCTCTCCCCTTTGGCTTTGATTTACCCCCCCACAGCCGGTTTATTTGGGAGGGGAGGTTGGTGGCTTGCATCTGGTTTCTTGTGGATCTGCCACCTGGGCAGGGACCATGTGCTTTGGGGCATCAGTGTCAAAACAAAGTGTGAATATTTTACTTATTTATTTTGACATTTTATACCCTGCACACCATCCTGCCTCAAACAGCTCGGAGTGGCTAACAAAAGATTTAAAAAACCTATAAATATAAATAAATAAATAAATAAATATCAAGTTATAAATATAAAATCCATAAAACAATATGCCATTAAAATTTACTAGAACTACAAATCCAACCCCTCAACACCCAGCCCCCCCTCCCACTACCTGTCTCCCCTGAGAAAAGCCTGGTGTAACAGCTAGGTCTTACATTGTTGAGAGAAGGAGGGAAGATCCGGGGACAGATGAGCCTCGACCGGGAGGGAGTTCCACAACCTCTCCATGGTTGCCACCAGCGACACCCGTGGACCTCAAGGAGGGCACTCCTGGAAGACCACAGAGGCCAATCCAGAGCCCAGGGAATTTATTTATTTATTATTATAAATTTTTTATATCCCACCTTTCCAGCCCAAGGCAGCTCAAAGCATCTAAAAATTAAAATATATAAACAAATAGTCAATACAAAAAGTAAAAGACAATAATAAAAATCAAAAATTAACAGTAAAATGGGGGAAGTAAAAGAAAATACATTTAAAACCTCTACCACTCTATCCCTCATTTAATTAATTTATTTATTTCCATCATTTATATCCCACCTCTCCTGCCTAGGCAACTCGAGGCGGTGGACAAAAATTTAAATATTTAAAAATATACATAAAATATATAAACTACATAAAAGGGAGGCATAAAAGAAAATAAAAAACACAACCAACCACTGCCTCTTTGAGGCAGTCCAGTGCCCTGCCCTCCTGCAGCGAGGCATTGACAACACCCACTTGACCAGCCAGGATGGGCATGGGTCTAGTTCACATAATGTGGCTCTAACAGTCCCCAGAACATCCATAGCAGCGGCGGGTATCACCAGCTGAAACAAATCCCACAAAACCGGGCAAGACGGAGCCTCCATAACTTCTGGTTCTCCTATTGTCATAAATGCGGAGTTGAAGACATGGTGAATCCGAGCAATTTTATTTGCTAAGTACTCAACAAACATGTCACAGTGGGCACTGGAAGACTCCAGTTCCAGGCGGAGGGAGGACGAACTGACCAACCCCCTCATCACCCGGAAAAGATCCTCTGGATGAGACTTCACAGATGCTATCAGAGTAGAGAAGAACTCCTTCGCTGCCCTGACAGTCATGGCATAGGCCCATAAATGGACTCTATGCCTCAATCGGTCAGCTTCAGCATGAGATTGGCACCACCATTGCTCCAACCACCACCCTTCCTGCTTCAGCTTTTGCAGGCCCTCCACAAACCATGGCAGCCTGTGGTGCTGATGCCAAGGGAGCTGATGCCTAGGAGTCGTCTGGTCGATGGCCTTGGTCAGCAGAGTATTCCACAAAACCACAAGATCATCAAGTGGACAGCCATCAAGATCAGAGGGTAACTCTCCTAGAGCATTCTGGATCCTCTCAGGTTCCATACATTTCCGGTGGTGAACCAACCGAACTGGTTCCACTCCCTTCCGGGGCAGACATGTGCTGGGAGAAAGGCCCGCAGTAGGTAATGAACTGTCCATGACAAAGGCTCTGCTGACACCTCCCCCACTAACATATCCCCCATCTCAAGGCCAGTGCAGAAGATCAGGTCAAGGGTATGCCCTCCATTGTGTGTTGGGTCAATGACAACTTGAGACAAGTCCATGGTTGCCATGGCAGCCACAAACTCACACTCCACCCCACCAAGACTGGTGTTGGCATGGACGTTGAAGTCCTCCAAGAGTATTGTCTTTGGGGACCGCAAAACCACCTCCGACACCAGCTCTGTCAGACCATTCAGGGATGCTGCTGTACAGGTAGATGCACGGTATACCAGCAGTGCCCCCAAACTGTCTCCTGCCAAATCAACCACAAGATGGAGACCCTCACAGCCTGCCATTAACTGAACTAGATACCTCCTGATGGACCATGAATCACTAAAAATAATGGCTACATCCCCCCCTCCCTGTCCCTCCAGCCATGGATGATACTGCACAGAGTAAACGGCTGGCACCAGGTCAGCCAAAAGAGTCCCCGACTGTGTCCATCCAGGTCTCTGTAATACACACGAGGTCAGTTGCACAACCCAGAATCAACTCCTCAATTGTTGATGATTTATTAGCAACTGACGTTCCATTAAGAAGCAACAGCTTCAAGCCAGGGACCCTATGATCATGAACCACCACACCCTCTGCCTGGGGGTGGGGGGAGAGGGGGACCAGCACCAAGCACCTGTCCTGCCTCCCTGTTGGTACCTACCCCCACAGGACCATACCTCCCCCACCCCGTCATGACCCCAGTGGCCATGGTCACCCCCCAACAGGCCTGCCCTCCAGACCATCCTCACCCTGGCTGTTCCACCTCTCCGGTAAGGGAGATCCCCTCCCTCCAACCCCCCCCATCACCTGGTCTCACTGGGTGAAGCATAACCCCTTCGCTGGGACTACATCCCACCCCACTCACCCTAACCCATTCCCTCCCCTCCCCTCCTCTCACCAGGGAAAGGACATCTCCACCCACCCACTTCACAACCATCAAAACCACAAACCCAACCAAATCAACCCACCTCTCACTTAACCCCACCCCCAAACCAAGCCTCCCTGACTAAGCAACCAAATATGCTGCCTTGCCACCACACAACCACCCAGTCATAACCACCCAATGGCTAATTCACCCCCAATAAATGCTATGTTACAAACCAGGGCTACAAAAAATCACCAAATGTCTGGTGGAACAGCCAGGTCTTTCATAGTCATCGAAAAGAGGAGATGTCCTGGGCCATCCATGTCTCTACCTGAAGGAAGTTCCACAGTCTAGGTGAGGCCACCAATAACATCCTCTCCATAGTTACCTCCTGAAGAACCCAGAGTCCTCAAGAAGGGCATTCTCAAATGGCTGCAGGGGTCGATCCAGAGCCTGGGAGGTGAGGCAATACTGCAGGTAGGCTTGGTATCAGCCGTATAGAGCTTTTTAGGTAAGGACCAGCACCCTGAATCAGGCCCAGTCCCAGAAGACTATGGGCAGCCAGTGCAGCAAACAGAACACCGGTGTAATGTACTCACAGTGACCCGTTCCAGTCAAGAGATGGGCCACCGCGTTTGGCACTAGCTGTAGTCTCTGAACGATCACCATGGGCAGCCCCATGTAAAGTACATTACAATTGTCCGGTCTAGAGGTGATGAAATCATGGATGATGGTGGCCAGGTCAGAGTCCGAGACATACAGCTAAAGCCGCCGTACCAGATGAAGCTGGAGAAATGAGCTCCTTGCTATAGCCCCCACCTGGACATCGAGTTGGAGCTGAGAATGAAAGAGCACTCCCAGACTATTAACCTGGGGAACAAGCAGGGGGGTGGGGGAGAAGCCCATCAATTATGCAAATGCCACTCCCACTGCCCTACCCACCAGAATCACCACCGTTTTGTTGGGATTCAGCTTCAGCTGGTTTGTCTTCATCCAGTCCCCCACAGCAGACAAACAGCTAGTAAGCACTGAGAGTGCAGGGTCTGGGTTGAATGAAAAGGACAGAATGGAACCTTTGTGGGACCCCACACCTGGGGCTCTAGGGAGACTAAGAACAGTCCCCCTGGACCACTTGCTGGGTCCTCCCAGACAGGAACGAATGGACCCATTCAAGAACAATACCATCCACCCCAGCCTGGTCCTGCAAGTGGGTCACCAGCATCTCATGATTACCATGTCAAAAGCAGCCGACAGATATAACAGGATCAGTAAGGTTGATCGACCTTGAGCCAACTCCTGGCAAATGTCATCAACCAAGGCCACAAGCAGTCTCAGTGCCATAACCTGGATGAAGGCCAGACTGTGAGGGATCAAGCATAGGGCATACTTTCAAGCAATGCTGAAGGTAGGGTTTTTTGGGTTGCATCTCATTCCGTAATTGACTTGGAATATGGTAAACAAAATGGATAATGTTGCTCCACGTATCTGTGCTGAGCACCAAGTGCCGAGGTCCAAGGATTGAGGTCCAAGTGCCAAGGTCCAAGTCTTTGGCCACAGTTTCAAGGGGAAGCTAAAGACTTGGGCCCGGTACTCAGAACCTCAGAAACAGTTGCAAATGGTTTGGTTTTTTTTTGCTGTTCAGTAAAGCCCTATTTTTAGTTACAGATTTATATGGAATGCGGGAGGGGGAAAGTTCCCCATTCCTGTCATACGGAGTTGGAATGAAGTGACTAGCCCATAATAGAGATAGTCCATTTCTCTTGCTGATGTTGACATTCCAGAAAATAGTTCAGTAGCATCCTTCAGCTTTAACCTGCCATGCTCAAGAATGTACCCCATGGCATTCAGAAGTTATTCAGACCTCCCTACACTTATTTCCACAGCAGACCTTGTACAGTTGAGCTTTGAGAATATTCCCATCTCTCAACCTCAGTTCTCCAACTGTAAAATGGGACTACTGAACGACCCAGCTCACCGGTTGTTGTGGGCGTGAATGAGATAAATATTTGTAAAGCATTCTAAACACTGATAGCACTATAGAGATAACTAATAAAAATTATAAATATTAGGGTATGAGCCATAGGCACCCATTTGAAGACAGGTTAAGAATTTCTGATAAAGATAAGGCTTCATGAAATAAGGTTTTATAATCTGTTTTTAAGAATTTTACCAAAAGACCATTTCTCCATCCCTAGCTTTCTCTTCTTTCCTGTGTGATGTCTCATAGGAGTCCCACATTGGTTGGCATGCTGAAAGATTTTGTCTGTTCTCCCTAATACTTAACTCAGTAGAAACCACGGGATGCTTATGTGTGCACAGCATGCATGGCAATACAGCCATCAGGAGTTATTTTGGATTAATAATGAATAATGCAAGATGCTCCTCGACACTACCTCTTTGAATTCTCATTATCTTGCAGTGCACCACAGTTCACAAAATTAGAAAGGGGAGGGAAAGTGTACAAGAGACGTTTACTTCATTAATGCAACCCCTGGTCCTCACCAATGAAGTAATGGGACCACTTCTCATAGTTGTTTGGCCCTTCCATATCTTACTGCTGTGGGTCCTTTTGCTCTAATTCTACCCAGGCAATTTCAAGGCTGTGGGATTATGGGAAAATATATTTTTTACTCCCCTTGTTAGGAGATTCGAAGCTGCCTGTGGGTGTGTTTCATGAGTTTGTTTTTTCAATGTGTGAAGGCCGAATCAGTTCCACTCAGCACCTAAGGGAAATGCTGTAGGACCTCATGCATCAGTGCTCCTCAATTACAGTGCATTTGCAGTCAGCAGCACTCTCCACCTACTGGAAGGTTTCATTTAGTCGTGGAGCATTTGCCATCATTTTAATTTTTCTTTGTTGCTGCAGCCTACCATCCGTTCCCTTTCCTTCACATTTGTTGTTGTTGTTGTTTTTGGTTCTAATTCTAAGCAGAGGAATTTATTAGAGATATGCAGCAATTTAAATACTTATTTCTCACTTTTTAACTATAGACATGGTCAGAAAACTGACTCTGTAAAAATGGCATCTTGGGATGCATGATTATTGTCAGATCCCGTGCTCGCAGCCCATGCAGCAACCTAAGGGGTCCGAGCTCAGAGCCGGCTGCCACAACTCCAAGAACTGTCAGCAGTGAGACGTGGTGGGGGCAATGGGGCCCTCCACATCACCACACGTGACAGGTCCGGTTATTGTCTAGCCACAATCCCAGGCGGGATCCACATGGGTCCACGCAGGCTCTGCATGCCACAGTGTAACCTCTATGGAGATGTGTATGGTTTGCATGCACATGTGTGCAGGGGATCAACCCCATTGACCTGGGTGGTGTGTTTGTACAGGTTTCAAATCCAAACAGATTTCTCATTGCCAGTACTGCTGCTAACTAGGCTGGGACAGGATCTAAACATCAACTGACACTAAGTTCTAACACATCTATAATCACCTTTGGAATCAGTATCTCAGGGTCCATTTAGTTTCCTGACATTGCACACGGAGTGGAGTTTCTTTTTCATGGTTTCTCTGCTCTCAGGTCTGGTTATTTATGTGTTTTGCATCCTTGAGATGCCATTAGGAGATGAGAACATCCTATGTATTAAAACACATTTTACAGCTCGATTCTCTGCGTAGATAGCATTCATGCTCTAGCACGAACCATGGGAGCAAGTGCCTTTGAAGTTAATTGAATGTGCGCCTGCACTAAAACGTTAACACCAATACTATTTGTGATGCCAAGGTTCATTATAAGAAGCAATTATATTTGTATCTGTATCTGTTACAATTCTTCACTGAACATCTCATTTGCACAATTTGTTCTCCATCTTAGGCCGTTTTCAAATGGACTGCAGAGCTTCTGCAGTGCATGGGGGATGGGTGAAGGCGGCAGTGCATGGGTGGCCCATCCCATGGACACACACCCACCTCCACCCATCTCCACACTTGGAGCATCTGCCATTGGCACCTGTTGCTCTGTGCATGGGTAATGGGTGGAGGTGGGTGGAGTGGAGGAGCGTGTATGCACCCCTTTCCACCCACTATGACAATTCCATGGATTCCTCCCCCCCTGCCCAACCACCCACACACATGGGCCGGGGGGGGGTGGGGGCAGGTGTCCATGCAAACAGGGTCTTAATGAAACACAAGGCTATTATTCATGATTGGGAAGTTTAGGCATTTTGCTGCCCTAGGTCGAACCATTCCATCCTCTCTCCCTTAAGCACTGCAGGCAGGGGCTTTGGATTACCTGCTAAACAGCTGATGAAGCAGGTAGCCTGATGATCCGTTACAGAGCATGGAAGCTCCAGAGCTGCTTTTCTTCCACTAACTTCTGCATGAGGGACTGCTATGGCTTTCACTTAGCTGTTGAGCAGGGAAGCTGAGCACTACCCAGTAGGGGTGGGAAACCGGTAGAATCCGGTATCCGATAATGCCGGTACCGGGCGTACCAGCATTATCGGATTCGACCCGGTAATCCGGACCGGGTACCGGATTGCGGGGTACCGGATTTTTTTTGCATTGCAGCCATTTAAAAATGGCTGCAATGTAAAAAAACTTAAAGCCCCAGCAAAAAAGTTTTTTTAAAAAAAACCCTCCCCGAGTCCAGGCTGCACGGGTGGAAGGGGGGACACCCCCCCACCCACCCTGCCCAGCCTGGATTTTTGTTTTAAAAAAGAGTAAGACCCAGAGGCGAGCCCACCGCCCCCCAGCACCAGCGGCCGCGGCGTACCTGCAGCCGCCGGTAAGTATGACCCGATCCCTGGGGGGAGTGTTTAACACCCCCAGCCCCCCAGGGATCACCCCTACTAACGTTCAGTGCGCTTACCTTTGGGAGCTCCGGCGGCGGCGGGCGGTCCGGCGGCCTCAGCGCCGGCTGTGGCTGCCGGCGTCAGGACGCTCTAGGCCTTCCGGGGAACTTCCGGGTTTCCCCGGAAGGCCTAGAGCGTCCTGACGCCGGCAGCCACAGCCGGCGCTGAGGCCGCCGGACCGCCCGCCGCCGCCGGAGCTCCCAAAGGTAAGCGCACTGAACGTTAGTAGGGGTGATCCCTGGGGGGGGGGGGGTGTTAAACACCCCCCCCAGGGATCGGGTCATACTTACCGGCGGCTGCGGGGACGCCGCGGCCGCTGGTGCTGGGGGGTGGGCTCGCCTCGCCTCGCCTCTGGGTCTTTCCTTTACTCTTTTTTTAAAAAAAAAAAATCCAGGGTGGGTGGGGGGTGTCCCCCCTTCCACCCGCGCAGCCTGGGAGGGGGAGGGGGAGGGAATTAATTTATTTCATTGGTTTCAATGGGGACACAGCGCCCCATTGAAACCAATGAAATAAATCCGGTACCGGTATACCGGATTTAATCCGGGAATCCGGTTTTCGTAGAACCGGTAACCGGTAAATCCGGTAGCCGGTAATGGGCCCGGGGTCCCACCACTACTACCCAGTACTAGAGCTTGCAGTCCAGTCCATATTCAATGTTGCAGGAGGTTTGTAAAATTGGTGATGAGAAGGGGAGTCTGGTGCACCAAGTCTCCAAAAGATTCAGTGTAGTATGGACTTCTTGCTCCCTGCCCCCAACAACTAAATAGGAAAGGGGTTAGGGATTCTCTTATGAGGGAGCAGAAGCACACCCTCCCAACCTGTCCACATTTCAAAGCAGCCAGCTCAGGAATTGCACTGAGGACTGAGAGAGGGCACTGCTGCTTCCCTGCTGAAAAGCGAGGAACAAGGAGCTCTCCCACAGTGCAGCCCTGAGGACATTGGATTTAAGTAGAATAACATATTTTGATACTCCTCTAAAATTTGCTACCCTAGGCTGTTCCCACCTTTACCCAGCAGTAAAACCAAGCCTGTGGCAAGTGTATTTGTCATTTGTTTAGTTGATTTTAAAAATGTCTTCAACAGAAACAATACCATGCGATCCCTAATAATGAATATGCAATTCCACTGTGAATGCTTTTCTACAATAAATGTCAACTCTGAAACCAATTTGGCAGAGCAGGAAAGGAAAAAAACCAAAACCAAAAGCACTTGCCAATGGAACTCTGGAATTGCTGGGTCATCTTGTCTTGTATCTTGTCTCCAACAGTGGCCAATACCCAGTGGTTTGATGGAATGAAAGAACATGCAGCAAGCTGGTATGGAATCATCTGCTCACAGGAAGATCTCACCCTGGTCCACAATAGTTTGAGACTGGCTAAAATATGAAGTGTGAGTTTTCATATTGCTTCTTCAAAATGTGGTAGCAGCAAATGTTGTACAGCAGAGGTGGGGGATCTTCAGCGAGGGGGCCAGATCTGGCCCACGGCTGGATTTTTTTTGGCTGTTTTCCAAATTCTAGAACAGGCTCATGTATCCAGTGCCTACTCTCAAGAGCTGAAAGAGTGAACTTGGTGGAAGGGAGCGTAGATGAGGGCATGCACTCAAGTACAGGGCATAGAATCATAGCATAAATCCATGATCTGGACCTTCTATCTTTCTTCCCCATTCTGAGCACACCCATTAAGTACCTCATTCCCTACTCCTATCCAGCCTGAATAACTTTTATTACTTTCACAGTGGCTTGGAGAAGGGAATAGTTTTCTGCCTTCACCTGATTTATAGTCCGACTCCAATCCTCAAAGTGCTCTGCTAGCTCAAGACCTACTGAAGTGAACAAGGATTGTACAGGTGGAGTGCTTTGATGACTGGAGCCCTAATGCAATCCTTCAACCAGTTTCTCTATCTAAAGTAGTCCTGTTGAAGTCAAAGGGATTGCTCTGGAGTAAGCTGTATGAGGATTATGGCCTTAGTTCTGGATTGCTCTGCACACTCACACAGATGTCCAATCCTCCTTTGATGTCCTGAAAGGCTCTTTAAAACATCTAAATCCCCAAAGAAGTTTGGACAGGTATTTTTACTGTACTGCCGCAAAGAGATTTCCCAAAGACTCTGCTTCCCAGATTAACTTCATATATGACAAGTCAAATTAGAAATCAGTATTTTATTTTATTTTAAAAGATATACATATCTTACTGACTTCAGCTGGCACAACTGAAAAACAGAATCGTGCTGAAAAAAAGATTTAAACTGTGTCACAACAGCAGGAACAGATATAATATAGAAATTAGTTTATTTCATCATCAAGCTGATTCTTAGAAGATAAATGGAAAGTATGACTGGAATGCCAGATGGCTCCGTATATGGGTGAAAGTGAGACTAATATTGACAATATTGTCATATACAGTAGGCTATAGTCACATGCATGAATAGTTCGCTGAGCAATTTTGGCATCTTTTTGTTTTTCAGGACACACACAATTATGTAGCTGTTCTTTCAAATAAAATAGAAAATACATTGTAAAAAAGTAATTAAATGCTCCTGCAGACTATTTAATTACTTCTGTACATGTGGTGTTAGCAAGGAGTTCAACGAGCAACCAGAACTGGTGCTGGACTACCCAGATAGCATTCCTTGTTCTCCCACAGGTGCTCTGCATGGATCGCTGTGACTGAAATACCCAGCCTCTGTACGGTTCAAGAATGTTCCCTCTTGTTAGGAGGTGAGAAGAAGGAGAAAGTCTGTTATATTAGAAAACCAATGCAAGGTACTAATTACTCCACCACACGCTTGACCAGATAGTGGGTGCAAGCCTCTATTTCTCCTATTTCAGCACAGCAACTTGAAGACTGCACAGCAGCTTCAGTTACTTGAAAACATATGGATTTTCTTCAATTAAGTAAAAATTTGACTGTTGGTACTCTGTCCCATTCTGCAGTTTCGTATACAAGTCCATGTCAGTCATTCTGCACTGTCCCTATATATTTTTAGTTGTTTCTACGTATTGAAGTATTCTGGACTGTAACTCCACAATTGTGTCTCAGACTTTTTCTTCACCAAGTTGGAAGGTTTGGCAAGTGGTTACAAAGGGCTTGGTTGGAACTTTGACACCTGCATAAGTGCACAAGGCATTCTTGATCTGTAAGAGCGTATTTGCTGGGTGTCAAAGGGTGATTTCAGAGGCCCCGGCATGGTATCACCTTTTGATTCCCCGCTGGAATCAGAACAGCCCGTCAACAGATGAGCCGGCTGATCCCGGAGGGGAATCGGGGGAGGGGGCGGACTGTGTGGCGCAATGTGCGGCCCCCCACCCACGCTCCCAAGGCCGCCCGCCCTCCTGGAGACAGGTGGGTGCAGCAGCCAATTGGGCCGCTGCACCCGATTCCGTCCCGGGGTCTGGACCATGACCCTGAATCGGCGGCGGTAACAGACGTTACCGGCCACCGATTCTGGGCCATGGTTCAATTAACCACGCTTTTGGAGATGGTACCAGCACCATCCTCGAAAGTGTGGTTAATTTGCTCACCGCCAGTTGTTCACCATGGTGAACATCTGGCGGTGAGCAAAGACACATTATGCGACCATCTGCCACCACAGGGGATTGTCTGTGGTTGACCGTGATAGCATAATGTCTGAAAACACCAAAAATAAGCAGGTATGAAACAGTTAACAATGCATTGCTGACACTTGGTCAAAATCTCAGGGAAGCCCACCTGCACATGTTCCATTGAAGTAAGCACACTGTAGTGTCCTCTGAAGACTGGAGCCACTAAATTGGGTAATTTCAGTTCAGTCTTCAGAGACTGGCAGTAGTGGCAGACTGTGTACAAATTCAAGCAGAGAGCATGGCATCAACCTGACCCCACTACCCTTTTGAACACCCCACAGCTTGAATACTTGGGTACATGAGATGGGATCAAATTCAGTACAAGCTACACAGCCCAGTGAACCTTCAGGGATTCAGCTAATACAACACAATTCTTGAGTGAGCTTTGTAGAGTCCATTCATAGGACACTCCTCCACCACCATTAAATTCCATGAGCCCAATCCCAAACCCTGCAGATCTGTGTGCAGAGCTGAGCATGCAGCCACACACAAGCCACGTAGATCCCTATTGTGGGCATATTGTGCCCCATGGAAACCACACATGCATGCAGGATCTGTGTGGTTTGGGATTGGGCTCAATGGGAGTTTTGCCATTGATTTTAATGGCAGAGAATTGTGCCCCCACCCAGCATGCTCTGTGCAAACTGATCCTAGCAGGGATTGCACAGAGATAATCCTAATCAGCTATGTTTTGAGAGCCATATTGCTATTACAGATCACTATTAAGACCTGCAAAGAAACAGATTTGCAAGAGATTTAAAGGCTGAAGACTGGAAATTGGTCAGAATCCAGTTCAGTAATCACACAGGCCACTGTACACCTCCAAGTGTTCATAGGCATTAGATATTATTTTCCGATGGTGATGAGTACATTTTGAGGGTATAGAAACAGAAGCATAGTCAGACTCAATCCCCCTATGATTCACTAATAATATCTCCTTTATGTCCAAATAAAAAAAAATAAAAAAATAAAAAATAACCCCAGGTTTACTAATTGTATTGTCTTTCTTTGACTGAGCACAGTACAGATAATGTAATATTGGGTAAAGCTTGTTGGTTTTTAGCAGATGTGTCCTGGTGGTGGAGTATCTATCAAATACATATAAATCCAGGCCAGAACCATAGTTTTGAATTCTTACACAGCGTTTCAAAATGGCTAAATGAACATGTGGCAAATTTCCATTTAGAACTGGCTACAGAGATGACAATCACTAAGGTTCGAAGGGCACATTTTGCATTATTTCTTCATCTTACCAATTTCTCTTCAGTCAGTGTTACTTCTGGCCTCATGAAGAGCTGAATAAGATAAAACCATCCCATTTTGATGAGATTTCAAAATGGGAATTGGAAACAATATATTTGTATAAAAAAATCTTTTATCAAGGATCCAAAATGTATCAAAGCTGTGTTTCTTCCCTGGTATCTTGTCCAATAGTATTGCAGAAGCTATTTTTCCGGCTGGGTGCAGAATTTGGAACATATGCCAATGGATCTGGTCGGATCAGGTAACTGTAAAAACAAATAGCACTTGCTGAACATGTTTGGCAAGGATAAAGTTACCATAGCTCCCTATGCTGACATTGCACAGATAACACTCAAAGTGTGTTTTCAGATGGACACTGGAACTGCTCCAGGAGTGTAGACCTGCCTCTGTCCACATCCAGCCCCATGTGGGTTAAGTTCAGATGGACCCAGCAGATTCCCCATCCTGTGGTCTGCCCATGAAGCACCCCTCCCACACAATAGAGTTGTGGGTGATTGCTCGACACTCTAGGCTGGCACCTGCAACTCTATGGTGTTGCCCGGGTCAACAGCCATCTGGAGGAAGAGCAACAGTGTGTGTCCATGCACCAAAAGAACAGCTGCTCTGCTTTGGGTCGGTGCCCTGGGATTGGCTGATCCACTCCAGTGGTGGCACTCCAGGATGTTTCAAAGGACCATCAGCAGGGCTTCCCTGAAGCAGGCATAGCTCGCTCCCCTTGTACATCTGGCGGGGAGCCTTTAGATGGATGGGCCACCTGGGGGTGAAGCAGGATGACGTGGCCAGCACTGGGGCAACCCATCAGTCTGAAAACACCCAACATAACATATCTCCATACTGTAGCCTACCAGGCCTGAAAATGTTTATCAGTGATTTATCACAGGAAAAATACTTTTGTGAATTTTCCTGCCATTCATAATATTATTTATGAACTTTAACTAAGATCATTAGCAAACCACCCCAATAAATTTGGGCCAGCTTTTGTAGCTGCTCCATACACAGAACTACCAGATAATTGACTATAGCAACAAGTATCTTAACATAACTTTAACTAGAAGTTAGAGTCCAGAGGGCTTTTGATTAGGAACTGGATTTGATCCAGTGGCTCAAAATGAAGAACCATAACTGATTTTCAGTTCCTCATCCTACCAGAGTTCATCACTGCAAAGTTGGCAATAATAGTTAAGGGACTCAAATTCATGCTATAGGACCAAAAGAGTCAAATAATTAAAATAATACAAAGAGTCCTTCTCCTCTGGCTCATTTCACATCCAGCTGAGATCAGTAGTATCTAAGGATTAAAAATTGTTATCATCAATTGTTCTGAATTTTCAGTGGTCCTGTGTATGTAAAGTGCATTGCTGAAATAATAGTGAAAGGAAGAACCATCAAATCATTGACCCCAACTGGGAGTGCTTGAGAGAAAGAGGGTGGACAGCTTGGAGGTCAGGTGTAATGATGGAGCCAAGTGATCAGAGGAGAAAGACTAAGAAATTCAGGCAGCTGTGTAGTTGCTCAGTCCAGAGAGGACCTGGTATCACAGAAGTCTCTAGTCGGTAGATATGGATAGGCTAAAGGGAGAAGGTATGGAACTAAGAAGTGAAGTTCAAATGGAACCAAAGGACCTGACATAAGGTAGAATTGGTAGAAGGGTAGCTTATGAGTGCGTAAAAACACACCTGATGGTGGCGTGACACCATCATGATCCTGCCTGGGACAGAAAACCATGGTGGACATAGTCCAGGCTGTGTCAGGACACCGAAGAGACCCAGGACACCATTACATCACCTGCATGGCCTGGGGAGGGCCACAAAAGATGTACAGGTGAGCATCCCTGCTCCCCCTGCTCCCAGCAACCTAAGCCCCATCATGATGGTCAGCAATGGTGGCCAATGACATCCAACTATGTGGCCAGCCATGGCAGACCTGACCCGGGCTGAATCATGGCAGGCCAAAACAGACATGATCGCTGGCTGTGGCCTGATTTGGCCTGGTTGGGTGAACCTTAGCCCAGGTTGTGACTTTGGAGGTTTCCCAAGGTCAGAGTCTAGGCTTGCCACCAACACTGCCTGGGGAATTCCTGGGACAACATGTGGTGGCACCTGCATGTACATGCAGATGAGGTCTGGGTCAGATTTTGCTGGAGTGGGCCACAGCTGTCTGCTGTCAGGTCAATTTTTACCTACCATCCTGGCTGATAGAAGGACTTTAAATAGCTTGACAGAAGGGACTGGAATAATGTAAAGTATCAATGATGTGTGAAACTTGTGACTCTGAATGGTCGATACAGAAAAGAAGGTCTAGCATAGAGCAGCAGCCACATTGGTATATGATAAATGGTGAATTGTGGTAAACAGTAATGATAAACGGTAAATGGTATTTTGAGAAAAAATTCTCAACCGAAATCTTGTTCTGTTATCAAGATTGCACGGAGATCTCAGTGACAATTCTCAATTCATGTGATATTTTCACAAGAAAAAAATGTTTTTCGTTTCATCCCTAGTAGGCATGGCTACATTCAGGATCTGCGAGGCATGGTATCAGCCCCATTATCTCATTACCAAAGGGGTAATTGGCAGGTTGCGAAGGGATGCTTGCCCCGATACGAGTGTAAAATTTGTGAGACCGCCTTGTTAGAGGTCCCCCAGGTTCTCCGGGGGGGCACTTAGAATAGGGCAATCTCAGTGGCTGCACCGCACCTCTGAAATTCCCTCCCAGTGAGGGCACGGTTGGCCCCGGACCTCCCAGCCTTCTGTAGGAACTGCAAAACTTGGCTGTTTTGTCAGGCATTTGGCGAAGGAGAAGGGTATGGGGGGGGTGAGGGGCTGGGGATGGTGGTTTGGGGTGTTATTTGATTGATTTATTTTATAGTTGAATTGTTTATTATATTTATATGTATTGTTGTTAGTAGGTCTGGGCCACCTGTGGCAGGAGAAAGAGGGATATAAATCCTGTAAAGTAAAATAAATAAAATAAATAAATAAATACTCATGTTCCTGAGAAGCAGATGCCTCTGCACATGGAAGGTTTGTTTTGAAACAAACCCTCCCTCATATCCTCTCTTCTACTACACAAAGCATTCTGCTGACTTAGTGTATCCTCTGCTATGCAGTATGTGTACAGCCTCTGCATTGGAAAATTACTACATTCCCTTCTGGACTCTACAGTCTTACCTGAGAATCTAGACGTCAGCTCCCTTATGCTCTCTAGCTGCACTGACTATACCTCAGAGCTCCATCTAAGTGCTTGATAACACAGGGACTGTGGTCTCCTTTGCTTCTAACCCCTCAATGGGGAACAATCTACATCTTGCAAACAGTTATATTCTAGTCAGGCTCTTATGCATCAAGATGAGAAAAAAACTGAAAAATAAATGGCAAAACTAATTTGAATTCCAGAAGAGGCCCAGGATTCTGTCACAGCTATTTCAGGAACTGGCACAATAGTCTTGATCACATCATTCTAAAAACAAACAAACCACTCTACAAAAAATAAAACAAAACAAAAAAACACTTCACCCCCAATCCATTTTATGTACAACTGAAGTCAAAGGTTTCCCTGTGCAGGAAAAAGAAATTAGTATTAGTTTTTATTTTAGATTTAGTTATTAAAATCTAATTAGTTTTAGTTATTATAGAGTGGCAGGATCCACTCTATAGTTAAGGCATGTTGCACGTGCTATTATAAAGCCCAAATATTCTATTCATTACAAACATGATTAACAATAATGTTAGGATTGTGAAATTTACAGAGAAGTATCACTGGAGTAAGCAGTATATTATGTCCAAACATCAGCTGAATCGGGTGGATAACAGCTGAGATATCACAGTTTGGAAACTGCACTTGAAGTCCATTTTTTCAAAAGTGAGACTGATCCGATCTCAGCAGGGTTAAGAGGTTTTGTGTAGGTTGGGAGGAGGTGTTAGGTTTTTAGAAAATTCCAGGAGACTGCCAGGGAGTGCCTTCTGATTTACTTTTTGTAAATCCAGTTAATAGTTATTAAGTTATGATGACATTTTGAAAATTCATTGTTAGCCTATGGAGACCATATTGAGTATGAATTGCTTGCTAACATTCTATGTGTAATGCAGAGACTGTTTAAAAGTAAACATTCTTGAATACTGGGGACTACAACTCCTAGCAGGCACTGCTTAGGGATGGGCGAACGCGTTTCGGCAGTTCGGAGTTCAGCCCAAACTCGGCCTGTTCGGACAACCAAACTCGAACACGAACCCAAACGTGAACATACCGAACAAACTGAACACCGAACAGCGAAATGGCCGAACAGTTCGGTCAGTTCGGATCGCGTTTGGATGAGTTCGGGTGGCAAAAAAAGGTTCACTGGAAGGTCAAACATGAAAGGAAGGTGTCAGTCACTGAGGAGCAGACTTCCAGGCACCAAGGGTGGAGAGGCTTGCAAGAAACGAAACTAATTATCTGCCTCCCCCCTTCCCAACACCTGCTGAGCTAGTCACTGTTCCTGAACAGCAGGCGTTGAGTAGGATTTTTAGATTGCTTTAACTTTCATTTCAGTTTTGTAATGAAATGAAACTTAAACCATAAACTGAAACCTTGTGTTATGCACTGTACAGACTCATTGAGTATGTAATGTATGTATTTCACTACAGACTCCTCTTCTATTTGTGATTCCCCCCCATCCCATATATATGGGATGTATATATATCCATATATATATCCATATATATGGATATATGGATGTATATATATCCATATATATATACATATACATATATATATATATATATATATATATATATATATATATTTGGATATGGATATGGGATGGGGGGGATAGATAGATAGATAGATAGATAGATAGATAGATAGATAGATAGATAGATAAAGACAGTTGTAGGAGTTACCTTAGTGATAGAGATAGCGTTAGTGATTTAGTTTTAGTGTTTGTAGGAGTAGGTCTGTGTACTTATTAGATAATCCATTTAGTTCATAGCATTTAGAATAGTTAATAGCAGTTAGATTTAGTGTAGATAGATATATATAATATTAGATTTAAAAAATAAATAAATATTCCATATAAAAATAAAAAAACCAAATAAAAAGCAAAAGAAAACCATATAAAACCCAATAAAAAACCAAAAAACCATATAAAAAAACAAAAAACCACCCATAACAACACTTCCTGAACGGCCGAACGGAACAGCTGAATGGCCTAACCGAACGGCCAGTTCGGACAACCAAACCGAACAGCCGAACCCGAACTCGGTGAAGTAGCCGAACCGCCGAACCGAACGGATGAACCGAATGCAGCCAAACTGAACGGACGAACTGAACGCAGCCGAACCGAATGGCCAAACTCGAACCGCAATCTGTTCGCCCATCCCTAGCACTGCTTGCTAGAGTCTATCAGTTCTGGGGAAAGAGAAGGAACTGCACCTCATAGGGGGCAGTGTGAGTGACTGGTCAGCCAGCTTTAGAGATGATATGGTGGGGAGAGGAGGAGAGAAAGGCCTCTGGAAGGGAAAGAGCTGAAGTTCATTCTGATCTGATTCTGCACAGCAGGGGCTTCAGCTTTGGGCCGAGGGATGCCGAGAAGGCTAAACAACAGAGTTAGCTAATCAAGAAGTAATGTTTGGGGTGGCTGATCTTTCCCCCTAAACCCGCCCAGAACCACAGACTGCATGAATTCCAGTAACAGCCCTGCCCCCTCCAAAAACATGGGGTGACTGACCTGTGCCTCCAATGGGGCACCCCACTGGAGGAGCATGGGTGGGGCCAGAATGCTGGACTTTGCCTGGGATGTTCCCAGGTGCAGGAAGAGGGCACAGGTTTATCCCAGAGACTAGGACAGGAGACTACAGGTGGGATTGACTCGATTTTCTTTCAGTGCATCTCCCTCTGACTTTCACAACCCCACTAAGGAATGAGGGGTAAGAAGGTGTTCTGTTCTGGGCTGTTACAGTGAGTGTTTTGCAGCAGGGGGGAGGGAGATGGTGGGGTCCTATGAAGAGCAGCCCTGTGGGGCAGAGTAGCAAAAGTAGTCCTCTTGTGAGGACTCTAAGAGTGAGCCTCAGCCAAGGGAGGGAAATCCTATGGGGGAGCAGGGAGGGAGGGAGCATACACAAAGGAGAGAGCATTAAGGGGAGAGAGTAGGGGAAGAACCTCTGTAAATAGCTTCCACAATGGAAGCCAAGCACAGGGGAAGCACTTTACAGGGAGCAGCTTTATTGGGGATACAGAATATGGAACCCAGTACAGGGGTCTTTCTGCAGAGTGGGCAGCATTGTGCAAGAAAGGGAGCCCTTTCGAAGGGGGAGTAGAGTGAGGGAGTATTGTAGAGAGAGAGAGAGCTGCAGAGTAATGACCATAATTGTGCCAGGGGTGAGTCCTAGACAGAGGAGAACTGAGTGAGGGAGCTTTTTACAGGGGGAGAGCTGCAGGATGGACAGCATTATGCCAGGTAGAGAGTCCTGTACATGGACACAGCAGAATCAGGGAACCCAGTACAAGGAGTGAAATAGTCAGGGGGTCCTGTACAGGGGGAGGTCCTTATAAAAAGCAGAATGGCCAGTGTTGCACAAGGAAAAGAGCTCTGACAGTGGGGAGAAGCATGGAAGACTCCTGTACAAGCCATGAGCTAGAGAGATAATAGACAGCAATTTTTGGAAGTTTGGAATACTTAAGCTGAACCAAAGTTGTTGTATTCTTAGTAAAGCAGGAAACTACCAGTAAAAATCCAGCTTCGCCTTGCTTGCTACTTGAAGGCAGTAGCAACCTTCTAAGCTGAAGGGAGAAGCTCTTCCACCTTAACCTCCCCAAGCCCTGCTCCCATAGTGGTTATTCTACTCAGTAGAGTTGGGACCCCGGGGCAATTACCAGATACCAGATTTACCGGTTTCCGGTTTCCAAAAAAACGGATTCTCGGATTAAATCCGGTATACCAGTACTGGATTTATTCCATTGATTTCAATGGGGCACTGTGTCCCCATTGAAATCAATGGAATAAAAAAATTCCTCCCCCCTCCCCCTCCCAGTCTGTGCGGGTGGAAGGGGGGACACCCCCCACCCACCCTGCCCCAGCCTGGATTTTTTTTTTAAAATTGCCCTCCGTTGCCAGCCAAGTTCAACCAGACACCCCCCCACCCAGCACCAGCGGCCGCGGCGTCCCAGCAGCAGCCGGTAAGTATAGACCTGATCCCTGGGGGGGTTAACACCCCCCACCCCCCCAGGGATCACCCTACTACAAGTTCCCACTGGCTCCAGTACCTTCAGTTCAGCTCCGGGGGCGGCGGCGGCGGGCGGGCGGTCCGGCGGCCTCAGCGCCGGCTGTGACTGCTGGCTTCAGAGATGCTGTAGGCCTTCCGGGAAACTTCCTAGTTTCCCCGGAAGGCCTACAGCATCTCTGAAGCCGGCAGCCACAGCCGGCGCTGAGGCCGCCGGACTGCCCACCGCCGCCGCACCCGGAGCTGAATTGAAGGTACTGGAGCCAGTGGGAACTTGTAGTAGGGTGATCCCTGGGGGAGTGGGGGGGTGTTAACACCCCCCCCAGGATCAGGTCTATACTTACCGGCTGCTGCTGGGACGCCACGGCCGCTGGTGCTGGGGGGGGGGGGCTCTAGGTTGAACTTGCCGGCAATGGAGGGGAATTTTTTTAAAAAAATCCAGGCTGGGCAGGGTGGGTGGGGGGTGTCCCCCCTTCCACCTGCGCAGCCTGGACTCGGGGAGGTATTTTTGGTGGGTTTTTAAAAACTTTTTACATTGCAGCCATTCATTTAAATGGCTGCAATGTAAAAAAAAATCCGGTACCCGGAATCCGGACCGGATTTGCCGGGTTGAATCTGATAATGCCGGTACGCCCAGTACTGGCATTATCGGATACCAGAAATGCCGGTGATCCCGCCGCTACTACACAGCATTCTACTGTGCCAACAGAACAAATTTTCTCCATTGCATTGTATTTAACCAAAAACTTGGATATTCCATAATCAAAAAACTTCCAGTTTACAAGAAGAGTTACGGCACTTGCACAGTGAAGCTGGGCAGAGTCGTACACAAATGTTTAATTAAAACTAAGTTGGGTATGCATTGAAATTAATAAAATGGTCATTGGAACAAATGGTCATTGGAACAAATGGAGGCAACAGCAATGCCAATTTCTAAATAAATACTATTGTCATTCCGACATCCAATTATGTGACTGCGAAATTATACAACACAGTTGCATTTTTCGGCAAGAGGGTGTGAAATGATGAGGAAGGCATCAGATGCAGTCAGTGAAATGGTTGGAATGACAGGGAAAAATACAAAGTATGTGCAGGATTAAGTAAGTGGGTGGAATTTGTATTTATTATTATTATTATTATTATTATTATTTATTATCAAGTATTTATAGAGTGCCAGAAATGTACCTGGCACTTTACAAAGTAATGGAATAGACATGGTCCCTGCCCTGAGGTTTACAATCTGAGAGACGGGTGGCGGGGGTGAAGAAAGGGAAACAGAGGGAGAGACAAGGAGTGTAACATTCACGAAGATGCGAGGTCTCAGGTGCATGTGTTGGCTTACATGGAATGAAAGAAGGAATTAAAAGTAGTTATAATAATAATGTTCTGAGTGAAATTACTGATTCAGAAGATTGATGGCATATCTGAGGAATCAGTCCTATTGTTTTATCCACTTACCATAAGCTGACTCCCTTGCTTTTAACTCCCAATAACCTCCCTATCTGTTATTCCATTTCCTCTCCTGTTTTTTTACATAAGGTGCCTGTGTTTGTGATTGTGAGATGATAGTGTAGAGGATGTAGGGTGGAGCAAATTCAATTAAAAGGGGTGGGTGAGTCACTGAGAGGGTGCCTGGAATGGGGATTGGAGGAGTTAAAGGTACCTGTGATAGTATAAATGATGGGATGCAAATGGACAGGTTTAAGCTTGTAAATTTCTGTAGTGGCTTGTGAAGCCAATGTCCTGGTTAAGTCCATTGTTTCTTGTATTCAGCAGGCTGATGAATTTTTGTTCCCAGGCAAAAATTCATCAGCCTGCTGGATACAAGAAACAATTGACTTAACCAGGACATTGGCTTCACAAGACACTACAGAAATTTACAAGCTTAAACCTGTCCATTTGCAGCCCACCACTTATACTATCACAGACACAGGCACCTTTAACTCCTCCATTCCCCATTCCAGGCACCCTCTCAATTACTCACCTACCCCTGCTAATTGGATTTGCCCCACCCCACATCCTCTACACTATCATATCACAATCACAGGCACCTTACTCCCTTCCACTCCCCTTTCCAGGCACCCTCTCAATGACTTGCCCCATTATACCACACCTACTCCTTACAAATGCATATTTCTTCCTCCACCCCTCTGCTCCCCAGCCTCTGCATATAACCCCCCGTGCCTCGCTTGGCTCAGTGTACAGCTTGGATTTCTGACTTGCCTGACGAAGGATCCTGTGAGGTCCAAAAGCTTGCAAACCTCCACTAACCTAAGTTGGTCCATTAAAAGATATCTCTACACTACTTTGTCTCTACAAGACAGTGCTGACACACTTAAAAAAATAGTACAGAACAATGACAATATTGCACAGACAGACAATGATTACAGGCAAAGACAATTAATAGTGTGAATAATGGGAAGGAAGGGATGAGACACAGAGAGACAGAGAAATAAATCTGTTTTTATAACTGTCATTTTGTCTAAGTGAGACTGAGTTGGAGCAACCACACAGGGACTGAGAAAAAACCCAGCAAGCATGGGTGGGGGAGCTGGAGGAGCACGCACAACTGGCCCCATTGAAGAGCTGAAAAGGGGGGTTCCTCCAGACCCTCCCCCATTCAGATCTTCACTTGAGATGGATGAATGTGCTTCCCCAGTCCTTTTCCTCTCCCCAATCATTTGTTCAGAAGGGCCAGGTGCGCATAATCCTTCAGCCCCACACGATTAGTTGTTCAGCAGGGCTGGGATGAATATACCCCTCCAGGTCTGATTCACTGATCTCACCTCAGGGTGGGGCTGGATTGGTCCCTAACAGATGTGAGGGAGATCGTTAGCCCAGTTTAGCCCAGGCCCAAAGTCCTGGCTTTATCTCCAACTACAGCCTGCCCCAGGGCAGTTTGAATTTATTTATTTATTATTTTGTAGTGGAGAAACATCTGGCAATGACAGACCAGGTGAGTCCCAGGCTATTGTGGGCTAAAGTGGGCTAATGCCTTACCTGTTTTCACCCAGGGTGCTTTCCTCCAAACAACCCTCTTCCTTAGCCCCCAAGTACATGACTCTTCCAAATCCTCTCACCCTGCAGACTCAGGAAACTCAAATCCTCCCTCCAAAACCCCTCTCACAACTTGCAATAGCAGAGCCAGAGAGGATTCCCCAGCAGAAGAAACCAGCCAACTCTACATAAATATTAACTTACCTCAAACCCAGGAAATGATGCTTACATTTCTTAAAACCCCAGGTCAAATCTCAGATTGTGGTAACTCTACTTATCCCTTACCTGAGTCCAGAGCTGCACAGGCTAATTTTATCCCTAGTATGCTAGAATCTTGGCCAGCTGCTACTAACCTCAGTTACCACTAACCACTAACCTCAAGCCATGCCATTAACCTCAGGTGGGCTCTGATATGCCAGTATCCAATAACCCTTTCCTGTGATGCCAGAGAGATAATGAATAACAGTCCCTCACAATCTTTATTGAGTTTTACCTAGCAATTCTTTTGTTGTTGTTTTTGGCAAATAAACTATTTGGGACAGAAGAGAAGTGATATTTAAAGAAAAACTGCATAAAATAATCAGCTGTTCATCTGAACAGATGTGTTTAGGTTTTGTTTTCTTCAAAAGCCTAAGGAAATCTTCCTCCAAGTAAGAAAACAATGAAAGAAGGCAATCGATTACCAAAGAGAAAAGAATGAACTTTGGCAGGGAAGTGAAATCCAGAAACTTTTGTGGACCTTAAGATTTATGTTCTTAACTTACACAACATCATTCAGCTCCAGTCGTGTGTCTGGAGAAGGATTGATCAGGATGTAAGAGAGGGTGTTTTGGTGATCATTCATTTCATCTAGAGGACACAAGAAAAGAATACAAAACAACTGGTTAGATTATTTGCAAGCAAATTTCAGGAATTATCACCAGCCTTCACAAATTATGTTATGTTCATAGACCTATCAAAGGGGAGTTGTTAGGCTTGTTTCATGAAATGGCCCTGTGTGCACGCCCAGAAGCTTCTTTAACTGGAAATCTACTTTCGAATTACTTTCATTGGGAACATTTGACAGGGACTCATTTTTCTTTCCTAAAAGATGATCAAAATAAAGTGCCACTATCTCTTTCCGAGATGAGCAAGTACCACGGCATGCACTGCAAGCTCTGTTACAGTTGGAAGGTTTGCTATCACAAACGTAGCTGAATTGCCTGCATTTCCATTAGTGTAGCGATTTCACTTAAAGAGAATCACAGAAATATTGTCAGAAGTCATGAGAGACTGGAGCTCTGAAACCACTTACTTTGGAGAAGCCCCATTGATGCCAATAGGACTTCTCTGGAATGAGTGGCGTCAGGACTGCAGCCTAAAATGAACAAGGAGATATAAAATTCAACCTGAAGACACAATCCTCAGTGTCAAAAATAACATTCTCCATCATTATTTGGTTTGAAGCTGCTTTTTATCTATTCCATTTTAGAAAGCTCAAAGAGGAAAAATCCTTTGAGAGAAAAAGTTCTGTGCATAATTTTATCATTCTCTTTTCAACTTGTTGCCTAACATTAAAGTACATGCAACTTGTGCTTTCTGAATCACCACATTATCTGACAACATATATTTTCTATTTACATGCAGTAGGACTTTTCATTCTGAAGAATCTCAAAGCACCTCACAAATTCTACCCATACAAACTCATTGAATTTTCAGTCTTCCTCATTAAAGCTGACAACCAAACAGCATATTAAATAGCACTGAGGAAAGGAGATATTTTTACCAGTGGATGTTAGGAGGAAAGGAATCAGTGGACTTCCTGCCCCCCTTTAGTTCCTTTTTAGAGTAACAGAAATAGCAAATCAAAATTGGCTAACTGGAAGTGAAAAGAGGTCTCATCCAGCAAAAAATACTGTAATGCAGAAGGCTGTATTCACTGACTTCTAGCTGTGGAAATGAAAAACGTGTTGAATAATTTTTATTTTTTAATTTCTATATTTGCAGTTCTCCAGGAAGTTCTTGTAGAATTCATTTATTTGATTATCTAAAGGGACTGATTGTTACTGAGTGGAAAGTCATACAGTCCAACTTAGTTATAAAATGGTTGACTTGATTAGCAAGTGTTATTAGAAGTTAGTATAGCTTGAACCTTTTTTACTTGCAATCTAGAGAGATTGTGTGGTTGCCATGTTGGTCCCAAGTGACAGAGAGGGAAGCAAAGTGGTTCAGATGATATCTTTTATTGGACCAACTGCTGTTGGTGGAAATAAGCAAGTGTTCGGGCCACACAGGACCCTTCCTCAGACATGTAACAAAACCATTCAAAAATACATAAACTGATCAAATAAAAGGGCAGTATATTAAGAGGCAGGAAAGGGTGGGGTTAGATAAGACAAGGTGGCTAGTGGGGGTGGCGGTTATTTGATAAGGAGAAGAGTTCCAGACATTAAAAAAGGAAGGGATAAAAACAGGACTGTTAAGAATGTGTAGCAGACTGACATAGATGTGGGATAAGGGTGAAAGCTAAGATGAAGTGAAATTGCATAAAAAAGGATCTGGGAACGTAGAATTTACATATTACAATATTTCAATTTACTTTATTCAGCAACTAGCCATAAACACAAACTACTACATAAAACAACCAGAAAATGGGAAAGTTTCACATACAAACAATTTACAAAATAAGTAAAAACATGACATCCACATTTATGTCGATTGGGTAGAGGGGACGTAAACTCTACTTGAAGTTTTTTATGGCAGGGGGGCTCTAGACTAGAATAACTGTTTACATGATCACTAATCCAGACTTATTTTATTCTGGAGTAAGTAAATCCTTGAAGATCAGGTTAAATTAATCGACAAGAAACCCAGGAAACAGGAGTTAAAAATCAGGAAGAAGTAAATTAATCTGGCATGGCAGTTCAGATGATCACATGCAATCTGGATTTAGAGGGGATAATGATAATGTAAAAACAGACTTTCAGTGCTTTGAAGTAGGGACTGGACCCCTAGGCCAGAGCTGGGAATTGGAAAAAGGCCAAGTAAAAAGTAGCTATGGGGTGGATTTGACCCATGGGACAGAGGTCCCCCACTCCTGCACTAGATGTTGCAGAATAAAGTTTATCCCACATAACACCACCTTCACCTCATTGCCTCATGCTTAGTTAGTCGGCTTATGTATTTCTGTGGGAAATCTTCTGATACAATGTTGAGTAGCATGTCAAAAATTTCAGAAAAAAGTGTAGAGTCCAATTATCAATGGAGGACATCTGGGAAATTCACCAGGGGGTTGCTAAATCACCCCTAGCTGAAAACAAGGGTATATATCATAGGGGGGGGGAAGTGTGTGTGTGTGGGGGGGAGGTGTTACAGTTAATTGTAGTTTTCTGTGCCATTTATTTCAGCATGTCCACCCAGCATGCTGGCCCAGCAGGGGCATACATCTGGCATTCAAGCGGCAGGTTATGAGTCATAACCTGCCGCTTGAATGCCAGATGTATGCCCCTGCTGGGCCAGCATGCTGGGTGGACATGCTGAAATGAATGACTATGAGAGCCCTGGCCATTTATGGATGTATTCCTTTACAGCCCAGCCTCAGAGTTCTGGCTGAACACCCAGCCTCACAGGTCCCTTTTTATATATATGTATATGTGTATGTACACGTACATTGTGCAGTGCAATGCCCATCCGTACAGTGTCCCACAGTTGGATGGTCCCTGTCCCTGGTTTCCAGGGCCTGGGGTTTAGGGGAAGGCTCTCACCTGTCCCAGAATAAGGATAGATACCCTGGTTGCAATAATAACAGGAACACATGTATTCCACAGTTATATACAGAGTACAGACAGCACTATATGGTTCATCCCCCAACAGTTCCATTTGTCCCTGGTGCATGCTTATGGTCTCACACACACCCCTTCACCTTCTTCTTCCCACCCTGGCCCCATCTGGCCTTGGTCTTTTGGATGCCAGTCCAGTTGGGTGGGGGGTTGGCTGACTCCTCCTCCAACTCGAGTTCTGAAGTTGTGGGCTGGGTCACTGTGGCAGCTGGCAGGGTGCCTGACTGGCTGATGAGTGGTTGGGCTTCATGATTGGGTGGCTCTGGACGGGTGAAGGGGATAGGGTGCATGGGCCCCATGCCTGTGGGGCTGGCTGTCTGGCATTCAACATATAGGTGGGTCCATGGTAAGATCTCTGGGTAAAGGTCAGCAACTGGGGTCTGCTCCAGAGTGGTGGTTCTTGAAATACTCCTGGAGGTCACATAGTGGACGGTGCAGTGAATATTGAGGGACTGCTGCATGATTTTGCGTAGTTCTCAGCCCTCCCTCTGCAGTACCCTTTGGCAGCCTTCCATCTGCTTCAGGTGGTGATCCCATTGCCACCTCTCTGTCATGCTGTCCCAGAGGGCCTCAGCAGTGAGGTCCCTGTGTTGTGTGGCATGGTCCCACAGGAACAGTCGGTGCTTCGAATGGCATCCCAGATTTTTTCTGATGACTGTATGATCTCCTCCATCATCTCCTGTGCCAGATCCAACCTGTGTCACTGGGTCCATGCCACAGGACTCAGTTCCATTGGGTAAACTCAGATGGCGGTGCCGGTACTGACACCTGTTCCACTAACAGACCTGTAGTAGGATAGAAAGAACAGTACTTGGTTTAGGATGCCCCAGTCCCACAATTCCAAGCTTGTGTTTTGCTCCCGGACATCACACCTGATGCCTTAGCATCCACTGTCACCCATGCCCTCCACATCCACCATTTCAGCATGTGAGCCCCCACCAGTCCATCATGGTGCCTTCACACACACTCGCTGTGCCTACCATCCCTATTCAGTGTGTCTGTGTCCTGGGGGTCCTCTGGTTCTTCCCCTTGACTGTCCTGATCACCTGTGAACATAGTGAGAAACAACATGCATGTTGGTGACTGGTAATACCTGGCTGCTCCATCCTGTGGCTGTATCACCTATTCCCCCTCTGGTGCATTCACTTACCATTCCTCTTGGGTTTTACATTCACTGGGAGCTCCAAGTCTTCTGTATCCTCTGCTCTGGCTGCTGGTTCTCTGAGTCAAGGGGGTAGGAGTTGAGGGTCCTACGGGTGGTGTCTGAGTCCTCAAAGTCAGTCCCTGGCTGTGGGATAGGGGCATAGTGATCTGTGTCCATGAGGGTCCCACCTCCTAAGGGGGAGGGGGGATGGTTGAAGGTGGAGTGGGTGCAGCATGGACTGGTAGTGGGAAGAAATGTCCATGCCATGTCAGCCCTTGGTGAGACTAATGTCGATGATGCACAGCACAATTATTGACCCATCCATGCAGAGGAAAGTGTTGAGGAGTTGTATGTACTGCATTATTTGCCAGCCATGCAGAGACTTGTAATTGTTTTCCTTGATCTCCTTGTAGCCCCTCCTCATGTCCTTTGCCTGCTGCCAGCACTGGCTCATGTCCCAATGGTAGCCAAGCTCTGCCATCAGGGTGGTGATCACCTGGAACACCCATTCATTCCTATGACTTTTGCACAGGTCATACTGCATCTGATCATCCCCCACTCCCACAGGTTGTCTACTCCACACCCAGGTGACTGGGGGGAGCCTTCTCCTGGCACTACCAATATCCCTGAGGTGGCTTTGCTGGTAAATGCCTGTGAACACGGTGAAGGATACACATCACATAAAGTTGTACATCCCATGGGATGACTGCTTCCTCCTCAGCCCCCCCATCCCCACCCCCTGGGTGAGCTGACTCACTGTGCTGGAATGACTGTCCTCCTGATGCATGTTCTCCCCCTGACTGGATCTTGCTCCATGGCAGGAATAGCATTGGGTACGTGCTTCTGTGTAATCCGCAATCATCTAATGTGGTTTTGATTTTGCTGCCAGTTCCCTTTAAGAGTGCCGGAGTTCTCATGGGTAGAGGAATGCAGTTGCTCCATTGACCACTCTGTTGCCGTATTCACACCTTATGGCGGTGCAGCAGAAGCACTCCCATGAGGAGAAGACACAGTGGGCGAAGGAGGCAGAGGTTGTTACAACTTCTGGTGCAAATGGAGTTCTGCCATGACAATACTTGCGATGACAGGACTCAAAATCCAGCTCTGTCATTCGCGAGTATTATTGCAGCAAAACCCTGTTTGCACCAGAAGTTGTGATGGCCTCCACCTCCTTCCCTCACTGCATCTTCTCCTCATAGGAGTGCCACCGCTGTGCTGCCATAAGGTGTGAATGTGGTATGAGCTTTTCACCCACAGCTGGTCCTGGTGGACTTCGCCCTGTGGTAGAGATGGGTGTGGCCTAACAGGTAGAAGGGTGAATGTTTGCCTGGTTTAGTCCAGCTGGGTGAATCTTTGCCTGGACTGCATCACCAGTCTTCTCTGGTAAATATGTCCCGAGGCAGACGTGGGTGAGCAGGCAACTCCCGGACTATCACATATTACCACAAGCTTCTATCTCATTTGTTCTCATTCCATACTAGTAATGAAAAATTCTTAAATTAGAAATATCCCACACAGATACAATTAGGTGAAGAGTGCTCTTCTATAAAGTCATTGTAGTTCTAGTCCTTGGAATCTGTATATTAAAAAGAATGTCATGGTTTGTTTTCAATCAGAATTCTTTAACAATAATTTTCTTTATTAATTATTAATTATTATTATTATTAGTAGTAGTAGTAGTATCAATAAATAATTAATAAAATAAAAATATATATAGTCAATAATAATAATAATAATAATAATTATTATTAATTTAATCATATTTTTACCCTGCCCCTCCTGAAACAGCTTGGGGCAGCTAATGCTCTCAAAAAAAAAAAAAAGTACAAGCATAAAACATTTTAAAACATTCGTAAAATTGCAACAATTAAAACAGGGCAAAAGAACATATAAAATTAATTAATACAATAAATAAGGGTGAAGGGGGATAAAAAAACACCTACCCCCTCTCCCCCTCCCCAAAGGCCTGGACGAACAGCCAGGTTTTGCAAATTTGCCAGAATGTTAACAGCCTTGCGGCCAGGCGAGCTTCCTCCTGGAGGGAAGTCCAAAGGTGCGACCCAGCTACCGAGAACGCCTTCTTCATTGTGCCCCCCTGCCTAACACGGGGGACCTCCAGGAAGGCACCCCCAGTGGACCGAAAGAGCCACTCTGGGGAGCGGAGGGCGAGGCGGTCCCTGAGGTATGAGGGGCCCAGACAATGGGTGTTTTCAGACATTACGAGATCACAGTGAACCACGGTGAATACCCACCTGTGGTCACTGTGTCTCGAACGTCTGTTTGGCGGCCACCAGATGTTTGCCATGGTCAGTACCCGCATGGGGTCAATTTGAACCATGCTTCCTGGGCTAACCGGGCGAATGTCCTGGGAAGCGTGGTCAAAAAGATCCCCAGCGGGGACCCCAAAAAATTAACGTCTGGCTGGGCGCCACGGCCCGGGATCACCAGTGGGATCCCGGGCCGTGGCAAATTTGGCCGGCCACATTGGCCCCGCCGCCCGCCCGTCTCCCCAGAGGGCGGGCGCCGGGGAGTGTGGAGGGGGCGGGGCCATCCCGCCCCCTCCCAGATTCCCCGCCGGGATCCCCCAGCACGTCTGATATGGCGTAACAGGGTCACCCCGGCGGGGGATGGATTCGATGTTTTTGGTACGGGGCCAAGCGGCCCGTAACGTCTGAAAACACCCAATGAAGGGCCTTATAGATCAATACCAAAACCTTGAACCTGGCTCGGCTCGCTATTGGCAGCCAGTGCAGAGTCTGGAGCACAGGTGTTATGTGTTCCCGACGTCCCATCCCCGAAAGGAGCCAGGCTGCCACATCCTGCACTAGCTGCACTCTCCAAACCAGGAACAAGGGCAGCCCCACATAGAGCGCATTGCAGTAGTCGATCCTCGAGGTGACAAAGGCATGGACGAGGGAGGCCAGGTCCGGGCCGGAGAAGTACAGATTCAGCCTCTGTACCAGATACAACTGGCGGAAGGCAGCCTTTGCCACTACCACCACCTGTCGCTCCAGGCAGAGATCTGCATCCAATACCACCTCCAAACTCCAAACCTGCTGGGCTATAGGAGGGCGAACCCCCCCCACCCCCAATCAGGGGCACTAGCAATACACCCAGCACTGTATAATTTCAGAGTCAAATATCCATCCTAGCTAGCTTCTATCCACCAGCCACTTATTCCACTTAAGTCTGCAGGCTTTAATGGGACTATTCTGAAGTAAGTGGTTAGTGGATTGTCGCCTCATGGAGCATTTCCCTTATAAAAACATGAGTCAAAACCAAAAGCCTGAAGTATTCTGCTTTAGCTCATTGGGAAGGATTTAAAGGGTATTATAACTCAGTAAAAGCAGGATATTTGGGCTGTCTTCTTTCTGTAGACCCATCACTGTATCATGTTGTTAAATAGCCATTATTGGTAGTTGTCCATGATCTGAACTTGGAGTAATTATCATTTATGTTATAGTGGCATCTAATGGTTCCAACCAACAACATGTCCCATGGTACACAGAGATAATTACAGGCAATCTTTGCCCCAAGGAGCTTAGGCTGCACATGCACAAGGTGGACAATGAGTATGTGCCATGCACCCCATATGCACACAGTAGAGCTTGGATTGGGGGCATACAAGAATGACAAAAGGAGGAGACAAGGAAGCAACACTATCTCCATTTAACTGATGAGGAAGGAAAGATCAGATAGATTTACTTAACTAAGCTCACAGAAAGGAACTCATCCTGTATTTCCCAAGTCTCATCCTTTGCCTTAAGCACTGGTGCAATCACCCTTTTAATTACTGAAACATGTAGTGACTGATTCAAGTATGTTTTGTTGAGAGAACAATTTTTGAGCATTGAGCAGGTTTTCCAAACCTGAACAGTGAAGTGAGGTTCTTTGTTTCATTCATTTTGCATTTATTTCGTTTACAAAGAAACCCGGTTACATTACTTAGCAACATCAGGTTAAGGTTAGGAGCCTCAAACAGCTTACTTCTGAAACAATTAGTCTTATTTGTTTCTTGGGGACTACGCTATAGTAAATGGTTTCAGGATTGATACCCAAAGGAAAAACTAGGGAAGGTACATTTTGTGTGTGACGATAGCAGGGATTAACACAGTATGGCAGCAAATCCCAAATTACTTCTCCACAGTAGTCCCAATAAAGCCAACAGGACTACTCCAGAGTAAGTCGAATCATAGCTTCTATAGGGAAACAATTAAGTTTTATCTTTCACTATTTAATTTAATGATATCACAAATCTCTAAAAACGAATTATTTGCTATATATTTTTTCTAATAAGTAATAGCAATGGATACTTACAACAATATTTTTTAAATGGTAAGTGAGTTTATGAACCAAAATCCCTTCAAAGGTCAATAGGACTCGAGCTGTTAAGTCACATAGGTGTTTTTTAAATTTTACTGTCAGTGCAGTGGATCTTTATACCACAGGAAACATAGGGTGAAAACAGATATGACACTAACCACCCTTTAACCACCCTTGGTGGTTATTTATGCATGTTGCAGGGCTGTATTGGTGCCCTATGCAGCCCTGCAAAATGCATAACTGACCACCAAGGGTGGTTAAAGGGTGGTTAGCGTCATGTCTGTTTTCATCCATAGTTAGCTCTCTCTCTCTCACACACACACACACACACACACACACACACACACACACACACACACAGTAGTTGAATATCTGGAACTAAAACCTTACTTTTCCATCTCCCAAAGCCAACTTCTGTCAATTGGGACATCCCTTTGTTAACCAATTTAAGCTGATACAATCAAAAGGTAGCCCTAACATTCCTTCAAAAACCACTCTCAGATGATATGATCAAACACACAAGCCTGTGTACCTGCTGCAATAGACTGATAATTCGCCACTGCCACCATGCAATTGTGTTTCATCAGGCAGCAGTAATACAGAGCTTTATCTGAAAGCACAAATGACTAATACAACTAATCATTAGGACTATAATACATTTCTTGATAGTAGTGAGCAGAGAATCCTTTAGCTGAATTGTAGTGATGCTGAATGGCTAGAAAGGTAATCCCATCCGGTCTTCTAAGGATAGTGAAAAAAACCACTGCACATTACTTTGAAGGCAGTGGTCATGAGGATCACTTTCCAAATGACTGCCTCTATAATACAGCTATAAGAATACTTGGGATATGTGAACAGAACGAGGTTAAGATATTCAGACATTCGGTCTTTCAGTTCGAAACCCAAGTTCGGGTTTGGCTGTTTGGATTGGTGGAGTTCGGTTCGGCCGAACTCAGCCAAACATCCAAAAATAGTGCTATTGATACCAAAATCGATACCGAATTCAAAGATTTTTTTCAGTATAGGTATCATTTGGCCCTGGGACCACCCGTGGTCTCCACCCCTGGTGCCAGGAAGTCTGCTCCTCAGATGTCCTCCCCCTTCCAGTCATGTTTTTCCCACCTGAAGTCACATTTTTCCCACCCCCGAACTCATCCGAACATGACTGAACTGTTCGGCCGTTTTCGAGTTCGGTTCGGATGTCTGAACAGACCGAGTTTGGGCCGAACTCCAAACATCCAAACCGTGTTCACATATCCCTAGAGAATACTGACAGTGGTCCCAATAATAATGGGCAACAAAACAGGAAACAATGTCAATGTGTTTTTTTATTTTTTTGTTTGTTTGTTTGTTTATACACCACTAGCAATGTACCAGGTGCTGTAAAATCATAACTAGAGACAGATCCCTATCCCAAGGGTCTTGCAATCTAGGAAAGTAAAGGGAGGGGAGACAATGGAGAGGGTAACATAGAAAGAGAAAAGGGGTAAAACTGCTAACACGACTGGGGTCAGCTCAGGGCACCGGCCACACCTGAGTGAGGCCAGGAGAGCCGTCCCATGGTCCTGGCAGCCCAGCCTGGGCAGTGGCTGCATCAGATGTGCCAGTGGTCATCCTTGACTCCACATCACTCCCAGCACCCCACCCCACCCTGCCATGACGGGCAGCCATGATTGCCAATAATGGCTGTTATGACAGCTTGACCATGGCGGACATGACCCGGTCTGGGTCACAGCAGGCAAAAACGTATGTTCTAACCCATTGTGGCCTCCTTTGCCAGGGTCAGGCAGGCCCTATCCCTGGCTGTTACTTCAGCAATATGTGTAGGTGAGAGCCTGAGCTAGCTTACAACAAGACCTGGGATATCTCAGGTCAACATCTGGCAGTCTAAACCACACATGACAATGACCCATGGGCCAAAGTGAGCTACAGCATCTCTAAGTGGACCATTATCACATCTGGTTTTACCCAAGGATACATTCACGAAGTTGAGAAGTCAAAGATGTTAGCTTAATTACAGGGGAGAATGGGATGCTGAGTGATTGGACAGCATCAGTGAGAAGTCTGGGGGTGGGGGTAAGTATCTAGGGAAGGAAGGATTTGAAGCTTGGGAGGGAGGGAGCAGATTGAATGTATTTAGAGAGGAAGTTCCAGGCATGGGGGATGGGGTAGCATGGGAAAAGGGTTGAAGACATACTATGCCTGTGTTAATACTATGCTAAAGTCCCTGCAGCAAGAATGAAAGCTGGGCAAAGGTTCTGTGGCATGTTTCCTCTTGCTTCCTTCATTGGTAGGTTGGGCTGACTTCTTCAAAGAGTACATCTTTCCTGTGGCTCGAGGTCGAGGGCCACTTGTGCAAAGAGACTCCACAACAGGTCTGTGACATCCAAAGCACCACTATGGATCAATTTTCAATAAAGCCATGTGGCTAGTGAATTCCCTGCTCCCAGCTACCCCTTGGAACTTCAGTTTATTTAATAAACTAAATGTACTTCTTCTGTACATATAGAATTTCCTAGTAAGGGTGAAGATCTATGCAAAAGTTAATTCCATAATTCATTGCCGAGCACTAGATATACCCTCACACATATTTGATTTGATTTGACTTTTTATTTATATCCCGCTCTCTCCTAATAAATTAGCTCGAGGCAGCTTACAAATCAAATTGAAGCATAGGTCTTATACAAAAGACCCCATACAATAGAATTTAACACAAGTCCTACACCCTTAATCATAAGACAATATAATCAACCTTCCATCTCTCCAACCCCACCTCTCACAAAATAATCTTAGGGCTTAATACCTACAAAATCAAAATCACAATACACAATCAGATTTGTAATTTGATTTGTAATCAGATTTGTAATCAGATACAAAATCAAATAAACAATCAGATACTCAAACCCCCAAACTATCCCTATATAAAAGCAACAAAGCACAAACATTATACATTCTATCAAATTCCAAAAATCTACCACTTTCCCTAGCAGAATAACAACCCACGTACATATTGCTTTACATATATTGCTGGGCCAAAACCTCACACAAGGTGTTCCCATATCAACCAGGGAAGTAACCTCGAGTGTCCCTTTCCTCCCTCACCTGCTGCCACCAGGCGAGGTCTCTCAACTCTATTCTCCTCCTCACTCTCACTCGGGGAGATATTCTCACCGACTGTACCAGCAATACATTTACAATACCTCTCCTACATAATATCCCTTCCACCTCCACTTCAGGGCCCCGCCGAAGGGGCATGTCCAAAGGAAGGTGGAAAGGGGGTCCCACGGGCCCCGACTGCTGGTAACGGGGCATCACTCCCCCCATACCCAGTACCAACAAGTCCTGTGTCCAAAGGGGAGGAGGGAAGAGCTGCTTTACTCTTCTCCGCCACTGCCAGCATCTGCTGCACCAGCCTGGTTCCTGCTCTCCAGTGCGTTGCTGTCTCTCCTAACCTTCCTCACCTGTATGCTTCATTGCTTCCAATTTGGGGAGTGGTCCCTACAGTGTCAGAATAGGACGAGGTAGAGAATGCCGAGTCCCTCTTTCCAAATCAATGTTTGTCTGGTCCTCAGTGTGTTTCCATTAACAGGCCATAATCTTGTTTCTCAAGAGGAAGTATAATTGAAGCCTTGCCTAACATTCTAGTCATTCATCTCCAATCCCACCAGAACAATTCATTTTCATGATCCTGTACTTTTCTTAACTAGAAGGAACAGTACATGCACCAGTCATCATGATGAGTCAGGGTCAGAAACTGTCAGCAGCTGCAGAAGTAACCTCATTTGGATGACAAGCTGCCATGTTTACACCTTCAAAAATGCCAATCATCCTGCATTCCAACTAACAAGATTTGTTATTGTTTCGTGACAATATTCCCAGCTGTCTTGTAAAGTTGGCTGTGTGTACATGCTGGCAAGAGGGAGGAAAGATGAAGTACATGACAGCAGCTTTGATCAAGCCAGATCATGCTTTTCATTTCAGAAACAGTATGCAGTAGATCCCCCTGTAACGTCAGCTTGTCATTTTCAGTCCGTCCTATAGAACACTAACCATTGTGTGGCTGTTTACTTTTATTTTGTTCCTGTTCTTTGTGAAAAATTCTTCACATGTTAGTTTTAAATCACAGTTTGAGAAAAAAAAGCTGTTGAAAGTAGTGAAATAATTTAAATGGGTTGGGTTGGTTGATTCCCTTTTTTATTCTTTTATCAGTCTGTGCTCACTGCACTGAGGAACAAACTGTATGCCTTTAATGCGAGCTTCCCATCTTTTCCAGTTTCTCTTTATTTTCCACACGCACACTTGACAGAATTAGAACCCTAGATCAAGATACTAATATCTCCATATTGAAAATGTGGTTTTAATCGGAAAAGCGACTATCCAAGCTTAGACATTATGACAGGCCAGAGTAAATTGATTCGGATATTTCCAATACATTCTGGCACATCCAGTTCTCCCATGTCTGGATCGTTCTTTGTTCTGGACAGGCTGGGTGACATAGCCAAACACCTCTCTAAACTGGGCAAAATGCATGTTCTCAAAGTGTATAATACGGGAAAATTTGTAATTCTTTTGGAATTTTTATTTTTTTGTTTACTTTTTTTTAATCCTGTGGAGATAGGACATGTAACATCAGAACAAAGGCCATTTTACACAGGATGCACCCACCCACCAACCCATCCCCCACTCACCCAAGCACCTGTCTGAAGACAGCATGGGTGGGTGTTTGCTCCTGTGACCCATGCCCCAGCCACTCTTCCCCATGCACAGAGCATGGTGGGAAAACCCGGGAATGAGCAGGTGATGCGTTGGTAGAGGTACACACCCGTCCTGGCCTGTCTGAAGTTCACCCCTTACTCACTGGATGTCTGTAGGAGCTCCACTGAGCACATACAGACCTGCCCCATGGCTGTGCCCATTTAAAAATTCCCAAAGTGAATTCCATTCTGGCTTTCACAACATCAATAGAGTTATTAACAAGCTTTTAACTTTATGGTATGATTGGCAGTGGAAGAATTTGTGAGGACTCAAGTGAATTCTCAGATGTTATGTTGGTTTTGAAGGCTTACTATTTAGAAGAAACAGATTGTTTTACTTGTAAATTAAACAGATTTCTTCTGGGATCTCTGGAAATCACACCATCCCCATTTCTACAGTTATTTTTGTGGTCTCCCGTTCTTGTGAGAGTCAATGGTAGAAGGCTTTTTTCTTTTTTGGCTTCCTCTTTCCATACAAACTAATTTAAACTACATACAACTATTAGCCACTGTGGATGGTGGCCCTACATAATATAATATCACAACTTTACAGTATAGAAAAGCACCTTAAGGAAAATTCAGATTCAGACCTAAATTCTTCAACTTGCCCTTATCTCACACTTTTCTAGAGAATCAATGTAAGAACTTGACTTTTCCTGTGATTATCTGCTCAGTAAAAATCATCTTGTGGCAGTGGCTGAAATACTCTCTAGATGGAAGGATATTGATAGGCAAAATGATGTTGCCAAAATTAGATCATCACCTCATATGAGTGGGTTCCTACCACTGATTCCTGAAAGGGGTAAATTGGCCTCTTATTTGTTTTCTCAGTGCTCTTTTGGGGGGAAAAGGGTATTTATGGCTGCGCAATTTAATGCACTTCCGACTAAGTTGTTGGAGGGATGCTTCAGTGGGCTTCCTTTTATGCAACACCTTCACCTTTTTGATTTTCAGGAAGTGGAAACATCTGACCACGTGTTACTTCGCTCCTCCTCTGTCCCTTCTCTCACCCTTCCACGCCTTCCCTGCTCCCCTAAGCGCCTTCGTCCCTTCTCACTTGCTGCCCCCCATGCCTGGAACTCCCTCCCTGTCCACATCCGCCTTGCCCCCTCCCTTCATACCTTCAAATCTCTCCTTAAAACTCACCTCTTTCGCTCTGCTCTGTCTGACTCTTTATCCTGCTGAGCCACTATTCCTATACCTACGATCGGTTTACCCTTATCCTTGCAACATGGACCTGCCTGCTGTCATTCTCATCGTAACCAAGCCAAGTACGTGCACTTGAGACCTCACATCTTCATGAATGTTAGACCCCTTGTCTCTCCCTCTGTTCCCCTTCCTATGTCTCTCCCCCAGATCCTGTCTCTCAGATTGTAAGCCCTAGGGGCAGGGACCATGTCTATGTTATTACTTTGTAAAGTGCCAGGTACACTGCTGGCGCTATATAAATGTTTGTTAATAATAATAATAATAATAATAATAATTTAGATGCCATCTTTAAGATAATCTGAGAATTGGGTTTTGGGGCCCTTTTGGAGGGAAGTACCCAGGTAGATTTGACGTAGTTCTGTTGGAATTAGCCTTGGCAGATCGTGATCCTGATCTTACTGCTAGTATTATTAAGTTTTTAATTGCGATTTTGGGTCATCGACAATTATTCCTGGATTTTAAATTACCTATGGGTTGAATCATGACACCTTGACCTGGATCTCTTTGGACCCTTGATTTTGATTTTTATGTTTAGCTTGAGTCAGTTGTTTTGGACTAGTAGTGGTCTACAGGCTCTTAAATGTGTAACTGATTTGGTTGGTGGGAATTCGGGGATTAAATGTGTTTTAGGGGAATATTTTATCTATGTATTATCACCAGCAACTGGAATGTTGGAGCTTATGAATAGATATGTTTCCCTTGGATGGGCTGTTTGATTTTATTTCTTTTTGTATTCTGCATTTGTATTTTGTATTTGTATTGTATTCTATTTTATATTTTATATGTTTTGTTTTGTATTTATGAGCAATGACCTTTGGTCATGTTAAATAAACAAACATACATACATACATACATGTAAGATCTGTTGTGGTGGCTTGCGTATGGGTAGGTCTTGCACTGGAGTTGGGAGCTGGACTAAATGACCTTTATGGTATCTTACAGACCTATGACTCTGAGTTTGAGATCGGGGGCCAATCCTAAACCCCAATGAATGCATTGTGCGAGGTTTGTGCATGCACCATAGTCCTCATATGCAGGGTGCACAGGGGGGTGCACATGCATTGTGCACACATTGCACATGCAGTGTGCAGGGGTTAAGATCAGCCCCTATATCTTTGCTTACAGCTTCTAAATTTTAATATGGTACCTAAAATGTATGTAGAGAATGCAGGATAGCAAATGCCTGTATGTAATGCTGTACCCATCTATCAGTTTGTACAGCAAAATCTCACCATCATGTATACAATCTCGAAATGATACCTTTCCATCTTTAATTTTCAAAACCATTGAAGGGGGATTCAATATAGGCTAGAAGTACTCTGGGTTTTAGGGCGCCGACACCCTCTGTAATACCTTCATGAACCATCTGTGCCCAATCATTTCTTTCCACGTCTTAAGTTTTCCAGAATGTGAATGGCATTATCCAGTTGGCTCTCCTTTATTCCAGCTATGGATGATGGGCTTTTCCTCATCCAATATATGACTGAAAACAATGCTGCTATTAAGGAAGTCATGTCTCAGCTCATCCAGATATTGGGCAAATAACAGCTAATTTTCAGCCCCATGCTATTTTTACTGTTGTTCATTGTTAATCAAAATAAAAACAGGAGACTGCACACATTTGGTCTTTGGGCTCTGGTAGGAAATTGGTTATAACTGTGATACAAATTTTCACTTATTTTCCAAAAATTCTAACCAATGACCAGGGGCGGATTGGGAAATCAAAGTGGCCCGAGAAAACATAGTCTTAGTGGCCCTGTGCCGGTGGCAAAGCTGCCGGCGGGCCAGAAATGGGCCAAGGGGGCACGGCTTGGGGGGGCGTGGCTTGGGGGCATGGCTTGGGGCGGGCAGAGTGCACCAGATTTGGGGCCTAGCACAGCTGAGTCCCTAGACTCAGATCCTCAGCAGCCTGGCAGGGGTGAGTGGGAGGTTATGGGGGGCTGGCAGGGGGGAGACTGCCACTAGTGGGAGTACTGACCCTCATCTCAGTGCTCTGGCTCCCCAAATCACTCCGTTTCAGTGCT
>QEPC01006176.1:459330-475498 GCA_003113815.1 Sphenodon punctatus
CCAGGCCCCCCTAGCCCCAGGCCCAGGCCCCCCCAGCCCAAACAGACCAAAACTGCAGGCCCAAGCCCCCCCAGCAGGCCCTACCTGTTGCCCTTGAGGCTCCGTCCTCCCCTGCCTTGAGAAGCTCAAGACCATCATGTGATCCCTGCAGTGAGTGTGCACAACCCAGTTGACTTGAGAGAATGTTGGGAGCCATCTTGAAGAACCTTCTTTACAAGGTAGCAACCTTCTGATCAGCACGTGGGGAGGGGAGGAGGAGCTGTGTTTGTAAACAAACAGCCTTATCTCCCAGTCCCATCGAGTCCCCGCTGCTGCTGCAGCTGCTGCTTTGCTCCTAGGAGGGAGAGGCACTCAGGCAGGTGAGGCCTCCCCCCACCTGGCCCCACAGGGGTGGGGACCAACAACTTTTTTAAAAAAAATTAATTAATTTAAAAAAATATACAGCGGGACCGGCCCTCCAGCCCAGCCCGACCAACCAGGAATCCTCCCGGGGGGTTCAATGGCCAATCCGCCCTTGCCAATGACTGCAAATAATAATAATAATAATAATAATTTTAAAAGGCTGTTCAAATAAGATATAGTGAACAGAGACACATGTGTTTTAGCTTTTTAGACTCATGAATGCCTTGATTTCTGCAGTTCAGATCTCTGGACAATTGCCTAATGTGTCTCTAATTAACAATAATGTTACAGAACAGGATGTAATGATTGAATGGAACTTTTAGAGTATTCAAGCCTGGGTTGAAACACAATGGAGACAAATAAACACACACAAAAGCTTGAAATATAGACCAAGTGATATATCTTCCTCATTAATGTGACTCCATTTGGACATGTTTTCTATCTTACTTTAAAAAACACATGAAAGATGATACATCCTGTAGAAGTAAACAAATAAGCCTCATGTATATACGTCGGTTCTACCTCCAGCAATCACAGTTTCTTATGGATTAGATGGAGGCTACAGAGGTAGGAATGGAACTGCGGTCACTTTCACCATGGACCTCTAACTGTAAGAGAAAACATGCAGCAACAGACCTGATGGAGGCTGACTTCCTATGAGGGATAGAAGGAGAATTCTCACTTTAAATCAGTGGGATTTTTTGGCTACCAAAGGACCACATCTCCCCTCCAGAAGCCTCTGTTGAAATTTGACTGAATTTGGCCAGTGGAAGCAAATGTTTTAGGGGAGGGCATACATGCACAGACATAGCGTGGGTTACATAAGCCTTTTTTTTACATAGGAAGCCAAGTTAAAAAATCACATCTAATTGTGTTAGCTGTGACCATGTGCTACAATCACCTTCTTAATTTTCCATCCTATAAAAGAAGAGATGGAGTTGACTTTGAAGTGAAGCTGTTAGAAAAAGCTTCTCAAAATTGATACAAAAATTTCCCTCATTTCCACCCCTTGTATTTTCATAATAATTACAAATGCCATTTCTTTTCTGGTTTTTTTTTTAGTATTAATCCATCATCTAGTTGCTTTAAACTAATGCAGATCTATTTTAAGTCAGATCTATGTTAATATAACAATAATGCTAATAGTCATACCATATCCTGCTGTTGAAAGACTCAAGTGCTTCATTCTATTTTTCACAAGTTCGGCAAGTTCCTGCCTTTCTGACCTTCTGTAAAGGCTCAGCCGCTGCTGGCTTATTTTCTCTGCTGTCTTGCCAGAGTGCTTTGGCCCTTTTCTGCTCAGGCGTCGGGCCCACTGCATGCTTTTCCTTCGTAACAAGGGATGATCTGACTGATCACTGGATGTTGAGTTACGATGACTGTTGCGGTAATTAAAGTGGTCTTTACTCTCCTTAGTGTCTTCCCATTCTTCCACACTGATAGATATTTGAGACTTTAAAGGGAAAAGTCATGTCAGAAATTAGGTTCTTCCGGAATCATACATAATTTCATACATTATTTGAAAGAAAATTTCATACATTATCATGTCATATCATATCATACATTATAATAGCATACATTATTTGAAAGAAATAATGGCAGCCAATGATACCTTGTTTCTTCTTACTGGCTAAGCAAAATATTTAGTGGGAAAAACTTAAATCCTACAGAAGAAAAGCATGTGCTGAAGCAAATGAGTAAATCAGGACCATTTTTCTCTATCCACTCTTGGCTCAAAATCAAGCACAATGCATATCATGGCATTCATAGCATTCCTCAACAATAAAAGCACACAGAATTTTACTGGTGCTTCATCACATTCTATTCCTTATTATTAATTATTATTTATTATTTTTATTATTATTTATTATTTTTATTATTATTTGTATTATTATTAACATTAGCATTTATATAGCACCAGCGATGTACCTGGCATTTTACAAAGAATAAGATAGACACGGTCCCTGCCCAAGAGTTTACAATCTAAAGACAGGGGGAGGGAAAACAGGGAAGGGAGAACAGAGGGAGAGACAAGGGATGCAACATTCATGAGAATGCGAGAGCTCAGGCACACGTTCTTGGCTTGGTTACAGTAAATTGGGAGTTTGCAGATAACAGGTGGGGATAATCATGGGTGGGGGTGGTTAGCAAGAGTTAAGAAGGGCGGAGAGGAAAAGGTGGGTTTTGAGGAGGAACTTGAAGGTGTGGAGGGTGGGGGCAAGGTGGACAAGGGCTGGGAGGGAGTTCCAGGAATGCGGGGAAGTGAGGAAGAAAGGACAAAGGTGGTTGGGGGAGCAGGGGAGGCTTGGGAGGGCAAGGGAGGGGATGGAAGTGGAGCAGAGTGCTCGAGGGAGATCAGGACAGAGAGGTGGGGGGACCAAGGTTGTGGAGGGCTTTGTAGGTGAAGAGGAGGAGCTTGTGCAAAATACACTCAGGAAGAGGGAGCCAGTGGAGAGAGGAGAAGAGAGGCTGCATGTGGTCAAAGCAACGGGTGAGGTGGAAGATCCTGGCAGCAGAGTTTTGAACAGAGATAAGGGAAGAAAGGTGTGAGGGGGGAAGGCAAGCGAGGAGGAAGTTAAAATAGTCAAGGCATGAGATGACTAGGGCATGGATGAGAGTTTTGGCAGAGGAGACAGACAGAAAAGGGCGGATCTTGGCAATGTTGCGGAGGGAGAAGTGGCAGGATTTGGCCATGGAGTCAATGTATTTTTATTTTTATTTATTTAATATATTTATACCCTGCCCCTCCTGCGAACAGCTCTGGGCGACTTGAAGAAATGTGGGGCCCCAATCTCCCACCAGTGGTAAACCACCGTGGGCTTAGGGGCACTCCCTGGCTTAGGGGGTGCTACCTGGGCCTGGGCTCAGGGACGGGTGAAGGGTCACTTCCCTCCACCCATCTACAAGCCCAGCCATGTTAGGATCACTTAACCCATCCATTGCTGTGGTGTTGACATCCTGGGCCCTGCATCGGGCCTGCTCACCAGCTCCCTCCCAGAGCCAGCACCCAGCAGATTAAATCTGCTGCCGCACCGCCCACCACCACCAGAAGTTGTGAGGGAGAGGCGGAGCCTCTGCCTCTCCCTCACTTCCGCTGGCCCCCTCCACTGCCTGGCTGTCTCAGTCAGGGGGGATGTGGGAGAGGCAGAGGCCCCCCCTGTTCTACATTCTCCCTGTCCGAGAGTGGCAGGCAGCAGAGAGAGGCACCCATGGAGTGAGAGAGAGGTGGGTCCTCTGCCTCTCCCTCACTCCCTTTGGTACCCTCCACTGGTGTGCACGGCCTATCACTATCAGTGATGGTTGGACTCGGACATGGGGTCCCCACGATTGGGGGCCCCAGCTCCCGGCCACTGTCAGGCCGGCCCTGCCTCTAAAGCGTTCTCGGGCAAGAAAAAAATTAATCATTGTAAATGCAAAAATGACTGACAGACTATTTTGTGCATGTGAAAAATGGCCACTGCCCTTAACCAAAATTGTGGTTGACACTCTTGCCACAATTTTGGTTAAGGGCGGTGGCTATTTTTCACATGCACAAAACAGTCAACCAGTCATTTTGTGCATACATAGTGATATTTAATTTTATTGCACAAGAACCTGCTCTGGTCTCATTAAGGAGACTGAAGACCACTTTAAGGCCACTTGTGAGACCTTGGTCCTGGTTCTTGAACTCATGAGTTTTCTTGCAAGAAACAAATTATCTTCTTGTTCAATCCTAGTTAAGCCCTAGTTAATATAATTATCTTTCTGGCCGCTCCTTCAATGTATCTCTTCCTAACTCCTCCCCACCCCTCTCGGTCGGGGTTTCCCAAGGGTCCGTCCTTGGCCCTCTCCTCCTTCTCTATCTACACCCAATTCCTAGGCAAACTCATTGCCTTCCATGGTTTCCAATACCACCTATACACTGACGACACTCAACTCTATCTCTCCACTCCTTCCCTCTCCCCCTCTGTTCAAGCTCATCTCACCAACTGTCTCTCTGATATCTCCGCCTGGAATTCATGTTAAGTGCGTAAGTGGCTCTTAAGCTTTTACCAAATTCAACAGTGAAACCAACAGTGCAGATAGGAATTATTTTTTTTGAGAAGTCAAAACCTATTTGGACTTGAACTGATACTACAGTGCAGCAACAGATGCACTTGGTAATTTACATCTTCAATGTTATTATTAGTCCTACTAATGTAACAATCTGGTTATTAACCATTCATATTCAGGCTGTTATTTCAGTTTCCAGAGTCAAATGTTTGGTTACTTGCTTATTACTACATTCTTCAAAACATCTTTCTCATGATCAGGTAATATTACATTATGCAGGGGAAGGGGAACCCAACAACTTTTATTACCCTTTGCTTTATTATATTGATATTTTGTGTGCATAAACAGTTAATGCAGAATGAAGTAGGTAGACCGTGGAAGAAATCCTGACTCAAATGAAATTCCAGACAAAACTCCATCCTGTTGGATTTAATAAAGCCCAAACCTTCCCTCTTTGGTTTGATTTGAGAAAAGAGTTCACTTCTGTAACGATGGTGAATCTTTTGTCTTCTTTAATAATGTTCTCTTGTATTATCAATATCAATTGAAAAATTAATTTGCCCATCACCCAACACACCTAAGCACACCTAACTCTGGTAGATGACCCAGTAAAAAGGTTATGTAAATTAATAAAACAATTACTGCGAGTGCAAAGTAGATCAGGATAATATTTCATGAGAATGAAGGAACAAAATGTCTACAGTGTGCTAAAAATAACATGTGAACAAGTTGATTTGAAGAACTTTTTCTGGTTTAAAATATTATTTATTTTTTACATTATTATTATTAGCCAGCATTTATATAGCCCAAGCAATGTACCTGGCATTTACAAAGTAATGGAAAAGACACGGTCCCTGCCCTAGGGCTTACAATGTGAAAGATGGGGTGAGGGGGAGATGACAGAAGGGGAAAAGATGGAGAGACAAGCAGCGTAACATTAACAAAGATGCAAGGTTCCAAGTGCATGCGCTTTGCTTGGTTACATCGAAAATTATGGCTGGCTGGTCTGTGTGGTGAAGATATGAGTACGCAGACCTCAGGTAACAGATTGTACTGGATGGTAGATATCATCAGGAGTTAGGTGAGGAGAGAGAGGAGTCAGGGAGGACAGAGCAGAAGAGCTGGGTCTTGAGGAGGGATTTGAAAGTACGAAGGGAGGAGGCAAGGTGGATGTGGGCAGAGAGGGAGTTCCAGGCATGGGAAGCTAGGTTAGGGGAGGCATGGGAGGGCAAGAGAGGGAAAAGAGGAGAAGTGGAGTTCACGGACTGGAGTACGGAGGGAAACTAGCGCAGAGAGGTCAAATCAAATCAAATTTTATTAGGCTCAATCTTTCGCCATGACCAACAAATAAAAGCAACAACAATAACATCATAAACACAATATCACATAACAAACATTCCACGAATTTGTCCTGATGACTATATTATTTGGTCCATTCCCTATATACACACAAATATGTGTATCATATCAAATTGTGCACTAAATTACCTATAAACATATATTAAAAACACAAAGCATATATCAAATCACAAATTTTCACAAAGCGCAGAGAGGTAAAGGGGAGCAAGGTTGTGAAGAGCTTTATAGGTGAAGACTAGGAGCTTGTGCAGGATTTGTTCAGGAAGAGAGAACCAGTAAAGAGAGGAGAGGAGGGGCTACATGTGATCAAAGCGACAGGCGAGGTGAATGACCCTGGCAGCAGAGTTTTGGACAGAAATAAGGGGAGAAAAGTGAGAGCGGGGGAGGCCAGTGAGAAGGAGGTTACAGTAATCGAGGCGAGAAATGACCAGGGCATGAACAAGGGTTTTGGCAGACAAGACAGAGAGAAAAGGGTGAATCTTAGCAATGTTATGGAGGAAGAAGCGACAGGATTTGGCAACAGAGTTGATGTAAGGTTTAAAAGAGAGGGGTGAGTCAAAGATTATTATTATTATTATAAACATTTATATAGCGCCAGTCGTGTGGCCTGGTGCTGTACAGAATATAGAATTAGACGTGGTCCCTGCCTAAGCTACGGGCTTGGGGGATAGGAAGGATGGTGACCCCGTCAATAAGGATTTTCAGGGAAGAGGGAGAGGAAGGATGAGGGGGGGAAGATAAGGAGTTCAGTTTTAGCCATGTTGAGTTTGAGTTGGCGTTGCGACATCCAGGTAGAGTTGTCAGAGAAATAGCTGGTGAGGCGAACTTGAATGGATGGAGAGATAGGGATGGGCAAACAGAATACCTTTCGGATGTTCGGATGTTTGGTCGTTCAGTTCAAAACCCGAGTTTGGGTTTGGCTGTTTTGTTCGGTGGAGTTTGGTTTGGCTGAACAAGGCCGAACATTTTTAAAAGTACAATCGGTACCAAAACCGAAACCGAAATTTTTCGGTATCAGTATTTTTGGCCCTGAAACCACCCCTGGTATCCACTCCTGGTGACAGGAAGTCTTCTCCTCAGCTGCATCTCCCTTTCAGTCATGTTTTTCCCACCCACAGTCACGTTTTCCCTGTCCCCGAACTCATCTGAACTTTTCCGAACTGTTCGGAAGTTTGATCATTCAGTTCAGAAGTTCAGTTCGGTCATCCAAACAGGCCGAGTTCGGGCTGAACTCTGAACCGCGTTTGTCCATCCCTATGGAGAGAGAGGAGGAGGAGAGAGATAGCATTGAGTGTCATCAGTCTAGAAGTGATATTGGAAGCCATGGGAAGCAATGAGCTTGCCTAGGGACAGGGTGTAGATAGAAAAGAGGAGAGAGCCAAGAACAGAGCCTTGGGGAACACCAACCGAGAAGGGGGGGGAGGAGGTGCAGTTGGCAAGAGACACATTGAAGGGATGGTCAGAGAGGTAGGAGGAGAACCAGTCGAGGACAGAGCCACAGAAGCCAAGGGAGTGAACTGAGTCCAGCAAGAGTGAGCGGTCAACAGTTTTGAAGGCAGTAGAGAGGTCAAGGAGGACAGGAATGGGTAGAGGCGATTAGATTTAGCCACAAGAAGATTGTTGGTGATCTTAGCGAGAGCAGTTTCAGTAGAGTGAAGGGGGCAGAAGCCAGATTTGAGGGGGTCAAGGGAGGAGGTGGCGGAGAGGAAGTTGAGGCAGCAGGAGTAGACAACATGTTCAAGAAGCTTAGAAGCTAAAGGAAGGAGTGAGACAGGACGGTAGCTAGAAGGGTCAGAGGGGTCAAGAGTGGATCTTCTGAGTATAGGAGAGACAGTGGCATGCTTGAAGAAGGAGGGGACAGAGCCAGTAGAGAGGAAGAGACTGGTGCAGGAGGGAAGGGACGACAGTGGAAGCAATAGAAATCAGGAGGCGGGAGGGTATGGGGTCAAGGGGGCAAGTGGAAGGGTTGGAGTAGGAGAGCAGGGAGGAGATTTCCTTGAGGGAGGTGGGAGGGAAGGAGGACAGGAAAGAAGGAGGAGGAAGAGGATGGGAAGCGATGTCAAGGCGGAAAATGTCTATCTTGGAGGTGAAGAAGGAAGCAAGATCCTGAGCAGAAAGAGAAGAAGGAGTAGGAGAATAGGGGGTTTTGAAGAAGGAGTCAGAGGTGGATTACAGGTGGAGAGGGTTCCAAGAACAGAACTCAGTTCGGAAGATGCAGTAATGCTGTCTAGCGAGGGAGAGAGCAGAAGTAAGGGAGGAGAGAGAGAGAATTTGAAGTGAAGGAAGTCAGCATGAGAGTGGGATTTGCACCAGAGGCGTTCAGCAGTATGGGTGCAGGAGCAGAGGTGGCGGATATAATGTTTTGGGTTCGAGCAATAAACTTCAGGAACAACCAGGAATTCAAAACATATCTTTATTTTAGCTGTAAACCTAAGCCCTGTACAAGTGCTCTGTGATCAGGCCTCCCAGTGAACTGCTTCTTCCCCCAAACCCTCTCTAGGCTATATCCCTCATTTCCTGTCCTTATGTTCCCTGCAAGGGAGTGTCTCTAAAGTATAACAATCACTACAGTGGATACTGGGGGTGAGATAAGGATGGGGGTTGTGGGAGCTGAGATGGTGGGATGAAAAATATCTTTTTCATCCATTACAGAAAAAGGATTCCAGCAATGTAGGCTAGATTCTTCCATTCCTATTCATGCTAATGAGTAGTATCTTACTCCCTGTGTAGTCTACTGACACCAATGAAAAAAAGTATTACCCAATGAGAAAGTAGACAAATTCCAGTCCTTAGTCATTTGGATCTCAGTTCACAAAGCACGTCCACACCCATACATCAGAACCTTTAAAGTGCTCAGTGCCAAAGGTAGTCCTTAATGCTGATCTAACTCTCACGGAAGTGAAGATGAACTTAGTGCTAATTACTACACAGCTTAAGGATCATGCTGATAGTCCAATCGACTTCAGTGGGGCTATGCACACATGGTTTGGGGATCAGAGCCTTGTAGTAAAGAAAAAGAAATCTTTGTTTCCAGACTGAAATCCTTTAATTTTCTGTTCCTCTCATTTGCATATAGGTAAGAGAGCAGGGTCTGTAATCTTTTTGGAACCCAGGTATGTATGCACCCAATTTGTATGTCAGTACGTAATTAAAGTCTGGAGTCATAAGTAGCAAGTGGAAAAAAAAACCTTTACATAGCATGGTAAAGACAAAGAGAACTATATTTTCTAGTGTATATCAAGATTAATTTATTTTGAGAGAAAATGACTCATTTCTACTGTAAAATGTTTGAGGCTGATATTACAATACAGGATAACAGAAAAAATAATGGATGCTGTCACCTACAGACACAGACAACATACAAGATAAACATAAAGCTGTTATTTGTATAAATTTAAACAAATAATTGTCTCAGATTAGTCCTTGTTTTACACTGTAGTGCAAAGGCAATGAGCTTTTAAGACTGCAGAATAGAGAGTAGCCAGATGAGCACCTTAATTGGGGGAGGGGGTGCTCAACCTAAAGGACAGACATTTGCAATGAAAAAGTCCACTAAAAGAGAGGAAGTGCTGTTCAGGAAGCATCTTGTTACTAAGCAACCATGAGAACTGCAGTAATAACAAAGCATGCTGGCCAGGGTTGCCACTTCTCTGGGTTTTGACCCAGAAGTCTGGGTTTGTGGGGAAACCCTGATTTCTCTGTATCACTCAGGGCACCCATGGCTAACGCAGAGAATCAGGACTTTCAGGGATCGCGGGAGCAGACATGTCATGAAGGTTGTGGACTAGGAAGTGTTATGATGTATGTCCTACAAGGGTGGAGTTATCTCAGAAAGGGCATGATGGCCCCTTCACTCCACCCTGTTTCTGACATGGCCTCACCCCCTATAGGATATTGTGGTGTCACAATGCTCCATAAACTGGCTGGCTAGTCAGTCCAGCCTCTCTCCACCTGGAAGTGGAGATTTCCCAGGCCTGCTGTGATAGGTTTATTGATTTTTTTGTGGATAAGATCGCTCACATTCACCATGACTTCGCCGCTGCAATTGATGCGGTTGGGGAATCAGAGGCTGTGAATGCCTCGTCTTGTCCTGTTTTATGGATCAATTTGAGCCGGTGACCCCTGCCGATGTGGGGGAGGTCCTAGGGGCTGTTAGGGCCACAACTTGTGAATTAGATCTGTGCCTGTCCTGGTTGGTCAAGGTCATCAGGTAATCACTGATATCAGTGCTGGTATGGGTAGTCAATGCCTCCATTGGGGAGGGCAGGGTCCCAGAGTCTCTTAAGGAGGTTGTGGTGTGACCCTTGCTCAAAAAGCCATCACTTGATGCTGATGCCCCTGCCCGCTATTGACCTTGTCTTTAACCTTCCCTTTTTAGAGAAGGTTATTGAATGGGTGGTGGCCCAGCAGCTCCAGGAGCATATTGACTGCATCAGTTTCCTGTACTCATCGCAGTCTGGCTTTCATTCGACGTATGGCACAGACTGCGCTTGTGGCCTCAGTTGACGACCTGTACCATTCTTTAGATCAGAGACAGTCGACCCTTTGGTCCTTTTAGATCTATCAGCTGCTTTTGATACCATTGACCATGAGATGTTGGTGACTCATCTGTAGGACTGGGCTAGGGTGGGCAGAATTGTTCTTGAATGGTTCTACTCATTTCTGGTTGGAAGAACTCACCATGTGGTCCTGCGTGATTGTACATCATCTTCCTAGGATCTCACATGTGGGGTCCCGCAGGGTTCCATTCTGTCCCCTCTCATGTTCCAACGTATATATGCAGCCTTTGGGTGAGGTCATGAGAGGATTTGGAGTAAGTTGTCATCAATACTCTGATGACATTCAGCTCTACCTCTCATTTCCAGCAGCCTCAGGCCCTGCAGCCTCGTTGCTTACTTGGTGTCTGACAGCTGTGGGGGACTGGATGAAGATGAGCTGCCTGAAGTTGAATCCAAACAAAAGGGAGGTGATTAGGAATGGGCGAACAGATCGCAGTTCAGGTTCGGCTGTTCGGTTCGATCCACTTCAGCTGTTCGGTTCGGCCATTCGGGTTGGTCGCCATGTTCAGTTTTGGCCAACGGTCGTGTTCGGTTCGGTTTGGGCATTCGGAAAAAGGCTCTCTGTGCGAGGAATGATGGCCCCAGACCCATGACAGTGGGTCCTGGGGCTAGAGAGGCAGCCTCTGGATATTGGGACAGTCCTCCCTTCCTGTAACGTAGCCCCAGAACCCTGATGGAGGGTCCTGGGGCTGGAGTGGCTGTTTCTTGGTGCGGTGGAATGACATTGCCTCTGTGCAAGGAATGATGGCTCCAGACCCATGATGGAGGGTTCTGGGGCTAGAGTGGCAGCTTCTAGATATATATTGGCCACAACCCTCCCTGCCAGTAACGTAGAAACATACACTCCAGCCCCAAGACCCACCATCAGGGTTCTGGCACCTACGTTACTGGCAGGGAGATCTGTAGCCAATATGTATCTAGAAGCTGCCACTCTAGCCCCAGGACCCACCGTCAGGGTCCGAGTACCGAATACAAAGTACCAAGTTGGTTCCTTGGTACTTGGTAAAACTGAGTCAAATACCGAGATACTAGATAAAAACCAAGTAATTTTGAATACCGAGTAACAGTTTCAGCACTAATTGTAACTGAATTGTGTTTGACAGTGACTAAAATGGTGGAGAAGGCTTGGCTCTAGGGGTGGTTGGAGTCCAAAGCAGAACCAAAAGCCCGGATTGCTGGGATAGGGACTTGAAAGTATAGTAGGCTTCCTAACTGTGCAACCCTGGCACAATGACCAAGAAAGAATGACAGGAAAAGAATAATCATTTCTTTGGAGGATCCCTGAGAAAAGGAGAGCAGGTTGGCCCAGCCAGGATACTAGTGCTGCAGCTGATAAAATGGATTTTAGATGTGTGTGTGTGTGTGTGTCTCCCTTTTAAGGGGGATTTCTTCATTTGGCCAGAGACCTCCATCTGACCAATGGGGAAACTGCAGCACTGGCCTACTGTTATGCTAGAATGTAAACTGCGCCTCCACAGTCTTCTCAAATGTGAGTAACTGTCAACATCTCTTGCTAATTGACTTACCTAAGATCCCAAAGGAACTGAATACAATGTAGAATAAACCCCAGTTCAGGTGACACCTAAACCCTTCATTTAAGTACAAGACCACCTCTTTCTTCCTAATGCATGCAATTATATATTCATTGTCTATCATGACAGTGTTTATTCCTTGAGCTTACATATAATTTTACAAGACTATTTTTGATGCCTGACAACCAAAATTTACAGTATTGTTTCTGCATGGCATGTATATCTACTTTGATTGCCAACACCATAGATTATAGAGTGTCAATTCTAGTAATCCATCATTCTGCTGCTGCTTATGAAGGGCATTTATCTTATTCCAGCTTTCTGAAGGAAGAAACATGACCAAATGTCTGAATGTAATGGAATATTAATTCAAACTTTATTTGTTTCTTCTAGGCATGAAAAATGTCTGTGCTATACAACTGAGGTAAAATGTGAAGGCATAGGTTTAAATAAAAATGTACAGCAAGATTGGTTATCTGAATAGCTGATAACACCCAGTCAGTCAGTTCTTCAATCTTCAGCTCATGACTGGCTCTGGGCATGCTATGTCCTGGTTTCTCTTCTAGGGTGATTTCAGATATGATGGGGCGGCATTTGCCCTATTGATTCCCCACAAGGATCAATACTGGCACATCAACAGACGTGCTGGCTGATCCTAGCGGGGAATCTGGGGAGGGGGCTGCGCTGCGCTATGTGCGGCCGCACGGCCCCACCCCCCACGTTCCCCCAGAAGCCCACCCTCCCAGAGACGGGCAGGCACAGCAGTCAATGTGGCCGCGGTGCCCACCTGCCCCCCGGGAGATTGACCATGGCCCGGAATCAGCGGCGAGCACAGCCACCAATTCTGGGCCATGGTCAGGGAACAGATGTGATGTTGACATGCTCAACCACGGTGAATTCCACCATGGTTGAGCATGTTAACGTCACGTCTGTTGGGGGGGAAAAGTGATTCCCACCGGGTGTTCACCACCGGCGGAAATCACTTTGACCATGCTTTTAGAGATGGTCCCCAGACCATCCCCGAAAGCGTGGTTATTTTGATTCCCACCAGTGGTTCACTGTGGTGAACATCTGGTGGGATTCAAACAAACGTTATGGGACCATTCGCCACCACTGCCGATTGACTGTAGTTGAGCGTGGTTTTGTAACATCTGAAAATACCCCTAGTCATGGGTGAGGGACATGGTGAGGGTGGGTTTTTATTTTTATGGAAGGTAGTAAGGGTGGGGCATTTTTTTCCTACCTCCTCTTTTCCAGGGAGATGTTTCCCCCCCTTTTCTTCCTCTTCCCCATATTTTAGATGTTTTATGTTGCTGTTTGTGTATTTTATGTGTATTTTTATACTTGTATATATTGTAAACCACCTCGAGCTGCCTTTGGCAGGAGGGGCAGGATATAAAATGTTTTAATACAATATTTAAAAAAATAAAAAAAATAAACAGGTGCTGAGGAATTTGGATCTCAGTGTGGGGGAGGCAATACTTTCCTGAATTTTGTTTCCTCATAACCAGTGAGGTGCTGACAATGGCCTTTGCCATATTCCTGCTCCCCTGATCTTCAGATTTTAAGATAGCTGCTATTCTTCACACTTCTATGGAGTGGGCACTCTGATTGGCAGGGGGTGGCTGCATGATGAGTCTCATGATACAATCACACTGTCCACCAGTGAGAAAAAATGCTCTACAGAACTGGGTAATGATTTCCACAGGTAAATTGTTATGTTGTGTGAAAAAATGCTTCTTCTTATTTGACATAAATCTGTTGCCAGTAAATTTCACATGATGTTCTCTAGTTCTAGTGAAAAGGGATACGTTTGGTGGCTGCTCCCTGCCTCCCCACTGGATTTGGCAGAGAGTTGAGCCTGCTTTCTGCTTCCTCAGTCAGATTTCATTCTGCAGAGCTTAGCTGGGACCTGATAGTAAATTATCTGAGAGGGGAGGGGTGCAAGGAAGCCTCTTCCCAGCTGTGTGCAACACTCTAATCAGTTCTGTTTCCATGGGGACCAATATCAGGGCAGCACACAGCATACAATACCCCTGATTGGTCCCCATGGAAACAGGGATTGAATAGAGTTTTACACACAGCTGAGAAGAGCTTCCCTGCTCCACTCACCACTCAGAGCAGAAATCTCACTTTTCGTTAGGGATGGACGAACACGGTTCAGAAGTTTGGAGTTCGGCCCGAACTCGGCCTGTTCGGATGACCGAATGCAAACATGAACCCAAACACAAACATACCGAACAGAACCAAACACCGAACGGTGAAATGGCCAAACAATTCGGTCAGTTCGGATCGCATTCGGGTGAGTTCGGGTGGCAAAAAAAGGTTCACTGTAAGGTGATAGGGAGGGGTAGTACTAGTCACTGAGGAGCAGACTTCCAGGCACCAGGGGTGGAGAGGCTTGCAAGAAATGAAACTATCTATCTGCCTCCCCTCTTCCCAACACCTTCTGAGCTAGTCACTGTTCCGGAACAGCAGGCATTGAGTAGGATTATTATATTGCTTTAAGTTTCATTTCAGTTTTGTACTGAAATGAAACTTACACCTTAAACTGAAACTGTGTGTTTGTGATTCCCCCCCATTCCATATAGAGAGAGATAGAGAGATATAGATAGAGAGAGATAAAGAGATAGGTTAGGGATAGTAATTGTAGGAGCTAGCTTAGTGATAGAGATAGTATTAGTGATTTAGTTTTAGTGTTTGTCGGAGTAGGCCTGTGTACTTATTAGATAATCCATTTAGTTCATAGCATTTAGAATAGTTAATAGCAGTTAGATTTAATGTAGATAGATAGGTATAATATTAGATTAAAAAAATAAATTAAAAAAACCCATATAAAAACAAAAAAAACAAATAAAAACCAAAAGAAAACCATATAAAACCCAATAAAAAAACAAAAAAACATATATAAAAAAACCCATAACATTTCCCGAACAGCTGAACCGAATGACCGAACAGCTGAATGGCCGAACCGAATGGCCAAACCCGAACCCGGTGAACTAACCAAATGGCCGAAGCGAACGGATGAACCGAACACAGCCAAACCGAACGGATGAACCGAACGGCCAAACCCGAACCGCGATCTGTTCGCCCATCTCTACTTTTGTGAGGTCTCAGTCCCAGTGTTTGATCTCACGAGAATTTCTAGTAAGATTTTTTTTAATTCTCATATCAGCCCTAGTTAACCACTCAGCCACCATACCTGCACACATGCCAAAGTTTAAGAATGTCCTTAAGGCTCCACTTGAGTAAGGTTCTTGGGTTGAAAGATGTGCAAATTTCCCCAGACTTAGAATATATATTAAGAAAACCTTTCTTAACATAAAGGTGCTTTGGTTGAAATATAAAATAAAGGTGCTTTGGTTGAAATATGTGCAAATTTCACAGGATGGAATTTAGTTCTTAATATAAGCAGTTAGTATTTATTAGTTCCAGAAAGTTTGATAATCAGATATTTGTGTTAGAAGTAAAATGTTATAACTTTTATTTAGTTATAAAGGAGCACTTAGAAACTTCAGTCTCTTTTAAACACCACTGTAGGGGTGTGCATATCATTTTTGTTATTACAATAACGATAATGAAAATTGTCATTTTTATTATCATTATTGCAATAATGAAAATTGCAAATAATAATAATGAAAATAGAAACAAAAACAACATTTTGTTTTTGAAATAAAGGGGGAAAACTGAAAAACGTATTTCCAGCTATGATGTTTATGTTTTTTACTTCATTCTGATGAAACCTAGGGAAATGGTACCCGTAATGAAGGGCACTAAGTGATCCAATTTTTAAAAGGATTAAATAAAGGGACTGATTTTAGAAGCAATAAAACATTGAGATTTTAAGAAAAGCTTCATAGACATTCATGGCTACACCTTTTTAAACTTCCATCCAATTTGTATGAAACCTGTAAATATTGTTTCTTAATAATCTTAACAATCCTCCTAATTTTCAGAAATATCTGATAAAGGGTCCTGATGGTTTAAGACATTTACTTGAAAATACATTTCCGGCTGTAACATTTGTATATTCCATCCTGTTTACAAGATATTTGGCAGGAATGTATCACATAACTTTTTCTGTAATCTCTGACAAACTACAGGACAATTTGAAAAAGGGACCTAATTTTATAATCAATTGAAATTGTCCCCTTGAAGACCTTTATTCAGATAAATAGTAGCACATGCAGTGCCAGTCAGAGGCAGGCACCTGTCATGTCAGGGGGAGAGAGGCTGTAGGAGGGAGTATGTGGAGCAACCCAAAAGACTGATAGACACATTCAC
>QEPC01006176.1:476511-488417 GCA_003113815.1 Sphenodon punctatus
TTAGTGATTTAGTTTTAGTGTTTGTCGGAGTAGGCCTGTGTACTTATTAGATAATCCATTTAGTTCATAGCATTTAGAATAGTTAATAGCAGTTAGATTTAATGTAGATAGATAGGTATAATATTAGATTAAAAAAATAAATTAAAAAAACCCATATAAAAACAAAAAAAACAAATAAAAACCAAAAGAAAACCATATAAAACCCAATAAAAAAACAAAAAAACATATATAAAAAAACCCATAACATTTCCCGAACAGCTGAACCGAATGACCGAACAGCTGAATGGCCGAACCGAATGGCCAAACCCGAACCCGGTGAACTAACCAAATGGCCGAAGCGAACGGATGAACCGAACACAGCCAAACCGAACGGATGAACCGAACGGCCAAACCCGAACCGCGATCTGTTCGCCCATCTCTACTTTTGTGAGGTCTCAGTCCCAGTGTTTGATCTCACGAGAATTTCTAGTAAGATTTTTTTTAATTCTCATATCAGCCCTAGTTAACCACTCAGCCACCATACCTGCACACATGCCAAAGTTTAAGAATGTCCTTAAGGCTCCACTTGAGTAAGGTTCTTGGGTTGAAAGATGTGCAAATTTCCCCAGACTTAGAATATATATTAAGAAAACCTTTCTTAACATAAAGGTGCTTTGGTTGAAATATAAAATAAAGGTGCTTTGGTTGAAATATGTGCAAATTTCACAGGATGGAATTTAGTTCTTAATATAAGCAGTTAGTATTTATTAGTTCCAGAAAGTTTGATAATCAGATATTTGTGTTAGAAGTAAAATGTTATAACTTTTATTTAGTTATAAAGGAGCACTTAGAAACTTCAGTCTCTTTTAAACACCACTGTAGGGGTGTGCATATCATTTTTGTTATTACAATAACGATAATGAAAATTGTCATTTTTATTATCATTATTGCAATAATGAAAATTGCAAATAATAATAATGAAAATAGAAACAAAAACAACATTTTGTTTTTGAAATAAAGGGGGAAAACTGAAAAACGTATTTCCAGCTATGATGTTTATGTTTTTTACTTCATTCTGATGAAACCTAGGGAAATGGTACCCGTAATGAAGGGCACTAAGTGATCCAATTTTTAAAAGGATTAAATAAAGGGACTGATTTTAGAAGCAATAAAACATTGAGATTTTAAGAAAAGCTTCATAGACATTCATGGCTACACCTTTTTAAACTTCCATCCAATTTGTATGAAACCTGTAAATATTGTTTCTTAATAATCTTAACAATCCTCCTAATTTTCAGAAATATCTGATAAAGGGTCCTGATGGTTTAAGACATTTACTTGAAAATACATTTCCGGCTGTAACATTTGTATATTCCATCCTGTTTACAAGATATTTGGCAGGAATGTATCACATAACTTTTTCTGTAATCTCTGACAAACTACAGGACAATTTGAAAAAGGGACCTAATTTTATAATCAATTGAAATTGTCCCCTTGAAGACCTTTATTCAGATAAATAGTAGCACATGCAGTGCCAGTCAGAGGCAGGCACCTGTCATGTCAGGGGGAGAGAGGCTGTAGGAGGGAGTATGTGGAGCAACCCAAAAGACTGATAGACACATTCACTGGCCACTTACTGCATGCTTCTAGCTTTACAGGACCAATTCGTAGTGGCTTCGAGGCGGGCACAGGGGGTAGACTTGAGGCGGGCATAGAAGGGAAATAACTGAGACTTTGGGGATAGAATACCAGCCAATCAGGAAACATAGTTTACTTACATATCCACGCTGGCCAATTATCATCACAATCACATCCTGCAGCACTGTGACAGAGGACATAAGAGAATCTCTGTTGGCTCTTTCCTAAACAGATGCTTCTGACTTCCAGTAACAAGTTGGGGAGAGATGTTGGGATTGTCACATCGCAGAATAAGGATATTTGGTTGACAATTCTGCTGGTCAATTGGCATCACAAACCAATCTTATACCACAGTGACACGTAAGGGAAGCCCTGGCATAAACACCTTCCCTGCATATGGTGTGCAGGCATATAAAATTGGGACCCGTTATCACATCTTTCTTATATTTGGCAGAGATGATAGTGAAAGTGTGATATATAGTCCTGCCAACTTTCATGTACACTGGTTGGACTACAAACATGTTACGGTCAGACATACATTTATAAGTTAATTGCCTATGCTGCCAGGACCCTTTATCCAATCCTTATGAAAGTTTGCAGAGATAGTAAATATGGGAAGGAGTATTTATTTATTTATTTATTTATTTATATAAAATTTCTATCCTGCCCCTCCTGCCCACAGGGAAGCCCGGGGCAGTGAACAACAACTATAAAAATCAATAAAACATTTAAAAGTTTAAAAATTCCAAATTATGTAGGGGGGGGACACTCCCTCCCCCCAACCACACCCACCCAACCCCTACCCCTACCCCTAACCAAAGGACTGGTGGAACAGCCAGGGGGAGTGAGGCGGTCCCATACATAAGTAGGGCCCAGGCCATGAAGGGCTTTAAAGGTTAAAACCAGCACCTTGAACCTGGTCTGGTGCTTTATAGNACACCCACCCAACCCCTACCCCTACCCCTAACCAAAGGACTGGTGGAACAGCCAGGTCTTACATAAACGTCAAAATAACAGAAGAGTGGGGGCCAACCAAGCCTCTTCTGGGAGCAAAATTAATTTGACAGCACAGGGGTGGCCACCAAAAAAGGTCTAACATTGGTGGCCACTCACCTCACCCGAGGAGCCTCCAAAAAGGCTCCCACGGATGATCTCAAAAGTCACACAGACACATGGGGAGTGAGGCGGTCCCATACATAAGTAGGGCCCAGGCCATGAAGGGCTTTAAAGGTTAAAACCAGCACCTTGAACCTGGTCTGGTGCTTTATAGTCAGCCAGTGAAGAGCCCGGAGCACTGGTGTCATGTGCTCCCTGCGGCCCGTCCCCGTAAGGAGATGGGCTGTGGCATTCTGCACCAGCTGCAGCCTCCAGACCAGCTTCTCGGGGATCCCCATATAGAGTGCATTGCAGTAATCCAGGTATAAATGTGCCAAGTTTCATCTACATTAAATGTGAGGCAAAGAAGTTACACCTAAGAATGTATATGAAGATTTTTGCAAAATAAAATAATTAAATTGCTTCTACAATTGGATTCCTTTATCCAATCCATTTGGGATTTGGTACACCTAATGCCTTCCATGGAAGGTATAAACACTCCATGTTTCAGCCAAACATAGTGAAAGCCGAAAATGTGTTTTCCATTGAAACCAATGCAAAACAAAAACAAAAGCAAACCCCAAAATTTGATATTTATGAAAACGAAAATGACATTTAAATAAAGAAAATGAAAAAATGAAAATGAAAATGACATGGGCCCCTGGTGCACATCTCTACTAATCAGGAAAGGGCAGCGATATAAGTATTCCAACTGCCATGAACTGGTCCAACCTATCAGTGTTCAATATGGATTCAATTCTTTTTTATGTCCTTTTCCCATAATAACAGCTCAGGACAACACTAGGAAAAGGGATACAAGTAACAGATACTTACTTGTGAAGCCATTTCTCGAGGCTGACACAAAGAGAAGGGAAGTGGGGAGAAAAAATACAGTTTAAACTTTAAACAAGAGTGAATGGAAACAACATGGACCATTTAACAGTGACCACAATATTTGAGTTATACAGATATTGGGGCCAATCCCAAGCCCCATGCGCACTGCCATGCACACATGTACTCACATGTTGCCATGTGGTTTTCACGCACGCTGAAGGCAACCATGCCAGGGCGTGTGTGGCTTTCATGTGTGTATGTGCATGTGTGCTGCATGTGCGCTGTGTGTCGTTTGAAGGGCTTAGGATTGGCCCCATTAAAGATGGACTGATACCTGAATTACTATGAAAGGATATCATGACTAAATTAAACTTCTCATCCATTTGAACACATCATCAGAGGACTTTCAGATAGAGAGAAAACTGTAGTCCAATGAAACTTTAAATTAGGGCTGTTCCAAATATTGGGGGGGAGATATTCTTGAGTATTTCTGAGATCCCAAGTACCAGTCCCAAGGGTTTGGTCCATTTCTCTGAACTTTGGAGAATACTTGGAATTTGGAAGGGCGGAGTGCGGGTGTGTGTGTATGTGTGTGTGCAGTGTGCCCAGCAGTGCAGACCAGGGAAGGGAGGTCAGGGAATAGGGTACTGGGGGTCAGGGAAGGAGTGTGGGGGGAGGGCAGCGGACAGCAGGGAAGTAACACTACTTTCCATAGTAGATAAAGTGAAGAGGGTCTTTATAAGCCTATTCGAATGCATTTGGAAAAGTCACATTTTTTGTATTGGCTAATGAAGGTATAAGCATAAGCAGTTGATCCAGTGGCTGCTCGCTGCTCCCTGGCTCCCTGCTACTTTCTGCAGAGAACTGAGCTTGCTCTCTGCCTCCCCTGTCGAGGCTCACTCTGTATAGCTTAGCTGGGTCCCAACAGTAAATTCTCTGAGTGGGAGGGGAGCAGTGAAGCCTCTTCCCAGCTGTGTGCAACCCTCTAAATAGTCTGTTTTCAGGGAGACCGATATCATGACAGCACACAGTGCACCCATGATCGGTCACCCTGAAAACTGACTGATTAGAGTGTTGCACACAGCTGGGAAGTCTTCCTTCCTCCTCTCCCCACCCAGAGCAATAGGGCTAAAACAAGAATCAATTTGTTTCTTGTGAAAATCTCACAAGAATTGTGAATTTGTACTGAGATGTAGGTAATGGTTCAAGATCTCAGCGAGAATCTCATCAAAATTTACCTTTTACCATTTACCATTTCTCATATTGTATACTAATTTACACTTACCATATTCATCCCAGTAATGAACATGCGCAAAATGGCCACCACACCTGGTCTGTCCATGTGCAGCCCTATTCCAAGGTGTCTCCAGAAGCATTACCACCATTTTGGTCAACAACAGACATTTTGCGCATGCACATTACCAGGATGAATGTGGTTCATGGTAAGCGGTACACGGTAAATCATGGTAATTGGAAAATTGCAGCAAATTGAGAAATGTTCTTGACCAAGAAAGTGTCAGGAATTGCAGGTTTTCTCGATTATCAGTTCAGACTAAAAATGAGTCAAGAAACATGATTCCCGGTGAGAATCGAGAAAAGATCAAGATTCTCGGTGAGAATCAAGAAAAAATGGAGATCAAGTTTCAGACCTACAGAGCAGGGATCTCACTTTGGCAAGATCTCAGTCTCAGTGTTTGATCTCGTGAGAATTTCTCACAAGAATTTTTTTCATTCTAATTTCAACCCTAACTACTCAGCTACCACACCAGCACATATGCCTAAAGTTGAGTATGTCCTTAAGGCACCACTTGAGCAAGGTGCTTTGACTGAAATATGTGCAAATTTCACAGGATGGAATTTAGTTCTTAATATAAGCAGTTAGTATCTATTAGTTCCAGAACATTTGATAATCAGACACTTGTGTTAGAAGTAAAATGTTATAACTTTTATTTAGTTACTAAGGCGCACTTAAAAACTTCAGTCTCTTATAAACACCACTAATCAGGAAAGGGCAGCGATAAAAGTATTCCAACTGCCATGGACTAGGGATAGGTGAACGCAGCTCAGAGGTATGGAGTTTGGCCCGAACTCGGCCTGTTCGGACTACAGAACCGAACTTCTGAACCGAATGCTCAAACTTCCGAACGGTTTGGAGAAGTTTGGATGAGTTTGGGGCGGGAAAAACATGACTTTGGGCAGGAAAAACATGACTAGAAGGGGAAGGCAGCTGAGGAGCAGACTTCCTAGCACCAGGGGTGGACACCAGGGGTGGTTTCAGGGCCAAAAATACTGATATCGAAAAAATTTCGGTTTCAGTACCGATAGCACTTTTTTGAATGTTCAGTTGAGTTCGGCCAAACTGAACTCCACCAAACTGAACAGCTGAACCTGAACTCGGATTTCAAACTGAACAACCGAACATCCGAATGGTGTTCTGTTCACCCATCCCTACAATGGAGTGGTCCAACTTATCAGTGTTCGATTTGGATTTGATTTTTTTTTTCTGTCCTTTTCCTATAATAACAGCTCAGGCCAACACTAGGAAAAGGGAGACAAGTAACAGATACTTACTTGTGAAGTCATTTCTCGAGACTGACAAAGAGAAGTTGGGAGGGGAAAAAACAAAGCACAGTTTAAACAACAATGGTGAACGGGAACAACATGGACCATTTAACAGTGACCACAATGGGTATTTTTACACACACATTTCTCCTACATGTTTGCTGTTACATCCTGAATTTTCTGTGTGTCTAAATCACTCACCCAGATCTTGAACATCCGGCTCCTTGAACTTCTGCAGAACTTCGAACTTCTGCAGAACTTCTCCCAGAAATTTTGTGTATAAAAAGTTCTCCCGATAAACTGCTTTGCTCTAGGCAGCTGTGGTCACTTGGCTTCCATGGAAGTCCCTCACGTCTACATCTGTGGCTACCTTAGGCTGCCTCAGAGCAGTGTTTGTGTGACGAATGCATCCAGGAACTGCCTCAGGGCAGTGTGTGTGTGTAAAGAATGCATCCAGAACTTACTTGTGGACTTGTAAACCCAGAAGGTTGAAAGACCAGCACTTTAAGGTGTGTGTAAAAATGCCCAATAAGAAAGGCCCACACCAGGTGGGTGTCCATCTGCCTGTTTATTAAGTGTTCACTCTCACTGGCCATGTGACCTCCACCCAATGGATCCGCAGCCCGCATTCATGGTGGGGTCTTGGAGAATCTGGAGCTCACTGTGTGGGCGAATGCAGGCTAATGTGTTCCCACATGTCCACATCCTGTCAATTAGGTTCCATTCAGTGCACCTGTGTATAAAGGTCTGCCAGCAACATAGAGTCACAGACAAAAATCCAGAGCATCCAAGGAGTGACCACTTCCTGCCACTCTCTCTACTTTGCTCTCACTGGCATTGCCTGTGATGGCTGCTTGCAAGTGCATGAAATACATGCTGCCTGTTTATTAGGCACTAGGCAGGGCACACTAAACATTTGAGTGGTGGGCTGCACAGACTAAACCTGGACTTCAGCAGGATATTGTCTCATTTGAAAATACCCATAATTTAAAGTCCCTCTGACAGTATTGGCCTTTTCACACAGACATTCTAACACTGATAAAAAAAAGGTGTAACATTTTATTATGCATGTAACAGGGTGGCAGGTGTGCGCTATGGGTGCCCTGAAACATGTATAATAAAATGTAACACCCATTTTATCAGTGTTAGAGTGTCTGTGTGAAAAGGGCCTATCTTTTAGTACTTACGTATTTATTTATTTATTCATTCATATCCTGCCCCTCCTACTGAAGCAGCTCGGGGCGACTAACAATTTAAAATAATAATAATAAAGGACTGGATTCATATTTCAGTTGATTTATTTGATACAAGCTTCACATTTAAAATGTCAGGATTAGGATTTGTGCTGGCCTGGATATGTATTGTAGAGACTACCAGAAACATCATCATTAGAGGTGAGGCATTAACTTGAGGATGTTACCATGCTCATTTGTGAAAGTTAAAGATGTGGTTGCACTTGGTCTGACATTTTGGGTTTCAGGAGCCATGTTTACTGAAACATAAAAAAATGTCTCCATTTATTTATGTGTATGTACTGACATTTTGTTTGAATTCTGATAACATCCAATACCTTGATGTCAACAGGTGCAGTACCATTTTCAGGGTAAAGGCCATTTTCAGAATCAGCACAATCCTATCCTTTCAGAGGAAAATATCTGAGAGTTAGGACATAATCCTTGACATTAAAATCAATCAAAATGGAGCTATTGACTTCAACAATGGAAGACTGTGCCCTCAGGCCTCTTCCTTCATATAGTTCATTGATCTTTCAACAGTTTGTTCACAAGTACTTTTCAGTCTGTTACTCTTTTCCTCGAGTTTCTTTTTCTGAGGTAAGCCCTCTTCTGTGATTCCATCTTTCCATGGTGAGGTGAGCCCCTCCCTTGTATCCAACCCCCTACGTTCTCATACTTTACAAACTGCCCAGTCATCCAGGGTAGTTTGGCTGGCCTCCTTCTAGTGCTCTATCGCTTTTCCCCCTGAACATGGACTCCAGCAGACTATGGGCATTTTCAGACAAGACACTCTCCACCCACTACCCACCCACCACCCACACATTATACATGTTGCAGGGATACAGTGTTGTCCTATGGGTGCCCTGTAGCATGTATGGTGGGTGGGAGGTGGGTGGGGAGTGTCTTGTCTGAAAACACCCCAAATGTCTCATTTATAAGAACCTAATATTCCATTTTTACTCCATTTGGCTATTTTGGTGATTTCAGTATTTCAATTAAGGCTGCTTTTACACCTTACAAAATGGGCTATTATAATAACTGGAGATAATACCAGGTATTATAATTCTGCATTTTTTGGTAACGTGTGAATGCACTATTCCCCTTTAATGCTGCAAGCTCTCAGGTCGCTGTAAAAGCCACCTTTGAGTATCTCTTACAATGACCCAAGACCTCGCAGCATAAAAGAGGAATAGTGCATTCACACTTTATAAAAAATTGCTAAATTATAATACCCGGTATTATCTTGTTATCATAATAGTCCATTTTGTAAGGTTTGAAAGCAGCCCAAATCCACGATAATTGAGGTCTTACCTAGACTGCTTTTAGATGTCCGTGGTGAACACACTGCATAAAATCACGCTGCGCGTAAATATCCTGCATGTGGGATTTAGGCGTGACATTTCACACATTAAAGTCGGTTATGCATACTTTTAAAGCTTCAAATTAAATACCTCGATATATTAAATTTCCCCGAGCTGCAATTTAAAGCTGTGACTTTCAAGGTCTCCTGTCTAAAATTGCTCTTGAATTTGTCTTTTGAAAAATAAACAGCAGTGTGAATAATACTTCATGATACAAGTATTTGATTATTCTATTAATGATACAATTGCATGTTAATTCATTACTGCTAGGTAGTCTGGGTACCTCTGAGTACAAAATCCCATTCTAGATTGTGTTACCAATCCAAAATAAACATATTAAAATCAAACCTCAGATGTTGCAAGTTTTTGAGATTCAGTTCTATAAATTCCAATAGGAATGTCTCCTGTAGAAGAACAAAGTTTCTGATAAAGTCTGGCATACGTCCTGATCCAGAGATCATCTTCCATGATTTTCATCTGGACAGATTTAAAAACAAACAACAAAAACAAAAAAACATTCTCACAAAGACTTGGTTAAAAGTGCGGGATTTTGAAATATCAAGTTAGCAGGTCGCGCCACGATGACCAGCTCATGTAAAAGCACCCCATGTTCCAGGGCATCCACAGGACAACACTGCAGCCCTGCTACATGGGCCCTTTTCACAAGGGCTTCCACCCATCTTTCCCTAAAAGCACCTCAAGAATAATTTAAATCATTTTTTTCTTGATTTGTTCTTTCCTTGCACTAGAGATTTTCCCAACCAAATGATTTGGCTCTGAGCCTCCTTTTATACATACAGTATCCAAAGTGTTGAAAATAATGGTAACATTTTTGTTTTCTGGAAATATTGTTCCATTCTCAGAGGAAAAGGAAAATGGTTGCCAAAACTAATAATATGTCTGTCACAGAGAGACTGAGGAATACAAGGAGTAATTTCTGAGCTAGGAGGCGGTATTTATCACATAAGGAGAATGATTTTCATTTTGCTTGACCCAGCGTCTTTGAAGTTTGAAGATAAAAACAGCACTGTCAAGCATGAATAAACCATGAAATAAATTCAAAAAACCCTGAGCCTTTCACAGTTGCAGTCATTTTACTTTAAAGTATGGATATTGGAAACACTTGCAACGTAAGTCCAGTCTAAGACACATAAAACCAGTTTGCATTTTGTTATATTAATGCTGCAACCGTCTGTGGAAAAGTAAAGTCTTTAAAAACAATACATGTAACTCAACTTCCTACTCCAGTACATTTTATTGCTTAGGGTTTTCAATTATAAGCACTTCTGACAATCCAGCTAATTGGTAGGCTGGGTAGAAAAAATTGGGGAGAAGGATAAAACATTAACAATAACCATAACGAAAAATATCCATAACCAAAAAGTAACCCTTCCCCAACAAGTCCAGTGCCTTAGCTCAATATGTCTGAATAAAGATCCCAATCCATTCCTTTGGGAAACCCAGACCTCCAACCCCCATCTTTAGCGAGTCCGGAGGAAGGAGTGATGGTTCCCGTACAAACTGGGGTCCGCATGTATCCTACCAGTATGACAGTCCCTGCCACCCCTCAGAGTTGAGTGAACCCTGTTCTCTTACCTTATCTCTCACATCCCACTGAGGTGCCTCTTTAACCCAGTTCCTTTACCTGACTAGGTTGAAAAATCCAGTGAGCTCTTTATTAATTTAGGCACAGGACTACCAAGTTAAGTTGTGACAAATTCCTAAACAAAACACTTCCTGAACACACTGTTGACTGCACAACTTGCCTGTCAAGGGGGATGGTACTACAAGGAAGACAAAAAAAACTAGACAAAAGCTCGGCCAATCTGCCCAACAACAGGTAAAATTCCTTCCTGGCCCCAAATGGCAACCAGCAAAACCTGTAGTACCAGTCAAGAAGGCATGTGAGCTGGACAAGCACTCCTCCTATCCCAGTTCAACTGAAGGAGAGCCCAGGAACCAGGTCAAAAGACCTTCCCTGGGTAAGTTCTGCCTCCACCTTTTCGTGCCAAAGCACCACAAGGGGTGCAATAGCACCTCCTAAAATGCTGCATTTTTCAGAAAAATCATTTTGCAACCAGTATCTGAAGGAAAAAGGGAGGCCTTCTGGGGCCAGCTTGCCTCCCCTCCCTTAACTCTGCTGCCTCATTGATGTAAAGGTGGTGTGGACAAATCTCTCCTCCCACACACGAGATGCTGGGGGAGGTACAATCACATGAAAAACCCCACCCATGTGAGCAGAACTTCACATGATCCCCCTGACATGATTTTGGCTCATGGAAGTCCCCCGACCCCCTCCTGTTTCATGTGCAGGGCAAGCAGCCTCAGTCTCATTAGAGCTAAATCATTTAATTACCTTCGGACTTAAATTTTTTTGCAATTGCCAGGTCTTGGAGTACATTTGGACCCCTATGGGAAAACCCATTATAGGTGGGGTCTATTTTACACCCAAAACATAGTCTGTGTCCCAAAACTTTCAAACTAAGCCCTGGGAGCACACATACACACAGAAACACATGAAAGAGTCTGTTTTATGGGGATTTTTTTCACTCCCCAAATTTGCCCCAAATGCAAATTCTCTCCTGCAAATTACTGGCTGTGTCTTATAGTCAAGCTTTACTAAGGACAGTGGAGTACACTCAGCACCTTTATAGCCAGCTATTTGCATTTCTTTTGTTGTTGTCTAGGATGCTTCAGGGCTTGTTTGCATTTCTTTGTTTGCCTAGTATTCTTCTCTCCACAAACTGACCCCAGAAGGGAAACTTAAACCTAGACTGAAGAAATGAAATCTAACATTCCCTGACTTCTTGTCTCCACAAACTGACCCCAGAAGGGAAACTTAAACGTAGGCTAAATAAATGAAACCTATCATTACCTGAACGAATGAGAAATGAAACAGAACAGGTTTGTGTAAAATCAAATAGGAAAACTCCATTGACACCTTGTGTGCGTTTGCACTAGGGGTGGGACCCTGGGGTAATTACCGGATACCGGATTTACCGGTTTCCGGTTCTCAAAGAACCGGATTCCCGGATTAAATCCGGTATAACGGTACCGGTTTTATTTCATTGATTTCAATGGGGCACTGTGTCCCCATTGAAATCAATGAAATACAATTAATTCCTCCCCCCTCCCCCTCCCAGGCTGCGCGGGTGGAAGGGGGGACACCCCCCACCCACCCTGCCCAGCCTGGATTTTTGTT
>QEPC01006176.1:488899-501720 GCA_003113815.1 Sphenodon punctatus
GGGCTCTTTTTTTTAACAAAAATCCAGGCTGGGCAGGGTGGGTGGGGGGTGTCCCCCCTTCCACCCACGCAGCCTGGACTCGGGGAGGTTTTTTTTTTTTTTTTACTTTTTTGGTGGGACTTTGCTTACATTGCAGCCATTCATTTAAATGGCTGCAATGTAAAAAAATCCGGTACCCGGAATCCGGTAACCAGACCGGATTTACCGGGTTGAATCCGATAATGCTGGTACGCCCAGCACCGGCATTATCGGATTCCGGATTTGCCGGTATTCCCACCCCTAGTTTGCACCCTGGCACTTTTTTGGTCATTGGAGACAAACATTAAGATATATCTGGCTGAAATTTGAGTATGTTATGGCCAGAGGTACCAGTGACAATGTGATGCAAGCTCAAAGTTGTAGACCCAATACTTAGCATATTTTCATGGTTTTATTCAACCATGATACAAAGGCACAAGATAATAGCAGTGAAGGGGTACATTTTCATTGCTGCTACCAGTCTGAAGTGGCCTTGAGTTCCATGTCCCCTTGCTCTCTAAATGGTCCTTGAAAACTGTTTATTTTGGTTTATTTTAAGCTGGGGTCCATTTGACCCCTATTGAAATGCACCGGCTTGAGGTCCATTGGATCCCAATAGGAAAACTCTATGGAAACCTGGGGTCAATGCCCGGGATTCCCGGCAGGATCCCGGGCCATGGTGCTTCTGGCCCGACGCAGCGGCCGCATTGGCCCCGCCACCCGCCCGTCTCCCCGGAGGTCGGGCGGCAGGGTGCGTGGAGAGGGCGGGGCCGTGCGGCTGCACGTTGCACCACACGGCCCCGCCCCCTCCCACATTCCCTGCTGGGATCTCCCCGGCACATCTGCTATGGCGTTATGGGGTGATCCCGGGGGGGAATGATTTCGGTGATTTCGGTACGGGGCCAAAGGGCCCCGTAACGTCTGAAATCACCCAATGTCCTAAAAGCTCAAACCTGAAGAGCTACTAATTAACATATTATAATGTTTTTGGTGCTCGGTAGGGTCGGTCTGACCCCAAGATCCTAGGTTAGGTTAAACCTTCTTCCCTCCCCCGTGCCATGCTTGTGTTTCCTGAGCAGTTTGGCTGTTTCCAGTGTTAGGCCCTGGCTCAGAGTTTTCAAAGACCTTACAATTTATCTATCTTCTTTTGCACTGACTTGGACCAAAAGATTTTAAGACAGCTGAGAAGAACACAACACTACTACTTATTTATCTTTATACACCATCTATGTGGCTATAAACAGAGTCCTTCAAAATCCAGCAAACCCCTCTGCACAAAACTTTCACTCCAGTCTAAATTACACAAGTTTTAACTGCTTGACCCATTTATGGTAAATGGTTCAAGAAATAATATCAGCAAGGCCTAGGAAGCTTCTGGGAGTTGGAGTGCTAAATTTATGTCCATTCAGCTTTATTAGACACATTTGGCTTGTACCCCATGTCCTAGCAGAATTTAGTCTTCACAGAATAATTCCCCAGAGATATTGTAGGTACTTCTATATTCTTTAATTCAGTTTGTTCAAGGGTTAATTTTACTCGGGGGAGGGGGAGGGGAGAAGCTATGGAGTTCTTCCAAAATGTTTATTTAAATTCCAAACACGGACACAACTTCTGTGCTTGTTTTGCCTCTTTAAATCTCTTTTACAGTTCCTTCTGCTTTGCAATTAAGCAAAAGTGGTGAAGTTTTGTACCTAGTTTCCCCAACTCCATCTCTGCAATAAAAGCAAACAGATGGCCTTGTCTGGCTTCTCATGAGAGAAAGGACAGTACAAAGAGAGCCGTGGTATTTTGTGGGGGGTACAGAACCTTCTGTGGTACCTTCTAATGTATCAATGTTTTTAAAACTTACGGAACAAAGAAACCCAGATCCTGGTGTGGTATCTAGTCCCAGCAGAAGTCTTGTGATAGAGATCATATAATCCTTAACAAATGACTGCAAAATTTAAAAGAAAAGAAGCTTTAGTATGCAGATGAGCAAGTAATTCAAATACATAAACAGAGTTGCTAAACCGTTAAACTAAAATATTTATGTTCCCCATGGGATTTTTGGTTTTTGCATATTCATGTGTTTTTAAGAGTATTAAGAGGATGTTATTCTTTATTACCTGAAATTTTGTCTTTCTTTGTATATATGAATATGTATACACCAAAGTGTGTGTGTACTTGGTATAGAACAAGGTGTTCTGCATTAAAATTTCTTTATAGTATAGTAGAGAAAAACTTGTAAACACGTAAAAATGTCTGTGTACTAGGCAGAGGGGGTTAACAAATGAGATGTTGCCCCACATTTGCCCGCTTTAAGCCTGGATTCACCTGCTTGTCTACTCGGTGCCGGACAGATGTTTGCCCTGGGGCTGCTCTTCACGGCATCAGGAAAGGAAATGTGGAGCATGTCATGGTCACACCCAAGTAAACCCAGGGCAACGGGGGCCAACAGGTTTGATATGTTCTCCTTCAGTCCTCCAGCACCATAGAAGTGTGGCTAATGCACCCCTCTCAACTGACAGCCAGCCAGGAGAATAGAGTGTAGAAAGCTCCAGAGGCTCTAGAGGTTCTGCACTCTATTCTCCTGGCTGGCTGTCAGCTGAGAGGGGTGTGCTAGTGCTGACTTTGATAGAAAGAGGGGTCATGGCCAGGGAAAGCTTCTTCCCTGGCCATGCTCCCTCCTCCCCCCACTTTCCATGCCCACCAATCTCCTAAGCTGGAGGGAAAGAAGAGAAGTGGGGATCAAAGATAGCATGCAGCCCTGAGGGAGGATCCATGCGGCTCCTGCAATTGCCTCTCCACAGAGGTACCTGGATTCCAGGGAATGGTTCTTCTCCTCCTCCTCCCCCCCCCCAGGAGCCCAACAGGGGAGGGAACCAAAGGCAGATGCAGTGCAGACTGTTTCTCTTCCACTATCTGCTCCCTGCCACCAGCTCCAGACTGAGATCATCCAGCCATAGTGTAGCACACAACCCCATCTCCCTGCTCCCCACATCTCCTCAGACTGGTGCCCCTGGTTTGGGCAGCTCACTCCACTGGCGGCGCTCCTGGATGTTCCTTGTACCTTTTCTATTTCAACTATATCATTTTGAAATGGGTTGACTATAACTGCACACAATATTCAGGTGAGGTTGCACCATAGATTTATATCGCTTGCCCAGAGTCACCTTGAGCACTCTCATCTGCATCTTGCCAGCAAACAAGGCTGGAAGACATGGACTGAGAGAGGGGACTTTGCTTTCTAGCAACTCTAAGACTGAAGGCCCAGTTGCTTACATCAAGGACTGAGAAGAACTTATGGACCTTGGTAGGGTAAGATGCTTATTTAGGAACTCAACCAGTATAGTTCAGGAATGCATTATATTTCCTTTTGATTTCTAGTAACCACTCTGTATCAACAATCTAGCTTATGTAATCAATAAACTGACTTCTTATCTTTATGAAGAAGTGTCTGTGTCTAACTTTGGAACACAAGTGAGCAACAAGAGTTCTCAAGCTCTTGCAAACCCAGAGATTAAAGAGTCTGTAAATGGGAAGGATCGGGCCCTTGAGTGACAAAAGGGTTGTTCCTATGGCAGGCTTGAATCAGCCAGAGAGAAAAACTGATTCAAGTGGGCTGTACGCGCAGGAAACTGAGTCACTCAAACCTGGTAAAGTGGGGGTGCGGACCTTCAAACCGTGACAGTTGGCGCCCAACGAGAAGGGTTAAACTCAGCTTGTAGACCAATGTATAGAAAGTAGAGCAGCACTTCCAGGTGACTGGAATCCTCAGAGGGGAGTAAATCCCATACCTGCAGAGACTGAAAGTCCCAGCACAAGTTCCCCTGCAGTTCTTCACAGTCTGCTTGTGTTTAAACTGCCTTGAATAACTTTGTGCCATTTGTAAATTTGATCACTTCACTCTTTACTCCCTTTTCCAGATCATTAATGAATATATTAAACAACACTGGTCCCAGTAAAGATCCACGAGGCACTCCACTATTTACTTCCCTGCATTGTGAAAACTGACCATTTTGTCCTACTCTTTGGGCGCTTTTAGACGATCCCGCTCGCAAGCGGGATCATCCAGTGCCGGAATTGGGCACCCGCCTTCCTCTCAATGCCATGTCTGATGTTCAGAAGAGCATCAGACATGGCGTGGAGTGTTGTGCGCATGCACACCCTTCTGCACGTGCGCACTCGGGCAAAGAACCCGGAAGTGTGACGTGAAGCCGGCACAGCGGTGATCTGCCTTGACAGGGGCAGGATTGCCGGGCCGGCTTCACGCGGCAGAGATCCAGCGGTCGCGCATGGTGGGGATTTAGATGAGCCGCAACAATGGCGGCCGATAAAGGGCTCAGCTGCCATTTGCGTCTCATCTAAAACCGCCCTTTGTTTCCTATTCTTTAACCAGATACCGCTCCACAGAAGACACTGCCTCCTATCCCATGGCTTTTTAATTTTCTCAAGTGTCTCTCCATGATGGACCTTATCAAACGTTTTCTGAAAATCCAGGTATACTATAACTGGCTCGGCTTCTCCTTATCCACATGGTTATTTATAACCTAAAAAAATTCCAATAGATTAGTAAGTCACAACTTCCCTTTGCTAAATCCATGCTGACTCGTCCTCATTAAGCCATGTTTATCAATATGCCCAGTAATTCTGTCCTTAATAATTCCACTATTTTACCCTTCACCAAGGTCAGGCTCACTAGCCTCTTGTTTCCAGGATTGCCTCTGGGACCATTTTTAAATATCAGTGTTACATTTGCTACCCTCCAGTCCTCAGGTACAGTGGCAGATTTTAGCAATAGATTACAATTACCAGTAGTAGATCTGCAATTTCATATTTGAGTTCCCTCAGAACTCTGGTGCATATGCCATCTGGTGTTGGTGATTTGTTATTATTAGTTTGCCAGTTTGCTCTAGAACCTCTTCCAGAGTAACATTGATTTTCAACCACTCTTACAATTCCTCACCTACAAAGAACAGTTTTGGTGTGGGTATCTCCCCAACATCCTCTGCAGTGAAGACCAAAACAAATAATTTATTCAGCTTCTCTGCAATGGCCTTAGTCTCCATTTTACCCCCGGTCATCTAACTACCCAACTGACTCTCTAGCAGGCTTTTTGCTTTTGATGTACTTGAAAAAGTTTTTATTATTAGTTCTGGCATCTTTAGCAAGTCACTCTTCAAATTCCCTATTGGCCTGCCTTATGACCTTTTTACATCTACTTTGATAATGCTTATGTCCTTCCCCATTGACCTCACTGGTATTAGTTTCCCATTTTTAAAAGATGACTTTTTGGCTCTAAAAGCCTCATTCATCTCACCGTTTAGCTATAGAGGCAGATGTTTGGGCCCCTTGCTACCTTTTTTAATTTGTTGAATACACTTAAACTGGGCTTCCAAGATGGTGTTTTTAAATAGTCTCCAGTACTCTTACAGAAATTTAATCCTCACAACTGTTTCTTTTCATTTTTTTCTAACTAGTTTCATCATTTACCATAGTCTCCCTTTTTGAAGTTAAATGTTACTGCAATATTTTTATTCACCATTCTCCTTCCAGTAATTATGTCAAATTTGATTATATTGTGATCACTATTACCAAGCGGCTCCACCACCATTACCCCTTGCACAAGGTCCTGCACTCCACTTGGTACTATTTATTTATTTATTTATTTATTTAATAAATTTATACCCCGCCCCTCCTGTCATGCAGTCCGGGGCAGCTTCCAACAATTTTAAAACACAATAAAACCATTAAAACTCACATAATCAAAATAATACATAAAAATATTAAAACAGGGCTAAAATTATAAATATAATAACAAGCTAAAATGACCAAAATGGGTGGGGGAGCTAAAACACCTCACCCTACCCACCTTCCCTCCCAAAGGCCTGGGCGAACAGCCGGGTTTTACAACTTCACCGGAATGTCAACAGGCTAGGGGCCAGGCGAGCTTCCTCTGGAAGGGAGTTCCAAAGCCGCGGCCCGGTCACCGAGAATGCCCTCTCCATTGTGGCCCCCCACTTAACATGGGGGACCTCCAAGAAGGCAAGGTAGATCCAAGGTAGCTCCTCCTCTCATTGGTTCCAGGACCAGATGCTCCAAGAAGCAGTCATTTGTGGTATCTAGAAACTTTACCTCGCCTGGCCCCAAGCCTTTTAACATTTCGGCGGAACTGTAAGACCTGGATGTTTGCCCAGGCCTTTGGGAGGGAGGGTGGGGAGGGAGGATTTTAGTCCCCTACCCATTTGTTTTACCTGTCTAGCCCTGTTTTAATTTTAATATTTGAGATATAATTGTTTTAAATGAATTTTATTGTATTTTATTGTTTTATTGCTGGAAGCCACCCCGAACTGTGTTGCAGGAGGGGCGGGGTATAAATTTACTAAATAAATAAATAAATAAATATCATAATACAAAACTTCAGTTTCACACATAATACAAAACTGCATCACATATAACTGTACGTATGATAAAGTTTCGTATTGTGTGCGAAACTGTAATAAGTTGACTTGAATTTCTTTGTTTTTGTTTGTTTTTAAAAATAATATTTCTTTTCTTAGACACTGCGCTAAGTAATGGTTGCTATAGTGTGTCATCCTCTCAGGGGGAACCTGCTGAAGGACTGTCAATCAATATGCATTGCATACCCCTGGAATTGTAAGTGATTCTGAGAATATGCAGCATTATTCCTTTAAAAGATGCAGTGTAACTCTGTCTCCTTGGCCGGGCAGCTCCAAAGATTATTACGGAGGAGGATATGACTATGGCATATTGATTGTTCTCAGTGGAACATTTAAATTACTTTTCTGAGTCTTTGGAAAGTTGTGAGGAAGAGTATCCTCTTGATCCTCTCAGTATCCTCTTCATCAGGTGCAGAGAACTTCAGGTCCAGGGCCCAAATACAGCCCACAACTAGTTTTCATTGACCCTTTCCAGTTCCTTGGTCTGGCCTCTGGATCCAGTTCCTACCCTCAAACACTGAAAGACTGATCTCAGGGTGAGTGAGCAGAGCAGAAAGCATGTACATAAGGATAGGGGACAGATCCATTGTATGGATCCATGATCTGTACCTTCCTGTTCCTGAGTGGACCACTTAAGCGTCCACGACACATTTTCTATGCAGCCCTCGGAGGTTGTACTAATTTTCAAAGTGACCCTGTGAGGAAAAATGGCCCCTGCTCTTGATGGAGAATTCTCATAAGAATGCTAGGAGTGTCTCATTCTTCTTGACAAATCAGGGTTCCAGGTTTTGCCAAGTTTTTGTATTGGTTGTTCTGCTGGCCTGGAGAAATCCACTGATTGGATCTCTGCTCCTCCCCCCCCCCACACACACACACAATTTGGTGAGACAGAGACATAGAATTATTCATGTTCTCTTCAAGTTGCAGCAAGGATCCTCCCCCTGTCCACCATGAAGCAGGTCTTAGCACAAGGGCTTGGACACATTTCTCAGGATATTGTATGGCCTTCTGATAGCTAGGGAACGCAGTTGGGATGTTCAGAGTTTGACCTGAACTCAGTCTGTTCGGATGTCCGAACCGAACGTCCGAACCAAACTCAAAAATGGCTGAACAGTTCGGTCACGTTCGGGTGAGTTCGGAGTCAGGAAAAACGTGACTTTGGGTGGGAAAAATGTGACTGGAAGGGGGAGGCAGCTGAGGACCAGACTTCCTGGCACCAGGGGTGGAGACCAGGGGTGGTCCCAGGGCCAAATGATACCGATACTGAAAAAATTCTTTGAATTTGGTATCGATTTCAGTATCGATAGTCCTATTTTCGGATGTTAGGCTGAATTTGGCCGAACCGAACTCCGCCGAACCAAACAATCGAACCCAATCTCGAGTTTCAAACCGAACAACTGAATGTCTGAACATCTGAACCACGTTCTGTTCGCACATCCCTACTGATAGCTGACCTGCTGCGTGGATTACCTCTGAGTCCTGATTTGGTGTTTACCATCCTGCTATACTAACAATTTAATAGCACTTCCAGTATTCAAAGTGCTTTGTAATGCTCAGTATCAATGTTCTGGGGCAGGAATAACACCTGCCTCGTGAAGGAATACATTTATTTCCAAATGTGCAGCAATTGATGGATTACTGTTAACTGATGCAGGCTTATTATTTCCTTTCTTGAGTTGTCATTTACACACATGCCTACCTCCTGTATTGAGAAAGTCAGGTTTATGTAGCCTCCACAAGTTTCTATGCATGTTCTGTATTTCTTCTGATATAATTTAAAACTAGCTGTGAGGTTAGAGAAAACGTACAATAAGCAATGAACTAATTTACCAAAAAATGGTCTCTTGTGCCCGATATTGCAAATGCCACTGAGTTGACTTCATTCAGAATGTTCCCTACCACCAGACTCTATTTTGTGTATATACATGAAGACATCAACAGGAGTAGGGTATTCTACTTTTCATCAAAGGGATACACCCTCCATGTGTGAAAGAAACATATCGGCACTCTCATAGGGAATACCTAGGGAGCGAGGAGTGAACGTGTTGTTAGCCAGAATATAGACAAGACCTTGTACACTACCTGATACAGAAGCGTGTCCAACATACTGATGCTGAAAACCCGGCCAGCAGCAAAGGGCAGTCGAAACATAAAAGCCAGATTAGAACCCTTCTCCCGTTCTTTCTGTTGAAAAGTAATAAATAAATTAATAAAGAAAGAAAGAAAGAAAGAAAGAAAGAAAGAAAGAAAGAAAAGGGAGTGCTGTAAATAACATCAGAGTTTGTGGTTTATTTTTAAAAGGTGTGATTTTAAAATCAATTTTATGATTTCTAGGTTTTTGACTCATACTTTTTTATCCTCTTGGGATGACCAGTACTGGCTTCCTTTTCTCCTGACTGCCAACAATTATTTTGCCTACTTCACAGTCACAGTCAACTCCATCTCATCGTTCTTCTAGCCTCCTCTAAAGGCATGTTTACATGAGCACATTTTCAGAGGCAACACTTGTGCTGTCCTTACTATAACCACATTAAGAGACCCAGCAAGACAGCAGCAGTTTACTTAATCATGATGTTTTTTAACACAAAGAAGTCAGGTCTGCATACGCTGAGCAAGCCCCTAGAGTGAGCCCCCTAAATTCCAACAGAACATACATAACAACACTCTATTAACTCACTTTCCCCTCACCTGTGTTCCCATTTTCATGAGGTTAAAGCAAGGGTGAAAGGGTGATAAGCATCTCTGCAAAGAAGCAGGGTTAAACCAGTCCATCTCCAAAGGTCATACATATCATTCTGTACAGATCCAGGGAAATCTCCTCTCCACAGTTCTCCCCTTTCCTACTGTCCTTTAGAACACTGTTGTTCAACTGTCCCTCACAAAGCATGTCTACTTGTTTTTCAGGAATATGTAACACAGAGTTGAAGTCAAGCCTGCAGAGTTCCAGGTGGCTGCTCTGAACATTTCAGTATTTGCTATGCAACCACAAGGCAGCAGGACTCATACTCAGCAGCCCTACTCCCCTTAATTTTGTCAGCAATGTCCCTGATTGGCTGTCCTCAGTACATGTTCCCATTGGCTGCTGACTGTGATAAAAGCCTACAGCATGAAGTAGTAAGTGCCTACTCAATGTGGCAGCTACTTGGATCTTCTTGTGAACTCCCAGCTTAGTCCTGCCCCACATCCTCCTCCTGCTTTAGTCCAATTCTTGCTTGCAGCCTAGCTCCAGAGTGCACTCCAGTCTTTGTCTCCAGCCATGCTCCCTACTGGCCCATGCTCTAGCACTTCCCCTAGATATTCCTCCTGTCCTTTGTAGACTGATCTGCTACCTTTGGCTTGCTCCTTGATCCTGATACTTGGACTCTTCTTTGGCTGGTTAGAAACTTGGCTCTGATCCTCTGGCTCACATCTTCATGCTATGTCCTTGTCCACCACTTTGGTTTATCTCCTTGCATCTAACTGACTGATCCTGCATAAACTAACCATGATTCACTACCAAAAATTATTATCCCTGTCTCTTTACTGTAGGTTTCTTCTGCCTTCACAGTAGCACAGCTGTGCTCAGAAGAAGTGATCAGTTAAGAGGAGGAGCTATTAGCTCTTGCCTGTGAGAAGAGCAAGTAGAAGGAGATGTTACTTAAAAGGACCTCTCTGCTTGTGAGAACACCTCTGAAGTGCTAGAGAGAATAGGGATGTGTGAACAGAATGGGGGTCGGATATTCGGTCATTCAATTGTTCTGTTTGAAAACCAAGTTCGGGTTTAGTCGTTCGGTTTAAAAACCGAGTCCGAGTTCAGTTGTTCGGTTCAGTTGAGTTCCGTCCCACCGAACGTTCAGTGGAGTTCGGACCCGCCACGAGGAATGGGGTGCTCCAGGGACCCCCAGGGGTGCCCATGGCAGCATTGCAGGCCATCAGAGATCCAGAAGCAGCAGCAGAAACCGGGAAGGCTTGGTGTTTGGCACCCCAGGTTGCCCGGGCATTGCAGGCTGACGGGCCTCCAGTTCTGCTTGCTCTATGCTGGCTGGGTTCTCCATTTCTTGTCGCCATCACAGCAGGTGGTGGCTGGCTGGCTGGTCATGTGAATCACCACTGGGCAAGGCTAATTGACCAATTTTCAGAATAGTTGGTTGAGATCTGGTGAGTAGGATGCCAGTCTGCAATGCCCAGTCCCGTGTGGGTGCCGTGCCAGTCACCAAGCCCAGGCCGGGCCACTTCCCTGCCTGTAACGTAGGCCCCAGAAACCTGAGGGTGGGTCCTGGGGCTGGAGTGGCTGTTACTTGATGTGGTGGAATGACAGCTCCCCGTGAGCGGAATGACAGTCCCAGAATCCTGACAGTGTTTCCAGGGACTAGAGTCTAAACGAAGTGGATGGACAGCCCCCCATGCCTTTAACGTAGGCCCCAGAACCCTGATGGTGGGTCCTGGGGCTGGAGTGACTGGCTGTTTCTTTATATGGTGGAATGACGGCTCCGCATGAGTGGAATGATGCCCCCAGAACCCTGAAGGTTGGTCCTGGGGCTGGAGTGGCTGACTGTTTCTTGATGTGATGGAATTATTATTATTATTATTATTAACAAACATTTATATAGCGCCAGCAGTGTACCTGGCACTTTACAAAGTAATAAAATAGACACGGTCCCTGCCCCTAGGGCTTACCATCTGAGTGACAGGAGCTGGGGGAGAGACTTAGGAAGGGGAACAGAGGAATGACAGCTTCGTGCGAGTGGAATGATATATTTTATTTATTTATTTATTTATTTATTTTAAAAATTTGTTTGTCGCTTCCCATGCCTACGGCATCCCAGGGCAACATACAATTTAATAAAACATTCATAAAAATAACAATTTTTAAAACCCTTAAAAACACAACAATATAACCCAAAATAGGGTTGGGAAAAATAAAATAGAAATAAAAGGAAGGGAAGTGTTAAAACATGGCCCCCGTGCCTTTAACGTAGGGCCCAGAACCCTAATGGTGGGTCCTGGGACAGGAGTGACAGCTTCTGGATGAATTGGAATGGCAGTTCCCATGTAGAGGGTCCTTATTTGCTTACAGCATGGTCCAGGGGCAGCCAGCTCTGCTCCTGTTGGACACAGACAGCTATTTGGACTTAGGGGAGGTATCCAGCATCATCACTGAGGCAGGTGAGCAAATAGCCAAAAGGAGATTGCTTGCAGGCTGGCTGGCATGGGTGGAGCAGCAGCAGAGTGTAATGTGCTCCTGGCGACCCAGCCCCACCAAGAGCCGGGCCACCACATTCTGAACTAGCTAGAGCATTGAGCCAGCACCATAGGTAGCCCCAGGTAGAGCGCATTACAGTGGTCTATCAGAGAAGTAATAAACGCATGGATGATTGTGGCCAGGTCCGGAACCGAAATCAGTGGCCAAAGCCACTGCACCAGATGTAACTGGTGGAAGGCACTCCTCATCACAGCCTCCACCTGGAGATCCAGGCGAAACTGCGTATCAAGGAGCACCCCCAGGTTCTGGACCTGGGAAGTCAGCAGAGGACAGATCCCATCAATTAAGGGAGCTGTCACATCCACTGACTTACCCACTAACGTCACCTCCGTCTTTTCAGAATTGAGTCGCAGTCAATTAGCCCTCATCCAGTCCCCAACAGCTGCCAAACACCAGGTAAGCACCAAAACAGCCGGGTCTGGGCTGGTCAAAAATGAGAGGTAGTTAAGTGTCATCTGCACACTGATGACACCTCACCCTGAACCCTCTGATCATCTCACCGAGTGACTGCATATACACATTGAACAGGAGCGGGGACAAGAGGTCTCCGTATGATGAAAAATAGTCACCGAAAACCACCTGCTGAGTGAGAGGAATGATTCAAGAACGATTCCACCCACCCATTCTGCTCAGCTTTAGTGTTGCCCCCAACCTGCAAAGGAAGAGGATTGGAGCTGAAAGACCAAGACAAAGTGTGGGTGCATGGAGCCTAAGTTGTAAGCGAGCACAGTATGCAAAGCCATACAACATCTTTACTGCTTACATGGTGTGGGAGTGAAGGTGGGAGCCTTAACACAACATTTCTAGGTTTGTTAAAGTTTGTTTGGTATGAATCTGCCTTAACCAAGTTTGTAAAACCGTAGGTTTTTTGTTTATCTAATTTGTGTGTTTTTTAAAAAGTAGATTGAAAAAGTAATTAGTGATTTGATAGAAGTTGCTGAGCCTGAGAGATTGTAGTAAAACGTACATTTTTGTTACTTTCCACCCAGAGCCCCCCTCTGCTGCCTCAGTCTCCTGTCCCCACAAAGACCACCCTCCTTCCTCAGCCCCCTCCCCCCAGATCCACCCTCTTGCTCCCTCAGCCCGCTCCCCCACAGAGACCACCCTCCTGTTCCCCCCTC
>QEPC01006176.1:505220-558346 GCA_003113815.1 Sphenodon punctatus
AGGCTCGGCTGGCGCCCACTCTCCTGCTGTTTCGGCCTATATTTAAGACCTGGCTGTTCCGTTAGACTTTTGGCGGGGGGTAGGGGTGGGGTGGGGCTGGGGATAGGGATGGAGGTTTTCTCCATGTAGGGTATTTTAAATTGTTTTAAAATTTTATTATTGTTTTAAATGAAATGTTGTTCGCCACCCCAGGAGGGGCGGGATATACATTTAAAAATAAAATAAATAAATAAATAACATAAGGGATGAGGAAGATTTTAGTGCAAGCACCATAGTTCTGTAAAACACAACATGACACAGCAAGAGGTAACACAGAACAAGAGTCAAACATCCTGACCCTGCAACATAAAGGGTTCCAGTGTCGCTCCCCCCTCCCCGAGCCCCCATTATTTGTTCTGGGAAACAGGAGGCATAGTGCAATCACAGGGTGCCATTCAACTGCCTGGGACCTGCTTGCACTGCTCATTGGCTATCAATTACATCCACCAGGTCCATCCCCTCCCATCAGAGTTCAAGAATTCAACACTGTTTCTGACTCTGAGATGTCTGCTCCCTCCTCCCCTCTCCATATTTCCGTCCAAAAATACCTTCCAGGCAATAACAAAATCAATGACTTTCATTATCGTTATTGATTTTGTTATTATTTATCTTCATTATTGTTATTACAATAATGATAATGAAAACAAAAATGTCATTATCGTTATCAATATAAAGAAAACAAAGTGCACACCCCTAGTCTATGCGCAGCCACCATTCACAGGTTCAGTGCGACAAACTGGACAGATGGGTGGGCATTCTTCCCCACCACACTCCACCCCCACCCACCCCCAGACATGCAGTCACTCCCTAAACTGCTTGAGGTGTCCCGTCTGGGACTCTGTGGTCCTGGAGGACCTGCATGTGCACTGAGGCCGAGTGCACCCTAACAGATGTGAGGCAGCCATATGGGCATGCATTTGACTGCCACATGGTGGACTCCAAGTTTGCTGGGATGACATCATGAGCCATGGGGAAGGTGGGAATGGGTGAACATCTGGTGGCCATCTTACAAATGGGGTCACCCATCCAGAGGGGCTAATGTGGGCTCCTGTATAATTGGTTTTCACCCAGAATGGAATCTGTAATCCAGAAATAACACCCTTTGATAGCAATAGTGAACATATAGTCAATATTTTTGGTTTCCTAAAAAGAACAAAATCTTTAGGTATTAGGAGCTTCTAAAATATAAATTGGATAGCCAGAGTGTAAAACGACAGATTTTCAAATCATCTTGCTTATTTCAAGACATCAATAATCAAGAAAATCCAAAACATTCAATTCCAGAAGAGTTGCTGAGGGAAGTAAAGATCCAAAATATCATAAAACTTAAAATTAGAGATTCTGTGATTAATTACATAATACCCATTTGCCTAAACCAAGGCATCATTTCTGCATGCATGGGTAAAAACAAACGTGACAGTGACCCACTCTGGCCAGTTTTGTCTCCTTATGGCCTGCAGGTTGCTGTCACATTTGCTCTCGGGCCCCCAGATGTTTTCTCCGGACTGACTTCAGGCATGACAGCAGCGAGTCTGGGCTGTTACTTGGCAAAATGCTTAAGTCACAGCCCCGGCTACCTCCCCTCCTCTCCCAGGGTAGGGGTGTGCACCAGGTACCCATTACTGAATATGTAATTTCATTATTATTTCTTTATTACACACCTTCGGATTTTGTAATTCCGTTATTATATAAATTGGTTTTCGTTACTGAACTTTGTTTTTTCCCCCCATTGATTTCTATGGGAAATTGATTTCTGACTGTTTATTCTTCATTTTTTATCTGATTTGCTTCAACTTCAGACTGAGTGTACCCATCATTGAAAGTACCATCTCTGAAAAATTTCATAAAGGTTAGATAAAGGGTCCCAATTCTGAAAGTACTTGAAATTCTGTGATTTACACACACATTTGCAGCTATAATTTCTTTGTTTTCCATACAACCGGGGTGAAATTTGTACACACTGTACCCATTCTGAATGGGATCATACTTACTAACTTTCAGGAAGAATAGATAAAGGGTACTGATTTTATTAGCAATTTAATAATTTCATGGTTTGTACACACATTTCCAGGTGTAGCATCTTTGTTTTCCATCCAATTTTGATGAACCTTTGACACAGTATTCCCCTCACTCAAGGGAGAATCCCTGAAAATTTTCAGAAGGATTGGATAAAGGGTCCAAATTTTATAAGTAACATCAATTTCATGATTTTAACTGAATTTGTAAATTTCCTTATGTCGCTTGCTGGTGTTGTTTCTGTTTAAACTATAGAGGTTTTACTAGATTCAGACAAATTATTTTTGGAGCATTTGTACAGAGAGTGAAGAAGACAGGAGGAGGTGGGCAGAGCAGAGGAGGAGCAGGTGTCATATGCACTGGTACTGGCACAGGCTTCAGTCATTGGCACCCCAAAACCTGTGGGGCCTACATGGGGGAGAGTAGGTGCAGCGTTCTCCAGTTGCAGTGAGGATGAAGACTGCAGCAGAGCCAGCCTATGAGCCACGTAAGATCTAGCCATGGTAGGGGCTGTGAAACTTGGTAGAAGCTTATATTTGCTCTCTAGTGCTCACCCCCAAGTTGGGTACTAGCAAATTGGAAGCTTGGGAAGCATCTCCAGAGAATGAGTCTATACCAGAGATTCTCTTATATTTGTCACAGTGGCACAAAATAGGTCCTTGATGCCAATGGGCCAGCACAAAAAGCCAATGATGTATCCTCATTCTCTGCTGTGCCCACTCCCAGGCCCCCTACTTGTTACAAGGAAGCTGAAAGCATCTGCTTAGGAAAGAACCAATAAGAGATTCTCTTATGTTCTTTGTCACAATGTTTATTTATTTAATTATTTGCATTTCTTAGCCGTCCCCTCATGTTTACGGCATGGGGTGGTTTACAAAAAGAATTAAAATATACAATATTAAAATTCACAAAAAAGCATAAAGAGAATATACACAGAATTTAAAATATCTCCCCCCAACTACCCCACCCTCCCACTCTCCCCTCCGAAGGCCTGGGTGAACAGCCAGGTTTTGCAAGCTCGGTGGAAAGGCTGCAGACTTGGGACCAGGTGGGCTTCCTCTGCGAGGGAGTTCTAAAGTCGCGGCATGGCCACTGAGAATGCCCTCTTCATGGTGGCCCCCCCGTTTTACACAGGGGACCTCCAAAAAGGTACCCCTGGCAGACCAAAGGGATCGCTCTGAGACGTGGAGGGCAAGGCGGTCCCTGAGATATGAGGGGCCCAGACCATATAGGGCTTTATAGGCCAAAACCAACACCTTGAACCTGTCTTGGTACGCTATCGGCAGCCAGTGCAGAGCATGGAGGTAATATGCTCCCGTCGTCCCATCCCCGTAAGGAGGCAAGCCGCCGCGTTCTTCACTAGCTACAGCCTTTGAACCAGCATCAAGGGAAGCCTCACGTAGAGTGCGTTTCAGTAATCTAGCCTTGCGGTGATGAAGGCATGAATGAGGGTAGCCAGGTCAGGCCTGGAGATGTATGGGCACAGCCTCTGCACCAGATACAACTGGCGGAAAGCGGCTTTAGCCACCGCCTCCACCTGTTGATCCAGGCGAAGGCCTGGATCCAATAACACCCCCAGACTTTGAGCATGCTCGGCTACCTGAGGATGGACCCCCTCTACGAGGGGAGCAAATACCTCCATCACCCTACCCACCATCATCACCTCCGTCTTATTGCAAAGCGATTAAGCTTCAGTCTGCTCTGCTGCATCCAATTCGCCACGGCCTCCAAACATTGGGAAAGTACTGAGACGGCAGGACCTGGGTTGGTTGAAAATGAGAGGTACAGCTGAGTATCATCAGCATATTAGTGACAACGCACCCCGAACCCCCTCATGATCTCCCCTAAGGGCTGCATATACACATTAAACAATAATGGAGACAGGATGGAACCTTGTGGAATGCTACAATCCAGGGTCCGGGGGCTAGATGTTTCAGCCCCCAGCACAACCCGCTGGCTTCTCCCTAAGAGGAATGAGCAGAACCCACCCAAGGACAGTCCTGTCCAGACCCCCCAGGACTTGTAGTCATCTCAACAGCAGCCCATGGTCCACTGTATCAAAAGCAGCTGAGAGATCAAGCAGGACAAAAATGTTGAATTAATTGATAATGGATAACTGCCACCTGCCCAGGGATGGAAGAACTGTAGTGTCTCACCTTACCTGGGCCTGGAGGAACGGGCTGGCTGCTGGATCCTTCTTGGAAACCCAGACTCCTCCCCATGATAACTGTCTATGGTGGCTGTTGAAAGGCAGTGACTAAGGGTGCTGGGCTGTTTGGTGTCCATTTGTGGCCAGGTGGCTGGGATGGGGGCAGGTTTACAGTTGGCATTTGGGTTAAGGGGGGGGGGTGCTTTGGATTGCGGCAATCATTTTGGTGGGTGGAGGGTATGATTATGGGTGAGTCAGCTGGGTATGGGGGTCAGGTGCTGGAATGCTCTGGTGGGGGTCAGGGTGGTGATGAGTAGATGGCTTGGCTGGATGAGAGGGGTGTATAGACATTAGGGGAGAGAATTTGCAACAATACATGCATTGTTCTGTTATTTATAAGCTGCCCTGAGCCAGTGTTGGGATAGGGCAGGGTATAAATTAATGAATGAATGAATTAATAACAACAAACAACAAATAATAAATAACTGAACTGAAATAACAAAACCAAAATGGATATCTGGTGAAATGGAAGGAAATAGCAGTTATTATCTGCTTTGTTGGTTTTGGTTTGAATAGCGCAAATATGATGGATTTATTCATTTCCATGATTCTTCATTTGAGCTCTTCTTCACATGAACCCAGAACTGTTGTTTTGGTCCCTCAAAGTTAAATATGACTTATTCCATGTGTGGAAGGGTACAACTTGAGAGAAAGGCTGGCCCTTTAAGAGTGAGCTACTTCCATTGGGCTAGTGAAGGTGCAGGCACTGATCAGAAAGATGGGCAGTACTTAAGTGGAAACAGGTGAGCTAGGGAGTGACTAAGCCAGCCCAACGGCTAAGAGCCTCAGGGGAATCTCAGTCTGGGAGATCTGGAGAGGAGACAGGAATTTAGGAAAATCTCTGCCTCAAGGCCCAACCCAGAGGGGAGTTGCCTGGGTTGTGGGGTCTTGACAAGGCTTGGAAGGTGGAGTCTGATCCAAGAGGGCTGTGGGGTGGCACAAGGACTGTGCCTGGCCCCAAGACCCAGAGATACTAGAAATAGCTAGTCCAGAGGGTGCTGCCTGGACTAAGGTCACTTTCAGACATGCCCCCCCCTGCACATATTTGCAGGTGGGGGCATGCACAGCTGGGGTGGGGGAATGCGCAGCCCGAATATGTGCGGGGATCATCTGGTCTGAAAGGCCCACACATAGAGCTTTGCTGGCAGAGACACGTGGGAAAGGGATCTGGTCCTGTAAGGATCTACCCCAGGCAAACTGCACCCTGTTAAAGAACATAAGTAGTGCCATACTAAGTCAGACCAATAGTCCATCAAGCCCAGCATCCTATCCTCTGACAGTGACCAATCTTGATCATATAGGAGAAGAACCAACAATCACAATGGGCAATCCATTCCCCGTTGTTCACTCCCAGCTCCCGACACTAAGAGGTTCATCCCATAAGCTACTTGGTTAATAGCCATTAATGGACCTACTCTCTCAGAACCTATCCAATCCTTTTTTAAACCCAGCTATACTACTGGCCTTGACAACATCCTCTGGCAACAAATTCCATAGGTTAATTATGCTTTAAGTGAAAAAGTACTTTCTTTTATTCGTTCTAAATCTGCCAGAAGCTAGTTTTATGATGTCCCCTAGTTCTAGTACTATTTGAGAGGGTAAATAACTGCTCCCTATCTACTTGTTCCATACCATTCAAGATTTTATAAACCTCTATCATGTCCCTTCTCAGTCTTCTCTAAGTTGAAGAGACCCAGCTTGTCAAGTCTCTCTTTGTATGGAAGCCATTCCATACACATTCTCATTGCCCTTTTCTGTACCTTTTCTAGTTCAGTTATGTCTTTTTTGAGATGCGGCAACCAGAATTGCATACAGTATTCCAGGTGCGGTCGCACCATTGATTTGTATAGAGGCATTATGACATCCTCAGTTTTATTCTCTCTCCCTTTGCAAATAACTCCTAACATTCTGTTCACTTTTTTGACTGCTGCTGCACATTGGGCTGAGGATTTCAGTGTATTGTCCACAATCACTCCCAGATCCTTTTCCTGAGTAGTAACTGCACTTGTGGCCTTAGTCGGTCACCTGTCCCAAGAGTTGGACCAGGTTCGTTTGACCATGTTGATTTTGTTAGATCTCTCGGCTGCATCCAAAACCATTGGTCATGAGTTGTCGGTGACTCGGCTGCAGGACCAGGCAGGGATGAGTGGGGCTGTTCTTGAATGGTTCCACTCTTTCCTGGCTGGGAGAACCCCAAGTGTGGTGCTGGGTGATTATTCATCTTCTCCATGGGGCATCACGTGTGGAGTTCCGCAGGGTTCCATCTTGTCCCCTCTCTTGTTCAATGTGTATATACAGCCTTTGGGGGAGGTTGTTAGAGAGTTTGGTGTATGGTGTTATCAATATGCTGATGACACCCAACTATATCTCTCATTTTCATCAGACCCAGGTCCAGCAGTCTCGTTGCTTACCCGGTATTTGTCAGCTGTGGGGGACTGGATGAGGGCGAAGCGCATGAAGTTAAATCCTGACAAGATTGAGGTGATGGTTGTGGGAAAAGCCAGGGTGTGATGGCCCCCGTCATTGATGGGGTCCGTCCTCCCCTGTTATTCCAGGTCTGTATTCTGGTGATGCTCCTTGATCCACAGCTCCACCTGGATGTCCAGGTGGAAGCTGTGGCGAAGGGTGTATTTTGCCAATTACAGCTGGTATGTCGGCTTAGGCCGTATGTCTCGGACTCAGACCTGGCCACAATCATCCATGCTTTTATTACCTCGAGATTAGACTACTGTAACGCACTGTACATGGGGTTACCCTTGGTAACGGTCTGGAGACTGCAGCTGGTGCAGAATGCGGTGACAAGGGGACAGGCGACGCAAGGACATTACTCCAGTGCTTCATTCTCTGCAGTGGCTGTTGATAGTCTTCTGTGCCCAAATTCAAGGTGTTGGTGTTGGTGTTGATTTTTAAAGCCCTAAACGGTCTGGGCTCCACCTCCCTGCAGGACCGCCTCACCCTCCGGATTCCAGATAGACCTCTGCGGTCGATCAGGGGCACCCGTCTTGAGACCCCGGTGTTGACCATGAGGAGGGCATTCTCGGTGGCTGCACCGCAGCTGTGGAACTCACTCCCATTGGAGGTCCACCTGACCGATGACCTCCCCTCTTTCCATAAAAAATGTAAGACCTGGCTGTTCCGCTGGGCCTTTGCCGAGGGAGATGGGATGGATGGGTGGGGTTAGGGTGGGGTTTTATTGTTTTGGTTTGTTTTTTAATTCTGAGAATGTTGTTTTTAATGAATTTTATTATGTTTTAAAATGTTGTTAGCTGCTCCGAGATGCTTGTAGCAGGAGGGGGCGAAATATAAATATTATTAAAACAAACAAATAAATAAATAAATAAAATAATCTAGCTTAGTACCCAGCATTGTGTACTTATAGTTTAGGTTATTTTTCCCTATGTGCATCACTTTGCACTTGTCCATATTAAATCTCATCTGCCATTTAGATGCCCAGGCACACAGTCTCATAAGATCCTGTTGCAGTTCTTCACAGTCTGCTCATGTTTTAACTACCTTGAATAACTTGGTGTCATCTGCAAATTTGATCACCTCACTCTTAACGCCCTTTTCCAGATCATTAATGAATACATTAAACAGCATTGGTCCCAATACAGATCCTTGGGGCACACCACTTTTTCCATTTCTCCATTGTGAAAGAAAACTGATCATTTAGTCCTTCTCTTTGCTTCCTATCCTTTAACCAGTTACAGATCCATAGTAAGACACTACCTCCTATACCATGACTTTTTAAATTTTCTCAAGAGTCTTTTATGTGGGACCTTATCAAATGCTTTCTGGAAATCCAGGTACACTATATCTACTGGGTCTCCCTTGTCCACATGCTTATTTACACCCTCAAAGAATTCCAACAAATTAGTGAGGTGTGACTTACCTTTGCTAAATCCATGTTGACTCTTCCCCATTAAGCCACATTTATCAACATGCCCAGTAATTCTGCTTCCACCAATTTGCCCAGTACAAACATCAAGTTTACTGGTATGTAGTTTCCAGGATCACCTCTGGATCCCTTTTTAAATATCGGGGTTACCTTTGCCACCCTCCAGTCATGAGGTACAGTGGCAGTTTTTAGCAATAGGTTACCAATATCTAACAGTAGATCTGCAATTTCATATTTGAGTTCCTTCAGAACTCTGGGGAGAATACCATCTGGTCCTAGTGTTTTGTTTGTTTTTAGTTTGTCAGTTTTCTCTAGAACCTCCTCCAGAGTCACGTTGATTTGTTACAGCTCTTCCAATTCATCACCTACAAAGCAAGGTTACGGCATGGGTATCTCCTCAACATCCTCTGTAGTGAAGTCTGAAGCAAAGAACTCATTCAATTTCTCTGCAATGTCCTTTTCCTCCCTAAGCATCCCTTTCACCCCCTGGTTATCTAACGCCCAACTGACTCTCTAGCAGACTTCCTGCTTCTGATGTACTTGAAAAAGTTTTTATTATTATTTTTAGCAACTTTAGCAAGTTGCTCCTCAAATTCCTTTTTGGCCTGTCTTATTAACATTCTACATCTAGTTTGCCAGTGCTTATCCTCTTCCCTATTTACCTCATTGGGACTCTTTATTTTTTAAAGGATGACCTTTTGGCTCCAATAGCCCCCTTCACCTCACCCTTTAGCCACACAGGCAGACGTTTGGTCCTCTTCCTACCTTTCTTAATTTGTGGAATACATTTAATCTGAACTTTCAATAGGGTGTTTTAAAATAGTCTCCTTTCTACTTGTAGACATTTAATTCTTGCAACTGCTCCTTTAAGTTTCCTCCTAACTAGTTTACTCATTTTTATGTAGTTCCCCTTTCTAAAGTTATATGTTGCTGCAGTGCTTTTATTTGGCATTTTCCATCATGTATGTCAAATTTGATTATATTATGATCACTGTTGCCCAGCGGCTCCAGCACCATTACCCGTCACACTAAATCCTGCACTCCACCTAGGACTTGATCCAAAGTGGCTCCTTCTGTTGGTTCCAAGATGAGATGCTCCAGGAAGCAGTCATTTATGACATCTAGATATTTTATCTCTGCATCCTGCCTCAAGGAGACATTAACCCAGTCATTATGAGGGTAATTGAAATTGCCCACTATTACTGCATTTCTGACTTTAGTAGCCTGTCTAATCTCCCTTAGCATTTCACAGTCAGTCTCACTATCCTGGTCAGGAGGACAATAGTATAGGCCAACTGCTATACACTTCCCTGTTTTACATGGAATTTCTATCCACAGAGATTCCAGAGTATCATTTGCTTCCTTTACAATATTAATCCTGCTTGACTCAATGTTGTCTCTTACATATAGCACCACCCCACCACCAGCTCAATCTACTCTGTCATTTTGATATATTTTCTATCCTGATAATACCGTGTCCCATTGGTTGTCTTCATCCGCCAGGTCTCTGAGATTCTTATGATGTCTATATCCTCATTTAACGCAATACACTCTAATTCTCCCATCTTACTTTTTAGACTTCTAGCATTTGAATACAGACATTTAAATGTATCCTTTTTGTTTTTAATCTGTTTATCATAAGTAACTGTTTTAGTTATTTGCGGATCAATAGAGTTTGACTGTTGCAAACTGATTTCCACCCGAGCTCCCTGGGGATTTTTACTGACTTCTATATTAGGATACTCTAATTCCCCTGAAATAATGGCATCTTTTGCAGCTGCCTCAGTCCAACCCACATGCTGCTCAGCATGTGTCAGCTTTCCCCAAGTTTCCACCATGGTCCTCCAATGACTGACACCACAGTAACCTGGCTTAGACCCCGCAGTCTCGATGCTTACTTGATGTCTCATGGCTGGAGTTAACGGCCCACATCATTGGCGGGGTATGTCCTCCATTGGTTCCCCAGGTACTGAGTCGGGGGGTACTCTTCGATGCACAGCTCTTCCTGGATGTCCAGGTGGAGGCTGTGGTGATGGGTGCCTTTCACCAATTACATCTGGTACGTCATCTTAGGCCGTACGTGTCAGACTCTGACCTGGCCACCATCATTCATGCTTTCATCACCTCTAGACTAGGCTATGGTAACGCACTTTACGTGGGGCTTCCCGGAAGCTTCAGATGGCCCGGAAGCTGCAGATGGTGCAGAATTCAGTGGCCCATCTCCTGGTTGGACTGGGCCGCTGGGAGCACATTACACCAGTACTCCATTCTCTGCACTGGCTGCTGATAGTCATCCGAGCCCGATTCAAGGTGTTGGTTTTAACCTATAAAACCCTAAATGATCTGGGCCCTGCCTATATGTGAGACCGCCTCACCTCCAGAGTACTGGACTGGCCCCTGCAGTCATTGGGGGATGCCTTCCTTGTGGTCCTCTGAGTCTTCTGGGGGGGGCCACACAGGGGAGGGCATTTTCGGTGGCCACACTGAGGCTGTGAAACTCCCTTCCAGTGGGGTGGTGTATGGCCTCAGAGCTCCCCTCCTTTCATAAAAGCTGCAAGACCTGGCTGTTCCACCAAGCATTTGGTGTGGGAGATGGGTAGGAGGTGTGTGCGGGGGAGGTGGGGAGAGGGATGACGGTGTAATAGTATGTTTTATAGTTTTATGATTTTACTTGTTGAGGGGCAGGATACTAAATGATTTTAATAAATAAATAAATAAATAAATTAATAAATAAACTAAAATAATCCCATTGTGTCCACTGAATATAATTTAAAAGTAATATTTTAAGATTTGCATCCTGAGAACATTGTGAAAACCATACACTTGCTAATCTGTGTTAGAATAAAGAAAATATAGATTTAATGTTAATTCTGAATTAAGTTAAATTTATTCCCAGCAAAAGAAACAAACACCCCAAAAAAGAGCCCCATTTCAAGATATTTCAAACACTGAATTCTTTGTTGGCAATGATAGCACTTCAAACATGTTACCACAGGACTAAGCTATCAGTGAGTGTCAGCTGACTAGCATTCAAGATTCCATCTGCTTTATGAATAATGAAGCATCATTGTAACTGTTAACTTCATTTCTGTCCACAGAGATTTGTGGCGAACTGATATTAAATGAATTGTTGTAGTAATCACTCTCATGCATTTTTAATTGATTTTCCAGTTGCACTGTGTTACAAAGAAAACCACCATGATAGCTTAAATTATAGGTCACCGGATCACTAATTTACACAGACGACTCCCAGTAGGAGCTCTGCATGTGGAATGATGGCAGGAGACAGAGGCTGCAGTCCACAAATCACTTATTCAGGAGTAGTCCAACTGAAGCCCTCCAATGGGGACTTCAGTGGGTCCACTCTGAAGTAAGTGGTTGTGGAAAAACACAAAGCCTGTTTTTTCCCTGACAAAAAAGTGTGCCAGACCAAACCCTATGGAAGACATCTTTACAATGGGGCCGAATTGGAGATCCTGTACCCAACTCACTTTCGATCGGCTGTGGGAAACGGAGGCTATCAGCGATCGCCTGTCCCTTCGCAACAACGCTCGCCTATCAATTAGGATTAACTGTTTGTGTTCGCACATCCCTACAGATCACATTCTGAAACCTCTCCACTTCACAGATTTGACTGATGGCGCACGCATATTGTGCAACCTGCATTCAACACTGAGTTCCTTGAGGATTTCTGTAGTGATGACGTACTCTATTTGCTTGCCTTCTGACAATTTGGAGCTCACCCCAGATGATCTCAATTCTAAAATTAAACTTCTCCAATGGTCCAGGATCCTTGTTCTGTGGCTTTGCCATGGGTTACCCCAAAAGTGCCAGGGAACTTCCAGCAGGCACCTTTCCCTGCCCAGCCTCCTTACCCCTGTCCCTTCACGAAAGGGAGGCTATGAGCGATCGCCCATCCCTTCGCAACAACGCTCGCCTGTCTCTTAGGATCGACTGTTTGTGTTTGCACATCCCTACAGATCACATTCCGAAACCTCTCCACTTCGCAGATTTGACCAATGGCGCACGCATATTGTGCAACCTGCATTCAATGCTGAGTTCCTTGAGGATTTACGCAGTGATGAAGTACTAACTTTGCTTGCCTACTGATGATTTGGAGCTCGCCCCGGATGATCTCAATCCTAAAAGTATCTTAAACTTCTCCTATGGTCCAGGATCCTTGTTCTGTGGCTTTACCATGGGTTACCCCAAAAGTGCCAGGGAACTTCCACCCACTCCAGCCAGCAGGCACATGCCCCTGCCCAGCCCCCTTACCCCTGTCCCCTCATCATTCTTAGCCTGGACCTCAATGCTCTTGGACTCTAACGTGCATGGGGCCGTCAATAAAGTATGTCATGCAAGGCATGCAGATTAGCAAAGCCGTGCCAATGGGTGACAATCGGGGGTGAGGGGGACTGGTCACATGACATTATACCCATATGTTGTTTGTGTCTCTGTCACAGTTATTTAGTATGTGGGTATTTTTAGGTAGGTGACTAGGTGTGGGTGGAGAGCTTTACTTGCTTTCCTGTCTCACCTCAGTCTCTAGACCTCCTCCATTTGCCGTCATTCTGCTCACAGAGATGGCCCCCAGGCCTTGGCCTATATGCTATCCGTGCCAAGGGTTCTGTACCATGGCCATCAATGTCTGCTACTTCCAGTGCCAATGGCTCCCAGGGCAGGCATATATGTTGTCTGTGCCATGATGCCATGGCATCAAGGAAAAGCTACTGCTGCCAGATCTATATGCTGTCTGTGCCAAGGGTTCTGTACCCCAGGTTGCCGAAAAGCTCAAAGCCTGCCTCAGCCTGCCTTCCTGCCTCTCATGCCAAGGTGCCTTTCTGCCCACCCAGGTTGCTGCCAAGAGAGAGGGAGAGAAATGAGAGAGAGACAGAAAGTCCATGAACTGCTTGAAGGAGAGACCAACCCATGCTGTCACCTGCACTAAATGGCCAGAGAGAGAGAGGGGGAGAGAGGTTCCCAGCTAGAACTAGGGAGATGGGGGTTAGAGGGGGAGAGGTAGGTGTATCTGCCACCTGCCAGAACCAGGAAGACCTCCCATCTGTGCTCATGCACCCAAAGCCCATTGCCCACATCCAGCATGCAGCAAACCTATCATAATGAGATGGAATATAACACACAACATTTTATATGTGCCTGCCTGCCTGTGTGTGTTCCTGTACCTGCTGCTAGTTCTGCTACCACCAACTTCAGCATGTAGGGATAAAAGATTGGCAGGTCAAACAAAGCTCGTAAAATAAATACAACTTTTATTAAAACTATTTACATAACAAAACAACAACAACAACAACATAAAAACCAAAAGCAAACATTCAAAGGAAACATATAAATTTAAACTAGGAGTCTCTGGGCCTGTCCCCCAGGACTTGGGGGAAAGGCAACATCCGTTGGGGCACAGCACAGGGCTGAGGGCCGGCCACCGGGGACTCTGGCAGCTCGTAGCCATGGGAGATGGCAAAGTTCAGGGCCCCTTACATGGCCCAATGCCACCTGGAGATCGCTTGGTGGTACATTTGCAGGCGGTTCATCTTGGCGGAGGCATACTGGCCATACTCCACCTTCTGCCTGTACGCCTCCACTGCCTGCAACTGCTCCACCAGGCAGTTCTCCATGGTGGCTGCAGACTGCTGGACCTTGGCCACGAAGTCCCAGGTGGGCCACTGCAACTGGGTCCGAAAGACCTTGGCCTCTGCATTCTCCCCTGGCCCAGGGGTCTCCACATCAGGGATGGAGGGGCAGGGAATAGGGCATACATGCCTTCATTTGTGGGTTGCCTTCCCCCCCTTCTTCTGGCATGGAGGCTCCACGACCACAGCCACACCAGACTCCTCTGCCTGCCACCTCATTCTCAGGCCATGGGTACACTCAATGTGGGCGATGAGCCCTGATGTGGTCCCCTCCCTCTGTTGGCGGAATCTTTTATGGCAAATCTAAAAAGAGCAGAAAGAGATAGGAACATAAGAAGTGCCATACTGTGTCAGACCAATGGTCTGTCAAGCCCTGCCTGAATTCTGTCTCCACAAGTGGGTGGACTGGGTGGCCAATCTCTCTCTGCAGAGGACTTTTTATATTTATTTTGCTTCCTAATAGGTCAAATCATAGGGCAATTCATTCCCTGTTGTTCCAGTCCCTGTGCCATACCTTGTATCTGGCGATTCCGTTGCCCTTGTCAAAAAACCTCCAGACATCTGACTCCAACACTGGATGTCTGGGGGTGTCACTGGCAGTGACGACCTCTGCCTAGGGGTCCTCCTCCTTGGCCTGTTCCTGGCAGCAGCGCTGGGGCTGGCATCCGATTCCTCTCTGAAATGGGAACACATTAAGAACACCAAAGAAATATTATGCATTTATGATGGTGATGATGCCTCTAGTCCTCCCTCCTTGGGGTGCTAGGGATTGAAACTAGAAAGCACGCGCAAATCCTGCCCTCCCGGGGGTGCTAGAGGATGCTAGGAATTGAAACTAGAAAGCCCCTGGCTGGCACGTGCAAATCCTGCGCTCCCTGGGGTGCTTGGGAGACCCTGGCTGGCACGTGCAAATCCTTCCCTCCCAGGGGTGATAGGGGATGCTTGGGATTGCAACTAGGAAGTGCCTGGCTGGCATGTGCAAATCCTGCCCTCCTTGGGGTGTTAGGGGATGCTAGGGATTGCAACTATAAAGACCCTGGCTGGCACGTGAAAATCCTGCCCTTATTTGGGGGTGTGTAGGGAATGGGATGGCAACTGGAAAGTGGAGACCCTTGCTAGCCTGGCACATGTTTGGGTGGGGGTGCTGCTCATGCCAGAGCCCCCCACACTACAGTACCCTCTCTCTCTATGGAAGACATCTGCTGCCACCTGCTGATGCCCAATGTTTGTGCCTGACTGATGCCCATCACCCACGCACCAACCCGCACGCCATTGAGCTCACTCTAATGGATAGAGCCTTTCTTGTCCTCAAAGTAAAAAAAAGTTTACACACCTGGCAGCACCTCCTGAGCCCGCCGCTTCCTCCTCAGCTGAGGAGCTGGACATCACCACTGAATGTGTAGTAGGGGCAGTGCTAGCGATCTCTTCCTCCGCCTCCTCAAGCGGCAAGTTGGTCCCCAGCTGCCGAATAAGCACTGCAGCCTTCTTAATTTTTTAAAAAACAATCACATACAGCCAAAACAGTCACCCACAACACACACGTGCACTCACCAACCACAACCACAACAACACAGCCAAACCCAACCCAAACACAGCCAAAACACACAAACCGAACAGCCACCCAGTCAAACACACACTTACTCGCCACACTCGCCATTACGGCTTCACGTGCTCTCGCGAAACTTTTTTCTGAATGGCTGAACCCGAACTGAACGGCAGAACTGAATGGCCAAACCCGAACCCGAACCCAATGAACGAACCAAACGGCCGAACCAAACGCAGCCGAACCGAATGGCCGAACCCGAACGCGATCTGTTCGCCCATCCCTACCTTCTCCCTTTCCCTGCCCTTCTCCCCCCTGTACATTATACATAGATAGGTAGTATAGATTAGATATAAATATATATTATAGACATATAGATTAGAATAGTTATACAGATAATTGATTAGATAATAGATTGTTTTCGTTTTCCCTTCCCCTGTCTCACTTAGATTTAGATAGATATTTGTTGTGCATGGGAATCGATTATGATACCAAAAATAAAATCTTCATTTGAAATGGTATCGGTACTGATACCAATAACGACAACAAAAATAACATTTTTGAATAACGAAAACCAAAAATGAAAATGACATGGGGATCTGGTGCACACCCCTAGGTTTTAATGGGGAGCTGGGGCGTCACTTACTTATTTCCCACCCCTGATGGCCTTTATATTCAACACGAGTTCCATCTTTTCTGAGAGGTCCCACTTTCTCTGCTCTGGTCCAATGGGCATCCTGGAGCAGGAATGGAGGGGAGAGAGATGTAGGACAAGGGATGTGGTTTCATCCTCTCAACCCCTTGGTGAATCTGAGTCCACTGGTGATGGGCATAAATGTTTGTGAGGTTGATTTCTGGTGGTTTCCCATTAGCTTTCCCATGGCATTTACAAAATTCAGTCGCAGAGAAAGGGATAATATAGCTGTGGCCCCATGAATTTTGTGACCACATCTATTTTTTGCCTCTGACAGTGCAGAATGATAGACTGGGTGGGAAGCACTATGAGCAGTCTGCACTGTCAGCTACCAGCATGTATCCCAACAACTTGGAAACCCCTGCCATAACTACTAAAAACACTGGAGTAGTGCCCATTGGGCAAGGTGGGGTGGTTGCCGCAGGACCCCACCCCAGCTTTATGAGGTGGCTGCTGAAGATTTTGAATGTGTGTGTTTGTGTGTGTGTGTGGGGGGGCAATAATCCTAGCTAAACCACTGACTAGAGAACAGCCTGAAACTCCCCAAGGGGGGGAGGGAAACCCCACAAAACAGCTCACACAAGGGTATAGATAGGAGATGTTGTCCTTTCAGCTGCCCAAGTTCCAGTGACCAGCACGCCAGGAACTGGTAGGTTGCAGCTCCTCTGCATACTCTCCCAACTGCCTTGGCTATCAACACCTGAGGATGCTGCAACCCTCCTGGAGCTTGGCCTTTCTGCCGCCCGAGTTTCAAGCCACCAGCAGGCCAAAAGATCATTTGCCAGCAGATCACTCGCCAGCACTCACCAGCAGAATACTGCCAGCAAATATTGCCAGAATACACCAGGAAAAGATCACTTGCCAACAGAATACTATAACAACAGCTAAGGGTAAGCTTAAGGGTACTTCTACAACCTGGTGGCTCCTTGGTGGCCAGTGGGTCAGTCACTCTCCACCTCATTCTTCTCTATCTCTTCTCTATTACCTATCCTCCCCACCATCATGCCAGCCCTAATCTCTCACATTCCCTCTCTCTCCTTCTCCCCTTCCCCCACCTCTTCTTTCCTCTACTTCTTTTCCCCCTGCTCCTTCCTCCCCCCCCAGCCCATCACTTCCCTCCAACCTCCTCACACTTCCTCCTCCCCCTTGGCTACCTTCCCCCCTGATCCTCCCCCACCCTCCCTATCTCTCATCTGCCCCACCCCACCTTCTCCCAATCTTATCCCCATTTCCTGCCTTCCCCCTGACCAGCTCCCATTCTCCTGCTCCCATTGGAACTGTCGCTCCTCTGCTAATAAAGCCCCCTACACCCATGATCTCTTCCTCTAACACTCCCTCTGGCTCCTTGTACTTACCTGAAACTTGGATCTCCCCCTCCGACTCTGTCACCCCTGCAACCCTCTCATTTGGGGTTGCCCCCATGTCCCCATGACAGGGGTCTCTCCTTTTCTCACCAGCCATGCCCCGAAGGCCGGGATGGTGGCATGGGCCTCCTCCTCACTAACTCCTGTCAATTCCAACCACTTTCTCCTCCCCCCTCTCTCTTCTTCCCTTCCTTTGAGGCTCACTCTGTGTGCCTCTACTCCCCCCTCCATCTCCGTGTCGCTGTCATCTACCACCCACCTGGCTCTCTCTCTTCCTTTCTCTCTGAATTTGAGACCTGGCTCACTTTCTTCCTCCCGACAATACCCCCACTCTCATCCTCGGTGACTTCAACATTCACGTTGATGTCCATTCCCAGCACTCCATCTCTCGCTTCCTCTTACTAGCCTCCTCCTTTCTGTGGACGAACTCCCCCACCCATGCTAACAGCCATTCTCTTGACCTCATCTTCTCTAGGAACTGCTCTGTCTCTGATCTCTTCCTTGATCCTCATCCCATCTCTGGCCACTCCCTTGCTTCTTTCAATGTCTCCCACTGTCCCCCCTCCTCTTCCCTGTCTCCACGCCCCTTCTGTGACCTGCAGGCCATTAACTCCCTGGACTTTGCCTCTTCTCTCTCTGCCCTTCTCCCCTCAGTCTTCTCCTCTTCCTCCCCTGACTTTGCCTTTTCTGCTTTCAATGCCTCACTTTCCTCAACCCTTGACTGCCTTGCCCCTCTTTCCTCCTGCCCTGCCTGCTCCCACAACCCCCATCCTTGGCTCACCCCCAGTATCCACCACCTTCGCTCCTGCACCCATGCTGCTTAACGCCTTTGGTGCAAATCCCACTCTCATGCTGACTTCCTTCACTTCAAATTCTGTCTCTCCTCCATTGCTTCTGTTAAATCGATTGCTAGACAGCATTACTACACTTCCTGCATTGAGTCCTGTTCTCGGGACCCTCACCGCCTGTTCTTCACTTTTGACTCCCTCTTCAAGCCTCCCTATCTTCCTTCTCCCTCTTCCCTTTCTGCTCAGGAACTTGCTTCCTTCTTCACCTCCAAGATAGACAAGATCCACCTCGACATTGCTTCCCACTCCTCTCCTCTTCCTCCTCCCTCTCCTTCTCTCCTGTCCTCCTTCCCTCCCACCTCCCTTGAAGAAATCTCCTCCCTGCTTTCCTTCTCCAACCCTTCCACTTGTCCCCTTGACCCCATCCCCTCCTGCCCTCCATTTTTTCCACTGCAGTCCCTTCTCTCCTGAAAATCATCAACCTCTGCCTCTCCACTGGCTCCTTCCCATCTGCCTTCAAGCATGCCACTGTCTCTCCTATCCTCAAAAAGTCCACTCTTGACCCCTCTGGCCCTTCTAGCTACCGTCCTGTCAGATCACTCCTTCCTTTTGCTTCCAAGCTTCTTGAACATGTTGTCTACTCCCGCTGCCTCAACTTCCTCTCCACCAACTCCTCCCTTGACCCACTCCAATCTGACTTTCACCCCTTCACTCTACTGAAACTGCTCTCACTAAGATCACCAAAAATCTTCATGTGTCTAAATCTAATCACCGCTATTCCATTCTTGTCCTCTTTACTGCCTTCAATACTATTGACCACTCACTCTTGCTGGATTCACTTCACTCCCTTTGCTTCCATGGCTCCGTCCTCCACTGGTTCTCCTCCTACCTCTCTGACCACTCCTTCAATGTGTCTCTTGCCAACTTCACCTCCTCCTCCCTTCCACTCTGGGTTGATGTTCCCTAAGGCTCTGTCCTTGGCCCTCCCCTCTTCTCTATCTATACGCTGTCCCTAGGCAAACTCCTTGCCTCCCATGGTTTCCAATATCACCTTTATGCTGATGACACTCAACTCTATCTCTCTACTCCCAGTCTCTCTCCATCTGTTCAAACTTGCCTCACCAGCTGTCTCTCCGACATCTCTACCTGGATGTCTCAACATCAACTCAAACTCAACATGGCTAAAACTGAACTCCTTATCTTCCCCCCTCATCTTTCCTCTCCCTTTTCCCTGTCGATCCTCATCGATGGGGTCACCATCCTTCCCATGCCCCAAGCCCGTAGCTTAGGCTTTATCTTTGACTCACCCCTCTCTTTTAAACCCTACATCGACTATGTTGACAAATCCTGTCGCTTCTTCCTCCATAACATTGCTAAGATTCGCCCTTTTCTTTCTGTCTCCTCTGCGAAAATCCTTGTTCATTCCCTGGTCATCTCTCACCTCAATTACTCTAACCTCCTTCTTACTGGCCTCCCTTACTCTCATCTTTCTCCCTTTATCTCCGTCCAAAACTCAGCTGCCAGGGTCATCCACCTCGCCCGTCACTTCGACTAAGTGCAGCCCCTCATCTCCTCTCTTCACTGGCTCCCCCTTCCTGAACGAATCCTGCACAAGCTCCAAGTCTTCACCTATAAAGCTCTTCACACCCTTGCTCCCCCTTACCTCTCTGTGCTAATTTCCCTCTGTACTCCAGTCCGTGACCTCTGCTCCTCCTCTGTTCTGTCTCTCGCCCTCCCTCGCCTCCCCTGCTTCCCTAACTGCCTTTGTCCCTTCTCCCTAGCTGCCCCCCATGCCTGGAACTCCCTCCCTGCCCACATCCACCTCGCCCCCTCCCTTCCTACCTTTAAATCCCTTTTCAAGACCCACCTCTTCTGCTCTGCCCTCCCCAACTTCTTGCTCCCCTCACCTAACTCCTGCTGATACCCTCCATCCAGTACAATCTGTTACCTGAGGTCTGTCTACTCAGATCCTTACCACATAGGCCAACCGGTCATCATTCTTGATGTAACCAAGCCAAGGATGTGCACCTGGGATTTTGCATCCTCGTGAATGTTACACTCCTTGTCTCTCCCTCTGTTCCCCTTCCTTCATGTCCCTAGGGATTGTAAGCCCTAGGGCAGGGACTGTGCCTATTCAATTACTTTGTATAGCACCAGGTACATTGATGGTGCTATATAAATGCTTGCTAATAATAACAAACAAACAACAAAAACACCAAACACAACAAAACAACAACAACAATTAATGATGTTCAAAACTGATGGAATAACATGCTGGGAATTTCATTTGCATTCAAAAAATTGCATAATCGAAGAATTAAGCGTATCTGTATAGTTCTCACAGAATCTGGATTTCCTGGTTGCAGAATATATGGGGCACTGAATATAGTTATGTTTCTGTAAAAATATATATATTTTGTAGGGTAAATAGGCTGGGATGATTATGATGCATACATGTAAATAATCTGTTTATTGTATCTTAAGCTGTAGATTTTTTAATAGTTGGAGAAGCTTAATGTATCTTCAGTTGCTCTTTTTGATTCCTCCAGAGATATGGTCTCTTGGGGAGTCTATGCTCCAGGCTAAGAATTTCTGAAATTTTGTTAGGCTCTCATTTGTAATATCAATAAATCCAGGCATCAGAAAAAAATGAACTTAGTCAAAATTTTGGGAGTGTCTGAGCTGCTCCATTTCTCATTCTGAGAATAAAAGTGATTTGGCTATACTCACTTTCACTGTGGAAATCAAAGTTCATTGGTATTGCCTCCTATTCATTTACTATGTGAGCAATGAAAATATCCCCAAGTAGTAATGCCTCTTTAGAAGGTACAAGAATTAGGAGCACACGCATCTGGACCTCAAGAATATATCCCTGTGTCTTCCTATGTTCCCCTCTCCCTTGCCTCCTCCCTTGTCTGTTCTAGATTGCAAGTCCCTTGTGTCAGGGACTGAATCTCTACGATTAGACAGGGTCCAGTTAGGCAGCTCCTTATGTTCTCAGATGAAGTAAATCAGCAATGTTCATAGCAACCACTTGATTTCAAGTGACATTCATCACATCAGCTGAGGAGCTAGCCCATAATCAGCATTAGCAGCCAGCCCATACTTCAGTACTGTAAACAGATTGGTTTCAGGATAATACTAAACACCTATGCTTGCAACTTGTGTAAGAGTAAATTATAATGATGATGTGTCCAAGTACTACTGCAAACCACTCATTTCCTTTATATACATCAAGCTAAATACACACTTCAGGTTTAAGCCTTCACTCCCTATTAATATTCTTATCTTATCTTATCTTATCTTATCTTATCTATCTATCTATCTATCTATCTATCTATCTATCTATCTATCTATCTATCTATCAATCAAAACCTCAAATCAGCTAGGTGCCTAATTAAGCTCTTATATATAAAAAAGTGGGTTTTAACCCCTTTAAGGGAGAGATGGAGTGGCAACCCCTTAGAATTTGTTGGTCCCATACTAACCATATCTGCTACAAACTGCCAGCTGCAACAATGAAATGTTGATATGTAAACATCCATGTCAAGTCAAGCACTTCAAAATTTAAAGTACCTGCTATGGGGAAGGTGAAAAAACCCAGCACAGCAATGGCCAATTTAGCAGTGATGGAAAAATTCCTTCTCAGCTCTTGGGAAGAGGGTGACTAATCAAGATGCAAAGCAGGGTTTGGAACAAAACAATAGAAAGTGTGGGAGGGTGGGTGTGAAACTTGACACCCACATGTCTCTGAATACTGGAAGTTAACACTTGCTATGAATTAGTAATACCGAACATCCGATAGTTAAATCTTGTATAGTTGAACAATTCCAATAGATGGAACATGAGAGACGATCATGGTTGGCTAAGAGTAGGGTCTTGTTGGCTTAGAATGAACTAGAGTTTTCTAGTCTATTATCTATGGATATCCTGACTGCCAGACAGATCTCTAGGCGGCAATTACAGGATATCGCAAGACAGAATGATTTTGAATCAGTAAGAACAACAAAAGTTTCCCCTTACTTGAGATTGTTCAAAAGGAATTTTCAATATTCAATATGAGTGATATCTAACAGATCTGAAGGATTATCGGCTAAGGGGAGCATTTACAAGATTAAGAATGCAACACATGCCAACTGAATATCTTAGATGTAGATATAGTAAAGCATCTTTTGCTGCCAGACTTTGTATCTTTGGGGCTGGCACTATTGAGAACCTACCGCATTATTTGTTTAACTGCCCCTTATATGCAAGTTTACAAAAGTTATATTTAAAAGATCTCAAAGCTCATACAGTTAATTGGTCTATACGATTTAAGTTGATATATGCTTTAGAAGGCTCCAACACGGGAGTTACTAAACAGGTGGCAGTATTTGAAGATAAAGTCTCCAAACTAAGGGAAGAATTTGTGATGAAACACATAGTGAACTGTAAAGGGGAGGAAGATATATGAAATAGGATTTTATTTACTTTACCATGACAAAATTCTTATGTTTATCCCCTTATTATTGTCTAAGGTTGGATTATGATATATTTTGGAGCTGTATTTTATTTATTTATTTATTTATTTATTTATTTAGAAAATGTGTATCCCGCCCCTCCTGCCAAAGAAGCTGGGGTAGCTAACATCAATAAATACAAAATACAATAAAATACAGTAAAACAATCAAAATCTATCAATAAACAATAATAATAATAAAAACACAAAAAGCCCCACCACACCCTTTTCCGATTCCCATACTCCATCCAACCCATCACCCTTCTCTCTCACCAAATGCCTGATGGAACAGCTAGGTCTTACTGTTCTTACAAAAAGTTGAGAGGTCTGGGGCCAGACGGGCCCCCACGGGAGGAAATTCCAAAGGCGTGGCCTGGCCACCAAGAATGCCCTATCCTGCGAGGTCCCCCGGGAACCCCGAGGGACCTCCAATAAGGCACCCCTAGATGACCGCAGGGGCTTGTCCACAACCCGGGGAGTGAGGCAGTCTCACAAGTAGGCAGGGCCCAGACTGTGTAAGGTTTTACCGGTCAAAACGAACACTTTGAATTGAGACCGGAAGACTATTGGCAGCCAGTGCAGAGATCGGAGCACTGGTGTAATGTACTTCCAGTGACCCAGCCCCACCAAAAGCTGGGCCGCCACATTCTGCACCAGCTGCAGTTTCTGAGCCGTCACCATAGGTAGCCCCACGTAGAGTGTGTTACAGTAGTTTAACCTAGAGGTAATAAAAGCATGGATGATTGTAGCCAGGTCCAGAGCCAAAATCAGCAGCCGAAGCTGCCGCACCAGATGTAACTGGCGGAAGGCACTCCTTGCCACAGCCTCCACCTGGAGATCCAGGTGGAGCTGTGCATCGAGGAGCACCCCCAGGTTCTGGACCTGGGAAGTCAGCGGAGGACAGATCCCATCAATTAAGGGAGCTGTCACATCCACTGACTTACCCATTAACATCACCTCTGTCTTGCCAGGATTCAGTCACAATCAATTAGCCCTCATCCAGTCCCTCACAGCTACCAAACACCGGGTAAGCACCGAGACAGCCGGGTCTGGGTCAGTTGAAAATGAGAGGTACAGTTGGGTGTCATCCGCATACTGATGACACCTCACCCCATACCCCCTGATCACCTCACCGAGCGGCTGCATATACACATTGAACAGGAGAGGGGACAGAACAGAACCCTGCGGGACCCCACACGGGAGGTCTAGGTATAATGAAAAACAATCACCAAGTACCACCCACTGAGTTCTCCTGGTCAGGAATGAGTGGAACCATTTGAGAAAGATCCCACCCACCCCCGCACTGTCCCACAGGAGCATCACCAACATCTCATAGTCAACAGTATCAAATGCAGCCAAAAGATCTAAGAGGACCAATAGGGTTGAGCGACCCCGTTCTTTTTTTACGACAGAGATCATCTACCAAGGCCACAAGTGCTGTCTCAGTGCCATATCCCGAACAAAAGTCAGACTGAGAAGGATCAAGATAACCGATGCAGTCAAGATGCCCCTGGAGTTGCTGAGCCACTACCCATTCAATAACCTTCCCTAAAAAGGGAAGGTTAGAGACAGGCCAATAGCAGGCAGGGAAGTCAGTGTCAAGCGATGGTTTCTTGAGCAGAGGGTGCACCACCGTCTCCTTGAGCCAGTCCGGCACTCTGCCCTCTCGCAGGGAGGCATTGACCACCCCAGTGAGCAATGACCCCATTGTCTACCAGCAGCTCTTATTCAGCCAGGACGGGCACAGATCTAATTCACAGGAAGTGGCTTGAACCACCCCAAGCACATCTACCATGTCAGCGGGTGTCACCGATTGAAAGTGATCCCATAAAATCGGACAATCCAGGGATTCTACATCCTCCACTGTATTAAGTGCAGCATCAAGGTCTTGGTGGTGTGTATGTGGTCTTGGAGGTCTGTATGTGGTGATGTTGTTGGAGTTGTTAGAATTTATGTATTTTATTTCTTTTTGTTTATGTATTTTATATATTTGTATATTATATAGTGCTATTTGTTATGACCCAGGAGGTTTCAACAATAAATTGAAATTGATTAATAGACTAAAAATAAAGGAATTTAACACCCCTAACCCCCACCCCAGCCTGAGTTCTCACAAAGCCAAAAGCCCCACCTGAGGCAGCGTGGCGAGCCCCACTCCTTGGCAAGGCTGTGGCTGTCCAACTTCTCATTGGTTCTTGCACCATGCCAGACAAAACCCTCCCACAGCTCCATTGCCGTTCTGAGGGCCCGGGAAGAACAAACCATGAGGGTATTTCATAGAGTTCTGACAGGGAAGCTGCACACTGAAGCAAGAGAAAGGAGAGAACAGATTGTAGTTCACATCCAAAATTCCAGAGTGCCAGTCACAGCCTTTCTGGGACACCCAGTTTGGGACAGTTAAGTGCCTAATTAAGAGAAAATCTGCATCTCCTATAAGTCAATACATTGAAAGTTTTTTAGTTTTTTAGAGAATGAGAATAGTGACTTTATCATTCACTGGAAACAAGAGAGTGAACCTCAGCCTGGTCTTTCCTACACTTTGTTACAGGTTTTATTCCTGTCAGGAACTCTGTGAAATGGCCTCCCTGTTTTTCTCATTTAAAGAAACCAGACAAGATAGGCTTTGACAGTGGGCATATGGTTTACACATATTTCACTATCCTTTTTTTTTTCTGAACAAAGAGAATCTTGCCTTTTCAGATGCCAACTGTGAATATTTTGATATTTTCTAAAAGAAAAGCAAGGAAAGTTGCAGGTGTGGCAGCAGATGGAGTTCTCCTGTGACTCAGGGATTTCTTTCTTCTGCAGCCCATTAAGCCAGGAAGTCAATTTTGCATGTATGCTTATAAGTTTTGGCAGAAGGCAACTTTTGGAGACTCTTTGAAAACCAGGGTAAGCTTAGCACAGGAATAACAATCAGCTGTACATTTGACCAAATAAGATAATTTTCACTCAAGTTTTAATTGCATTTCATTTTGCATGAGGGAGTTCTGAAGAATCTAATGAACTCCAGCACCACCTGTGAAATGCTCCGTTGTGACTGTGCAGAGTGAACTGAATGGGAAATAGCATCAATTCTAGCCACCTTCACTGACATGGAAGAAAATGTTATTTCTCTGAGTCAATTTGTCTACTCATGTGTTATGTTGAAATAGAATTTAGACAGGAAGTTAATTAAATCACTTGTCTTCATTTTCCAACCTTTATTCGCAAGTGTGTGTGTGTGTGTGTGTGTGTGTGTGTGTGTGTAAAAGTTAACCTAATGGTTCAGCACAGAAACTACACACAGTAAAATATCCTTCATCTACCTTTCTTTCATAGTTGACGTGAGATCTCTCAGGCAGTGACTAGAAGTGGTAATGAGTTTGCTAGGAAGCATTCTGTATCACCCAGCTGTGAAGTCTGGGAGTATGCCTAGAGTTCTCATTGGGTGTCTTTAGACAGACATGGGGGTGCTCACTCACAGACCTGGCCCAAGGGTACACTCCTGCAGCTGCCCAGTTAAAGCCCTGCCCGGGTCCATTTTAAATGGACACAGCAATGCCGTGCCTCATGGTCTGCAGACATGGCATGTCCTCCGCCACACCATAGAGCAGCGGGCGGGCGGATTGGTGACCACTCTAGGCTGCCACCCACAGCTCTATTGTGTTGCCCAGGGCAATAGAGCTGCAGCAGCCGGCCACCAAGTAGATGGACTGCAGCTCTTCCTCCAGACGGTGTGGTACAGGAACCAAACCCTGCTCCCCTGTCCCTCCCCCTGCCAAACATCTGAAAGAAGAGCCAGGTTTTACGATTTCTACAGAAGGTCAGGAGATCTGGGCCTAATTTCTTCCCTTGTGCCTGCTAGAAATTTACATTTTGTCTGAATCAGCTCCGTTTCAGAGCACTGTAAGTGGGGCTAAAGTCTGCTCTACCTGCGCATCTAGCAGGATGCCTTTAAATGGATGGCTTGTCCAGGTGTTAGTTGGGGTAAAGTCGTGGTTGCGATCCAGTATGTTGTGAGACAATATGGAACAAAGTTTTGTTAGCACACAGCTTAAAGCATGCCTCAGCTCTTGGCATTCATTGCTTTAAAATGGTAATGCAAATAAACCAGCCGTATATGATGATGGCCAGATCCATGCTACTCTTGTTGTAGTCATTGTTAGGGGAAATATAATGGGTGATGCAGAGGACAAAAAAGTGTAACACATATTGAAGGAAGAAAGAATAAATCAAAATGTGTAAAATGCACACATATGCAAATGCTAAACCTTTGTGTTAAAAGGGGAGGGAGAGGAGAAAGAACAAGGATCCAGACAAAAAGCAATAGAGAGAGGAAACAAAAAGTGTTACTATTTAAACAAATACCAGGATAAAAATATCTCTGGATTAAAACACACCTTTGAGCGAACATTTATAGAGACCCCCCTAGTGTATGATGATGATGATGATGATGATTGATGATCCCACCCCTCTCGCACATGGTGACTCAGGGAAGCTTACAACATATGTAAAATCATAATAAACAAATTATAAAAATATAAAACACAATATAAAATACACATATAAACACATAAAAAGAACTTCACAAAAATATTTTCCCATACCCTCCCACCTAACCTAACCCCCCTTCTTTCTTCCTCCCCCCTGTCAAACGCCTGATGGAAGAGCCAGGTTTTACAATTTCTATGGCAAGCCAGGAGTTCTGGATCTAATTCCTTCCGTTGTGCCTGCTAGGAATTTACATTTTGTCTGAATCAGTAATAACCACATATAGCAACCACAAATATAGCAACCATATATTTAGTGATCATATATAGCAATCACATTAATTTGTTCTATCATTCTCTCTCAGATGAAACTCAGGGATGACCTTGGAATTTGTGGGGTCCAGGGTGAAAATAAAAATGGGGCACTCACAGCCTTGCCCTGCATAGCCCCACCCCTTTAAACCCTTGTTTCATGACCTTGCTCCCCACCTTAGTAGGTGAGGCGAGGGAAAGGGGGGTGCATGGTTCTGTAGGAAGCACCCCTGGGGGCTGAGTTGCAGACAGAGAGAGGGCCCTGAAGAAATAGACTTTCCCAGGGCCTCAGAATTTCTGATCCTAAGGCTACCAGGATTAGCCTCTCTGCCAGATTTCCTCCAACCTCGGCATCTGGGTCATGGACCGTACTAGCCCTGCTTAAGGCCAGGCCTGGTGAAATCCAACATATAGAGGTAGGATGGAAACCCAAGCAAATATTTGCTTTATTTCTGTAACAAATATTATTATGATGGCACCCAAATTGATGCTAGGGCCTTAACTGAACAAATAAAGAGGCAGGTTCTGGCCTCAAGTTCTAGTAATGACACAGAAAGTGAGGACACTAAGCCATTACATTGCTTCTAATTTTTCCATTTTTGTTTCTGCTGTACCAGAAACCTTGCTTCTGATAAGCTAGATCTTTTTTAAAAATGGAAGGAAGCAGCAAGTTTTACTTCACTGCTGGAAAATATATAAAAAATAATTTTGAACTTATAAATGTTTGCATAAAAAAACTCATTTCAAATGTTCTACTCATCTAAACAGGTAACAAAAACAATATAAAGTATCCTGTCTGATGGGCAACACTAACCAAGATAGCTGGAATAAGATATTGAATATTCATAACAAAATATTAATGCTGAAACTCGATATTCAAAAATCCTCAGACCTTGGCCACAGATCAGGTACTTGACTCAATTTACCGTGTTTCAAATTATCAAGGAACTTCTCAGCACTCAGAACAAATTCAGGAAAACTCCTCGGTAATCAGGAAGGGAGAGGACAATAGGTTGTGAGGGGGAAACTCGAATCAATAATCCCCAGCCTAAAAAGTGATAGGCAAAAGCCCCTAAGGATCCTCATCCCCTCTACCTATCAGGTGACAGGCAGGGACAAATAAGCATTCAGGGCTCTTGGCCATCCCCCTCATATGAGCAAGGAAGCCTCAATGCCTCCAAAAAGAAGCACTGGATAATTAAACTCACATTTAGGGAAAGTGCAATAGCTAAACTTTTCCTCCTCCTTAAAAAGGTGAATGTCCAAAAGAACAGATTGTAAAAACAGTGTTATCAGGTTGAAGATCACCATGCCCAATATCTTTTTTCATGGAGCGTGAGCCAAAAATTCAATAACCCAGCCCCAGTTTCCTATTTTCAGGAACCCTTGTTTCCCCAGGGTAACAAATTCACTGTTTTCCAGGGGACTGACAATTGGTTACAAATATCTTGAAAATTACCATTTTCCCTCCTCAGCATGCATTTGAACCATTAATTTGCATGCAGGGGTCTAGAGTCAGCTTAAGTTTTTATGCAAGCATGACTAGCCCCTTGCAGAATTCTTTTCAGAAAGTCTCCAAGAAATAGGAATAGCAAATTTGAGGAAACCATGATCTTTTTGTAGATACTTCATATTTAGAATGAGACTGCACTAGCCTTAAGTTAGTGGTCCTCAGTTTGGAACTCTCTCCTTCCAGATATTCATTTCAATTCCTCCTTTGTCACCTTTGAAAAGTACTCAGAGACTTTTTTTATTTTCCAGGTGCCTTTAGGGGATCCACTGCTCGGTCCCCTTAATGTATTTCCCCTCCCCCTTTACCTTCTCCTTTTAAACTGCTTTTAAACAGATTTTAAATAAATCTAAATATACAGCAGTCTGGGAAAGAAAGCTTGATGTAGCAAATGTGGATGGCAGAACAGGACCACTGCCAGGAATTCCCAGAGAAATTACAGAATTCTGGGGCTTCTATCTGTGGCCTCACACCATTGCTGCACCCCGAAGGGCAATTTCCGGGACATGTGTCCCATGGGTCTGATAGGCTGCATCCAAACATGCCCTTACTGGAACAAATAGCAAGTTCTGTATTTCTGAATATTATTCACATTTTTTGACAGCATGCTGAACATCAAAGTGAATATTTGCACCAAAATGAATATCTGTATATTGGATAAAAACAACACTTCCCCATTTATTTCCCCAGTCCTTTCTGTTCAGATATTGAGCCCGATCCCAAATGCTGTGGATTGCACACAGAGTCGTGCACATGCTGTCATGTATCCCATATAAAAAGCATATATTTTATTGGCAATCTGTGTTCCAAAAATTAGGACCAATTTGTTATAATGTCCTTTATGCTGTAATCTTGGAGAGAGAGATGATCAGTCTGTCTCTTAAGTATTACATAGCTAAGCCTGCAAAAACATTTCCTGTTGACCAGTTTCAAGGGACGATACAATGGTAGAAAAAGGTTTTTGTTTATCTAAAGAAACCTGCCATCTTGGTTATTGTTAAATCTTATCTCAGATGATAGCTGCCTTTTTACTATGTATCAGCAGATTGTTTACAATTTATTTTGAGAAACCCCATTATAAGCTTTCTTGACCTGACATCATTTAAACTGACTTCTAAGCAGAAACTAACTATAAAGAGCGAGAGAGAAAAATAATTCTTCAGAAAGCTCTCCATTCCCTGGAGTTTCCTCACCTTCATTATGGCAGTATGGGACACAGGGCTGGGTGAATATGAATGAATTTTCTTTTGAAACATTTGAGCCAATAATTAAAGGATATGTTATTTCTTATAGATGTTAAGATCTTTTGATTTATAATAGAACTGTTTCTTTGAACAGAAATGTCTTTAATCATGTATTTGCAACTGACTGTTCCTCTTTTGTACCATGTTGATATTTTTATTTGAATTTAAGTAAACTTATGCTTTATATTTATAAATTCTTTGTCTCATGAACTTACTAACAAATTATTCTCATGGCTACACTGGGCTGGTCTAGCTTTTAAGCATGGTGCAATCTCAAAGTTTTCACATACAGGAAAATAGTCACCCTATATCCAGACCAGATAATGTCAGGCCTGGATCACTAAGCACATTTTCCTTTTGGGGAAACTGAGGCACAATGCAACAGTGCACAGCAGTGCACAACTTGCACGGATCCCTATTGCAAGCACATTATGCCCCATGGAAACTACGTGCATGCACGCATACATGCAGGATCTGCAGCATTTGGGATTGGGCTCATTGTGGGTGATTTCAGATGTTATGGGGCCAATTGGCCCCGTACCTAAATCAACCCATTCGTTCCCCGCTGGGCTCACCCCGTCACGCCATATCAGACGTGCCGGGGGGATCCCAGCGGGGAATCCGGGAGGGGGCGGGGCCGCGCGGCGCAGCATGCGGCCGCATAACAGACGTTCGAGGCACAGTGACCACAGGTGGGTATTCACCGTGGTTCACTGTGATCTCGTAACGTCTGAAAATACCCTGTGTCGATTTGGTTATTTTACTGGATAACTCAGTATCTGAACAAAAATGACCCAGAAAAAAAAAGCTGCAAAAGCAGATGAAGTTGAATCTTTACTTATAAGTGAATTATAGCAACTCCAAGACAATTCCCCTGAGAAGACATCAATTAAGCTATCCAAAAATTCATGCCCTCTAAACAGAAAGTAAAATGAAATGAAAGTCATTATGACCAGTTACTGTATATTGAAACTCACTTGGACTTTAGTGCATTTGCCCGGTCTTCTATAAGCATGCATGTCATGTGTATATTAAACTAAGTGCATATAGATTTAAGCACTCTGTTAACTTAAATGTTTTCCACATTAATTGCTTGATATCTACTTAGAAAATCACATTAACTCAACCTGGTTAGAAATTACCATAATGCATTATGCCTTCTCATACAATTTCATTGTCAGCCTATAGCTGTAAAAGGGCCTTATTTGCAGTTTAGTTCTCATCTTGAAAGTTTGATGCAATTGGAAACCAAATTCTAGTCTTAATACTAGACAGATTTCAGAAAAGTCCTTTCCAGAATGTGTGTTTCAGCAACTATATGTTCATTGCAGTCTCATTCCATTTTAAATGGCATACCACAAAGCCAATAAAGGGATAGGAGTAGCTGATCTTATCTTTAACCCAATTAAAAAATAGATAGGCTTACCTTTTCCAGTTTTGAAAGAGCAAGAGAATAACAGTCTTTGTCTCTGAACTGCATGAATCTCATATTCGCTGGGTGAGTTAGTTCCGTGATAATACTTAGACTTGAAAACAGCCTACATTTTAAGGAAATGTTACAGTTACACCTCAAGTAATTATAATTTGCAGTTATAATATACAGTGATATGCAAAACCAAATAATCTACAATTCCACATGTATAATTAAGGTCAAGCGAATGTTAGCTTTTGGCATAAGAAAACACATAAATATGGGCATCTTTAGACATAATAAAGATTGGGTGTCAAACCCCCTAAGCATGTGTTTGACCATTGTGCGTAAGCACCATAACAATCCTAACAGCAATTTGGTCACCTGTTGAACACATGATGTGAACACCATTGCATCACAAGGACATTTTGCATGTTCCGGCTGAAGACGTGGCCAACGTTGTGTCTAATGATGTCGCGTGGCATGTTAGCAGGTACAACACAGGGAACGGGATGGTAGCACTTGCGTGCTGAGATTGGGTGGTGAGCAAAACATCAATTTGCCCCAAGATGGGCTGTGTGTCTAAGCAGCACCACATGGTGAACACAGGGCCAAATCGGTGTTCAAATCAAGATTAAAACACACATTCAGACACTCATTGACGTTATGTCTAAAGACACCCTATAATAGCAGGGAGTGAAGCACAGAACATTTTGTACAGATTCAGAGGGAAGCAAATATCATAATTTCAAACGTGGAGCTTGTAAAACATTTTAACAAAGTAAAGGAAACATGAACAGTAGTTGCTTGGGTGTTAGCTGGTACTTTGGGTACTTTCAGACGAACTGGCTCCATGCTTCACCTCAGGGGGCCTGTCCATCTAAAGACTGCCAGCCAGATTTGCAGGCAGAGCAGTCACCAGCCCAAAGCAGAACAGCCGTCCATCTGATGCATGGACCCACACTGCAGCTCCGCTTCTAGCTAGGCCTGAAGTGGCAGCGTTATTTGCTCTTTTGCTGTTTACTGTTGATGTTTTGACAGTCTTGCTGCTGCTCCGATGGCATTTGCTATCAATTTTCAGCACTATCTGGCATTTTGCAACAGTTCCAGGTATTCTGCAGCACTTAAGATAATAATGACAATTTTTGACATTTCTAACAGTTTTACCAATGTTTTAAACAGTTTTTCCGACACTTTGCAGCAATTTCCGACACTTATGGGACTTGCAACAGTTTCCAACAATTTCTCCACTGCCAAGAAATAGCAACAGGCAATAGAAGAAAGCGACAGTAAGCATCGGAACAAGTTTAGGGTTGCCACGTTGGGAGATACGCAAGTGTCTTTGCAGAGCATCCAATTTGCCCATGTATTTATTATTGTAACTCGGAATATATCTCTTTCAGAGAAACAGTGATTTAAAATCCTGAATACATGAAATTTGCCCTTAAGAAACTGGATAAATGTACCCCATCAACACTAGTTTCAAAACTTTAGGGAAACAGTTATTTGTCCCACACCCCGAAAGAAGACAAACACACACTTTAAATGGAATTTGAAGCCATCACTCTTTATTGTGTTTTAAAAATACAACCCCCCTCAACATAAAAATTCTTCAAAAATCACCCCCTACCCCACCCTCCCACCCTCCCCTCCGAAGGCCTGGGCGAACAGCCAGGTCTTGCAGGCTCGCCGAAATGCCAACAGATCTGGGCCAGATGGACTTCCTCTGGGAGGGAATTACAGAGCCTCTGTCCGGGCACCAAGAATGCCCTGTCCATTGTGACCCCCCGCTTTACACGGAGGACCTCCAAAAAGGTACCCCCGGTGGACCGCAGGGATTGCTCTGAGGTACGGAGGGCGAGGCGCTCCCCAAGGTATGAGGGGCCTAGACCATGTAGGGCTTTATAGATCAACAGTAGCACCTTGAATTGGGCTCGGTACACTATAGGCAGCCAGAACAGAGTACGGAGCACAGGTGTTATGTGCTCCTGCCTTCCTGTCCCCATAAGGAGACGGGCCGCCGCATTCTGCACCAGCTGCAGCCTCCAAACCAGAAACAAGGGAAGCCCCATGTACAGCACATTGCAGTAGTCTAGCCTTGAAGTGATGAAGGCATGAATGAGGGTGGCCAGGTTGGCCCTGAAAATGTATGGACACAGCCTCCGTACCAGATACAGCTGGTGGAAGGTGGCCTTAGCCACCATCTCTACCTGCTGATCCAGACAGAGCCCCGAGTCCAACACCACCCCCAGACTCTGAACCTGCTGGGCTACAGGAGCCTGGACCACACCTACCAGGGGATCCAGTACCTCCCTCACCCTACCCACCATCATCACCTCAGTCTCATCAGGATTTAGCTTCAGTCTGTTCTGCCGCATCCAATCTGCCACAGCCTCCAAACATTGGGAAAGTAATGAGAAAGCAAGACCTGGGTCAGTTGAAAACAAGAGGTACAGCTGAGTATCATCAGCATATTGGTGACATCGCACCCCGAACCCTCTCATGATCTCCTCCAGGGGCTGCATATACACATTAAATAAAAGTGGAGACAGAATAGAACCCTGCGGAATGCCACAGGTCAATGCCCAGGGGCTTGATGTTTCAGGCCCCAGCACCACCTGCTGGCTTCTCCCCGAGAGGAATGAACAGAACCACCCTAGGACAGTCCCGTCCAGACCCCCCAGGTCTCACAGCCATCTCAGCAGCAGCCCATGGTCCATGGTGTCAAATGCAGCTGAGAGATCTAGCAGGATCAAGAATGTTGAACATCCCTCATTGATCTCCCGGTGGAGATCATCCACCAAGGCCACCAACGCTGTCTCCATACCTTAGACGGGGTGGAACCCAGATTGAAAAGAGTCCAGGAAACCAATGCTGTCCCAATGTGCCTGGAACTGCAGTGCCACTGCCCGTTTAATAACCTTCCCTAAAAAGTGAAGATTAGAGATGGGTCAGTAGCTGGCGAGTGCATCCACATCCGAAGATGGCTTCTTCAGCAGGGGGTGCACGCACCACCGCCTCCTTGAGACTGGGTGACAATCTCCCCTGCTGAAGGGACGCATTCACTATCCTCGCCAGCACCGTCCCAAAAGTCTCACTGGAGGCTTTCACCAACCAGGATGGGCACGGATCTAGTTTACAACTAGAGGCTCTAACAGACCCCAGGACATTCACTGTATCAGCCGGCATCACTTCCTGAAACTCATCCAAGAAAGATCAACCAGATGGTGCCTCCATAACCTCATGCCCCTCGTTTACTGCTTCCAATCCGGTGTCAATGTTACTCTGGATCAGAGCAATCTTGTCTGCAAGTAGGTGGCAAACTCCTCACAGCAGGCCTGCAACAACCTTTTTTTATCTTCCATACAATTTGCATAAAACCTGGGAATATTATGTACCTCCACTATTGTACCAATACTATCAAATTTCAGAAAGATTGGATAAAGTGTCCTGATGTTATAAGCTATTAACTTGAAAATACATTTCTGTCTGTAACATTTTTATATTCCATCCCGTTTTCAAGTAATTTGGCAGACATTTATCACACACCTTTCTTGTCATCTATGCCAAATTACAGGATAATTTGATAACGGTACTCAATTTTATAAGCAATTGAAGTTGTCCCTTTGAAGGTCATTATTCAGATAAATAGCAGCACATGCAGTGCCAGTCAGAGGCAGGCACCTGGCATGGCAGGGGGAGGCAGGCTGTAGGATGGAGGATTGGGAGTAAGCTAACAGACTTACAGACACATTCACTGACCAATTACTGCATACTTCCATCTTTACAGGAACAATCGGTAGTGGCTTCGAGGTGGGCATAGGAGGTAGCCCTGAGGCAGGCACAGAAGGGACATAACTGAGACTTTGGGGGCATCATCCCAGGAATCAGGAGGCATAGTTTACATATCCAGGCTGGCCAATTATCATCACACAATCACATCCTGCAGCGATGTGACAGAGGACATAAGAGAACCTCTATTGGCACTTTCCTAAACAGATGCTTCCGATTTCTCAGTAACAAGTTGGGGAGAGATGTTAGGATGGTCACAGCACAGAATGAGGATATCTGATTGATGTTTCTGCTGGTCAATTGGCATCACAAACCAATCTTATACCACAGTGACACATCAGAGAATCCCTGGCATAATCTCATTCTCTACTTATGATGTTCAGGCATATAAAATTGGGAAACTTTATGACATCTTTCTGATATTTTTCAGAAATTATCCTGAAAGTGTGAGATATATGTATGACAAATTTCATGTACACTGGTTGGACTACAAAGATGTTAGTCAGACATATATTTATAAGTTAATTGCTTATACCACCAGGATCCTTTATCCAATTCATCTGAAATTTGGTATAGGTAGTAAACATAGGGAGGGGTATATATTTGCTAAGTTTCATTCACATTAGATGTGAAGCAAAAAAGTTACAGCCAGTAAAGTATATGCAGATTTTTTTTAACAATACCATAATTTAGCTGTTTATAAAATCTGATTCCTTTATCCAATCTTTCCGGAATTTGGTACACTTAATGCCTTTCATTGAAGTTAAAATCCCTCAAAGTTTAATCTAATCAAAATTTTCAGCACTTGATGAAGTTTCCGAAAATGTGTGATCTAAAAGATTTCCACATGCATCAAACCAATATTATCAGAGCCCTCTAGGGATGTGCAAACAGAACGCGGTTTGGATGTTCAGACATTCAGTTATTTGGTTCAAAAGCCAAGTTTGGGTTCCATTGTTCTGTTTGACGGAGTTTGGTTTGGCCAAAGTCGGGTGAACATCTGAAAATAGCGCTATTGATACCGGTACCGAAATCTTTTTTTTTTTTTTTCAGTATCGGTATCATTTGGCCCTGAAACCACCCCTGGTCTCCACCCCTGGTGCCAGGAAGTCTTCTCCTCAACTGCCTCCCCCTTCCAGACATGTTTTTCCCACTCAAACTGGTCGGCTGTTCAAACGCTCGGTTCGGATGTTCGGTTTGGTCGTCCGAACAGGCCGAGTTCATTCCGAACTCTGAACATCCAAACCATTTCCGCACATCCCTAGAGCCCTCTACTTCAACAATGCCCCCAAATAATATCCAACAAGCTAGCTAGATGGCCAGGTCACAAAATAACAGTCATATTTTATTTCTGCTAGAGAGAAAAAATGACTAAAATCCCAGCATTCTCTGAGGACTATTTGTTGCATACAACACTAATTTAGCAATCTAGTATAAATTTAATATATACATTTATATAGTACTACCCAATATTGTATTGCAAATGTATCACGGAGGAACATAGGATCACACACGTGTAACACGAAACTACATGTAGGGTGAAAACAGACATGACGCTAACCACCCTTTAACCATCCTCGGTGGTCATTTCTGCATGTTACAGGGCTGCATAGGGCACCAATACAGCCCTGCAACATGCATAAATGACCACCAAGAGTGGTTAAAGGGTGGTTAGCGTCATGTCTGTTTTCACCCGTAGACTACAAGTCTAGTAAATATGTAAAGCAAAAGGTTCTATATGTATGTAATGTGACAACTGAGAACTGTAATACTCAAATTAGAGATGTAACGCGTGACCAAGCTACAGGAAATGCAAAGAGAGACAAAAAATGTGTATTTGGGGACTCTGGCCAGACGGGATCTCTGTGGAGATGCAAAACAACCTTCATGTTTGCCTGGGTTGCCTACGTGTCACATTTCAGGTCTCCCCAAAGGCGGGAACAGAGACAAAGGAGGAGGAAGACTACTTAAGAGTTCTCTCCGAGAGCCACCTCGAGCAGTTACATTTACATACGAAAAGCTGACAGCAGTGAGGCTGGGGAAACCATGAACTGAGAGGCATGATTTTGCTCTCTACCAACTAAGAAGCCAGTGCCCAGTCATTCTACACCTATGACTGAGGAACCAGGACTTATGGACCTTGGTAGGGTAAGATGCATATTTAGGAACTCGATCAGTATAGATCAGGCATGAGTTATATTTACCTTTGATTTCTAGTAACCGCTCTGTATCAACTATCTTGCTTATGTAATCAATTAACTTACTTCTTATCTTTATGAAGAAGTGTCTGTGTCTAACATTGGAACACAAGTGAGCGACAAGAGCCCTCAAGCTCTTGCGAACCCAGAGAGTAAAGACTCTGTAAATGGGAAGGATCGGGCCCTTGAGTGACAAAGGAGTTTCCCTGCATCAGACTTGAATTAGCCAGAGAGAGAAACTAATTCAAGAGGGCTGCGTGCAAGGGAAACTGAGTCACTCAAACCCAGTAAAGTGGGGGTTTGGATCTCCAACCCATGACAAAATGTGATCTGAATAATTAAAAATCCAAATAGACTCACTATTCCCCAAAGTCTTTAGGGTTTCAGCTAAATATAATAATAATAATAATAATAATAATAATAATAACAATAAATTTAATTAATTAATTAATTAATTAAGTAATTAATTATTTAATTTATTAAGTAAGTAAGTAATTACTTATTTATTTAATTAATTAATTAACCAATTAATTAATTAATTAATCAATCAATTAATTGATTAATTTATTTATTTATTTATTTATTTATTGTGGCATTGGCTTATGCCATAGCCCTCTCAAGGATAAAAAATATTCATACATACATACATTCGAAACACTAGTAACAGTACAAACATAATAGAGCAATAAACATGACATAGGCAGGAAAACCATCATGTACATCAAATTAATTACTTACATTTCCCATAAACTATGAGAAAGTTTTATCTGAGATACCATTGCTCCCAAGGCATAAACCATGCCTGGTACTGTGCCTTGCCCTTCTTGGGGCTTACGGTGGCAATGCTTGACCCCTGCAGCTTTAGCAAAAGATCTACACAAATGGGAATAATAATAGTAATATGATTATTTGTGCTGGCCTTAGCCATAGCAAATAGTAAGACAATTCAAGTTTAAACTCATCTGAACTAATATGTTCCCAATTCAAAACTGCATTTTGCAATTAAATGAAAGATAAATCCAGCCGCATCAATAGGATATCAATATCTTGATCTAATTGCCTCCGCTCTTACAGCAAACTTAGCCACCGCTGCCGTGACCATTGCAGATTTATCAGAGAGGCAGTAGAGCACGAAATATATTGAAGGTGTACAGTTATATCCCAACTGCTGTCGAAGTTCATCTCGGGGGTTACATATAAAAGACAAGACAGAAAGTAATGGGGAAGATCCTCAATCTGCCCCTTTCCACATAGGCAAAGCCTTAGATCATAGGACAGACCACTATATCTGCCCAGAGTCACTGCTGATATAAAGAATTGGAGCCAGAGGGTATAAAAAGCTCGTCTATGATGATGATCCAATAACTCCCTCAGATAGTTACACCCCTCCTTTGGGGGGAGAATAAATTGATAGAGAGGAACAGAGTGGGCACCACTCGCTCGGCTCCTCAAGTTTTGGAGATCTACATCCCCAATCCTTTCTCCTAATACTTTTCCCCCCACTTTCCATGTGAATAAGGATAGAAAGGAAAGAGGAAGGCCCAACTCACACATGCATCATTTTGCGTATGTAGACCAAGGAAGCTCAAAGGTATTTAATTCATCCTGAAAACACCTAAACAAGATTGTGTCGGGGGGGGGGCTAATTTTAAAGCATAATTCAATAAACATTTTTTCAGTACCGCCTCAATTGAGGGTTGTCCAAATTCTAAGTTTATAAGAGTGGTAGGGATGCCCTGAGGGGCTCCCAGAATCTTCTTCATAAATTTACTTCTTACTGGCTCTAGTGTCGATGGAGCCGCATCATAGCAGCCCCAAATCTGGGCCCCATATTGCATCTTTGCTAGTATTTTCTTTTCGTATATCAGGCAAGCAGGTGCTATCAACCGACCACCCTTTGAAGAGAAACATTCCTGTATCACCTGAGTATTGGCTAAGGCCTCCACTCTGACTGATCGAATATGAGGGGACCAGGATCCATTGGCAGCAAAAACTAGGCCCAGATACTTAAACGTATGAACCTGCATAATTTGGTGCCCATTCAGAAATCATGAATACACCTTATGGTGCCTGTTAAATACCAGGATCTTAGTTTTGCTGTCATTTATCCGCAAACCCTGACAGGCACAATCTTTCCCGAAATCTGCAAGCAGCCTCACGACCCCCAGTCTAGCAGTAGACAGGGGGACAGTATCATCTGCATACATTAATATGGGTATACGGCGTTTCCAATCCTAGGAGCCAAGTATCCCTCGTTTCCTCTACAATTCAAGATCAGTTGATTTACATAGAGATTGAAGAGGAGGGGGGCAAGGAGACAACCCTGTTGCACCCCTCTTGTTGTCTGCACTTCCTCAGATAAGGCTCCCTGCTGGTTCACCTGCACCCGCAAGCTAGAATCTGTATGTAAAGATTTAATAAGCGAGAGTAATCTCGCCTCCATCCCCATATATTCCAATTTTAACCAGAGAGCATTCCTATCTATAAGATCGAAGGTGGCAAAGAAGTCAATAAAAGTGGCGTATAAGCCAAGCGCTTTATGCTTGCACTGGTGAATAAGGTGATTTAAAATAAAGCAGTGATGAATTGTACTTCTGCCTGACTGAAAGCCCGCCTGCTCCTCTGCCAACAGTCCCTGGTCTATCACCCAATTTGTCAGGCGTACCAATAGCAATTTTGAGTATAATTTGGAGATAATGGGTAGGAGATTAATTGGTCTATAGTTTTGCGGATCTTTTCTGTCCCCTTTTTTGTAAATTGGGACAACAATACTTACCTTCCATTGGGCTGGTATGACTCCTGTGTCGTTTACTAAGGAAAAGAGGTTTGCCAGGGTACTAAACCACCATTGGGGATTTTTCTTAAAGACTTCGCTTGGTATAAAGTCATTTCCAGGTACTTTCCCATTTTTTAAGCTAGCAATTACTTCCTCTACTTCCAGTTCAGTCACTCTGTCCCACGGTAACACGAGCGACAAGTATTCCTGGCGCTGAACGGTTAGAGCTACACTACTGCCATTAAAAATGGTTGTGAAATGCTTAACCCATAACAATTCTGGGATCAAGGGGGCCTGCTCTATAGGAGGACTCTCTTTCAGAGCACCATACACGAGCTTCCAAAAAGCCCCACTGTTATTCCTCCCTAGGCATCTAGTAATTTCCCCCAGTAGATTTCTGCATACTGGCATTTTTTGTTGGCCATAAGAATCCTATAACCCACCTGTAGCATCCCATAGGTGTCCATTTTTGTTCATGTATAGTTTGTTTTTAATGATTTTGCCAGCCTCCTCAAGGCTGTCCGCTTTTCCGTGCATTCGGAGTCCTACCAGCCCTGAGGGGGGGAATCACCTTTAACCCGAGGGGTTGATGTCACCAGGAGGGGCCTTAACTTCCCAACAATCAGATCTACTGCCATTGTCACCTGGAAAACATCCCTTGTCCCTTCCACTGCCCACCTCAAATCAGTCATCTCCAAGGATTCCAGGCAAGAAGCCACCTGGAGCCCAATCTCATAATTCCATGTAATTCTACATAATCCGCACTTAGTGGGGGCAGAGTGAGGCCCTTTCCAGAGAACACGAGGGAAATCTATAGGATAGCCTAGAGCTAGTCCCAGGGAAATGATCACTCTCAATCCTATGATGAACCCTAAACAGTTAAACATGCTCCAGCAACCCAGGAGACAAAAGGCACAGGTCTATAAAACTAGCCCTTTGAGAGTTACAGAAGGTAAACACACCCGGGGAATCTCCCAATATGTTTCCATTTGCAATGCAAAGGGATTGGTCAAGAATAAATTGATACAAGAGCTTGCCTGATTTATTTATTTTATTATCCTGCAAAATTCTAGCAACATTTAGATCTTGTCCGTCATCAAACATATGATGCAATGTTCTGTGTTGCAGCCAATACACGCATTAAAATCGCCCAATAATAAACATGGAGTCGATGGGTATTTCTCTAGAAGTTTCAGATATTGAGCAACAAAGTCCTGCCAAACATAATTACCCTTACCACCAGGTGGGATATAGATATTATAAATCAGCAGACTTCTTGCATTTGCTGATGTTAATTTCCCAACCTAAATCCAGGCATCACCCATATCCAGGGTTTCAAAAGTTAGGTCCAGACCATTTCGCAAAAGGAGGCAAAGCCCCCCTCTCGGTCTGCCCCGTTTCCCCTGGGAGTATGTGGCTGGGTTTGCCCATGGAGTAAAACCCTCCAATTTGATAATATCTTTGTCAATCTCCCAAGATTCTTGGAGGCAAATTAAATCGAATTCACATAGAAATTCCATGAAGTTTCTGTCAGAGACTTTTGAACGGCAGCCTGCGATGTTCCAGGAAAGAATTCGAATGGCTAGCTTATTTAAAGTCAAAGTCGATAGGTGCGTATCCTGAGCCTGCCCAATTCCCCCCTGTAACTGCTAGTCCTCATCTAGTAATTCTCCCCTTTCTCCCTGTCCTAGAAAGCCGCCCCTGGGATCACAGTCTCCCAAATAGACCATTCTAAGACTGATCCATCATCAAGAGGGTCTTTTACATTTAATTTAACAGATTTTACTTTTGGTGTACTATTATTGTAGATCTGATCCGTTCTCAGTGGATCCTGTGTGCTTTCATAAGAAAGAGATAGAATTTCCTGTTCTCTTCTAACCATGGGCTGGTGAGGATTTTCCCTTATCTGGTCCATAGAAGTACCAGGCACTATCAGGGTTTGACTTGCAATGCTTACCCCATTTTGAATTGTTATAATGACCTCGTTTACCAGGCCCAATGGGTTAACTAAGTAACTGCCTTGAGTGCCCGAAGAATTAATCAGGGGGCTATCCCCCAGCCCCCTAGAATTTGAAGCTGACTCACTCTCGGTTTGCACTCCCCCCATTTCCGTAGTATTTAGAACTACGTCCTGTGGGGCTTTGCAGGCAACATTTCCCTCTTTCTTAACTGGGGAGTATCAGGAACAGTTAATTCTCCAAGAGAGTGGGGCTTCACACTTGGTAAGGCCCAAACCTGAAGTGATTCACTTAGGGAGGACATGTGTCCAATATTAAACCCTGTTCATCTGCCACTACGCTCATCGCATTTTTCGGGAAACAGGACCCATGTAATTTTACTTTTGTCTGGGTTTCCATTGATTCCACAGATATTAATGTTTCTGCTGCCTGAGTGCAGACAGGGGGATCCCTTTTAATAAGTTGCTGCATAGAATGGCAATCTACTCTAGTTGGTACATCTATTTCTGATATAGGAACCCTTCCCTCTATACCCACCTGCGGTATATTTAGCACATTTTGCCCAGCCACCTCGTAAACCACCGCCACATATACCTTACTATGTTCTAGCAATGAAGCCCCTGCCAGGACCTTAGAAGCTAGGGCTGATGACCTAAATTCTACCAAAACTGAAGCACGACCCTAGTCATCCTGCATCCAAGCAGGGGCTTGGAGCAGATGATCTCCAAGGTCTCTTACAAATCTAAGATTCTATGATTCTATAAACTGAGGTCCAAATATGAACTACAATTGTTTTTTATTTTCTCCAGCCTAATGAATGAGTAGTTCTTACAACTAGCAGACTTGATTGTCAGAGTTACAAAATACATCCAGTGATGTCAATGGGAGTAGTGGGTATTCATCTACAGTGAAGATCAGTTGACTGGTGCATAGCAGCTAATTGGTTTCATATCATACAGCAAGAATATTACCAAAACACAGTCTGCACAGACCAATATCCTTAATTTTTGCCTACAAAATGGCATGTCTTTTATTGCACACAGCAATGCACGTTTTAGGGTAAATGGCCAAGTATTATTTCTCTCTGAATAGTCATCCCATCCCATCTGCAAGAGAAAATCAGTATGATCTTGAGCTACTTCTGAAGAGAGTGCTCTATTGCACTGTTGTTGCTGAGGGGCCCCCATAAAATACAAGTAAGGAACAGGATGCTTAATTTCACCCCCACTGACAAGACAAAAGAGGCAAACATGGTAAGTTGGATATAACAGGCAGCAACCCTTTTTATTAAACACACACAGCAGGTATCCAAGGCTAATAAAGCCTAGTGCTAACAGAGGCAAGCCCCTACTGGGATCACCTGAGGATGCCTCCCCAGCCCAGAGCTTCACAGAAGGCAAGCCTGACCCCGTCCCGTGTTGCGTCCACCCACCAAACCACCCCTTATTCCTAGCAGGTATAGCGGGGAGGTAGAAAGAGGTGACAACATCTGAGCTAGGCTATCCATACTAAGGGAAGATGCAGCTCTTCTGAAGGAGCTGAGGGCCAGGGCCAATAATATTTATATTTATTTATTTATATATTTATTTATTTAATACATTTATACCCCGCCCCTCCTGCAAACAACCCACTAGCCCCCACCCCTGCCCCCAGACCCTCTCACCCAAGTCACAATGGGACACACTCTGTCTGCTCTGGGCTCAGTTAACTGCTTCAAGCACTGGAAATACTGATAAAAGGGCTTCTACAACTAACTATTATTCCACTGCCAACTTGACCTTATGAATGCCAACATACAAACCTACGACACTGCCGGGAAGGGGGAAACCCAGGGCCGTTTAAGACCAATCATAGCTAACAGTAACATTCCTTCCCAGCCCCAAGGCAACTACTCATCAGATTATCAATGTCAGTCCATAAGACTGGATGGTTTTCCACTCAACTTGCCTGCCGGGGAGATTTTAACATGGCATGGACTCACATCTCACAGGAGCGCCCATGCTCAACGCAGCAGGAAAGCTGACGGGGCTCAGCTCCACTCAGCTCCCCCCCACCCCCACCCCACACTGCATAACTGCACCTCCTGTCTTGCCTTCTCAGTGGGGAGCGATGGGGCCTGTCTCTGTCTTAAAGTGGCAGAACAGCGTTCCTTCAGTACCTGATGACATTTTAAAAGGGATGGTTATCTAGACTCAGATGAAAAGTAGTTTTTTCACACAAAGCTTTGCTGTTTTTACAGCAGGGAAAAACTTGAAAATAGGGGGAAGGCATTCTTGATGTCTGTACTGCTTGAGTCATGAAGTACATTCTTTTCAAGATGACCTTTGCTCATGATTGATACCATATGCTTATCTCTTTCATGGTTTTGCACAAGGATAAAATTGATGGGAATATGGGCCTTGTCCTCCAACAGAAATGTCAGTTAGGCTGCAATCTCAAAGGAGCTGTTCATAAAGTATGCCATGTCTTTCATGCCTTTTTTTTTTTCATTTTAACCCCTCACTCCCCCCTTTTCACATAGCTTGTCACACTATTATAGGCCCCACCCCCTGCAAGAAGTGTGCCATACATCATGCTTTCCCTTTTTTGTAATAGGGCTGCAATCAGAACTACACCCAGTTTCTGTTTTCGATGGAACTGGGTGTTTTGATCAGTCCAAATGTAATTTGGATTGGACAAAATTTGGATTGGAATTCTGATTGGACCAATAAAAAAAATCCAGTATTTATGAGCAAAGTATCCCTTTCCCTATACTGAAATGGCGGCCATCATTTTGGTGTAGGGGAGAGGCCATTTTGCCTGTGTGGAGAATGGCCAAGGCCATTTTGCACATGAGCAAACAGATCAATTGAAATTCTGATCCAAAAGTTATTTTGATTGGAATTCCAACAGCTTCTCTTTTAACAGAAAGGTTCCATGAAAACAGAATGACTGTTTTGAACCATCCCTATTTCACACCAGTAATGTAGGACCTCATTTACTATATACAAGGAATATCTTCTTTAGTTTTCAAACATAGAAATCCAATTGAAAAATGAGTAACAAAAATATAGAGGTTACTTACCAGTAACTCTGTTCTTTGAGAGAGCGCCGCGTATTCTCACTCTTGGGATTCACTTCCTGCTTTGCAGGCACCGGAAAACCTCTCGTCAGCAGTATCCAGGCAGATTACGCCTGGAAAAGACTAGAACATGGTGAAGGCTCCGCCCCCTCCATCCCCTCCCCATCCCGAGAAAAACGCGGGCCCGCATCACGAGGGATGGTAGAATAAATAGGGGGGAGGAGCCCTCACCGCCTCAGTTCCTTCCAACCCGGTCCGGAAGATCCAACAATATTCATCCGAGACTGAGGGGAAGGAGGGCGGGATGTGAGAATACGCGGAGCTCTCTCGAAGAACAGAGTTACTGGTAAGTAACCTCTATTTCTTCTTCGAGGATCTCCGCGATTCTCACTCTTGGGAGAGTGATAAGCAGTTTCAAACACCTACCTCAAGGAGGAGGGAATCGAGGATGATCATTGATGAATGAGTCTAGCACTGCCCTTCCCACCTGGGAATCTGTTCTGGCTGCAAGATCCAGAGAGTAGTGCTTCGTAAATGTATGGACGGAAGCCCATGTGGCAGCTTTACAGATGTCGGATAGATTTATCCCTTGAAAATTTGCCAACGATGTGGCCGTAGCTCGAGTCGAGTGTGCTTTCAGTTCTGCAGGTGGGACCTTGCCCGCCAGTCCATAGCACTTTAGTATGCATAGCACAATCCACTTAGACATTCTCTGTGAAGAGATCTTGACTCCAATCTTTTGACCTCCGTAGGAAATGAACAGAGACACACATGCTCTAACAGTTTTAGTTCTGTCAATGTAGAATGCTAGTGCTCTCTTGACATCTAGGGTGTGTAACGTTTGCTCCGCAACTGAAGCATGAGGTTTAGGGAAAAACACTGGTAGCGAAATTGTTTGGTTCAGGTGAAAACTGGATGCTACCTTGGGAATAAAAGAGGGGTCCACCCTTAAGTCAACTTTGTCTCTATGGAACAACGTATAAGGAGGAGAAGCTCTAAGAGCTGTGAGTTCACTCACCCTCCTTGCTGAAGTAATAGCTACTAAAAATGCAGTTTTAATCGACAAGTCCTCCATGTTGCACGAAGCTAAAGGTTCAAAGGGAGGGCCCATCAATTTTGATAATACAAGGTTTAAATCCCACTGAGGGGCCGGGCGTGACCTCTGAGGAAAAGTGTTCATCAGGCCCTTCCAAAAAGACTTCATTAGGCCATGGGAAAATAACGTTTCATTACCCTCTGGTTGTAAACGTGATGATAAAGCCGCCAAGTGGACTTTTATGGATACTAGAGATAGATGTGACTTCTGTAGCTTCAGAAGATAAAGGAAAACATGGTTCATATTTAAAGCATGTAAAGAGATAAGTTGTCCTTCACACCACTTACAGAAACGTTTCCACTTTAACTCGTAACATTTGCGAGTCGAAGGTCTCCGAGAATTTAGTAATATTTCCGAAACCTCCGGGGGTGCGTTCCTCATTGGGGTAGGATCAACCAAGCGGAGAGGTGGAGCATCTGTAAATCGTGATGCAGTATTTTCCCTTGATCTCGAGAGAGGAGGTCGCATGTCACTGGAAGATTTCTGACTTGCGATGCCATTCCCTGTAAGGTTTGGAACCAGACTTGGCGGGGCCAGAAGGGAGCGATCACAATGATGTGAGCCCTGTCTGTCTTGATCTTGCACAGTACTCTGTGAATAAGGGGAAACGGTGGAAATGCATAGAGGAATGTCCCGTGCCAAGAGATGGCAAAGGCGTCCGATATCGATCCTGGTACTACTCCTGCTCGACTGCAGAATTCGGGAAGCTTGGCGTTCTCTTGTGAGGCAAACAGGTCTATCGTCGGAGTCCCCCACTCCTGAAAAATATTTGCCAAAACATCCTCCTTTAGAGACCATTCGTGCTGGTCCGTTGCCTTGCGACTGAGGCAGTCCGCTTCTGAGTTGTATTGGCCTGCCAAGTGAATGGCGTGTGCATGTATGCCGTGTTGTATGCACCAGTGCCAAATGGCCTCTGCTTCCTTGGAAAGACGAGTGGATCGCGCTCCTCCCTGTTTGTTTATATACCACATGGCTGTGGTATTGTCCGTCACGATCTGTATGTTCTTTCCCCTGATGTGGGGTAGTAGGGCTTTTAGAGCCCATCGTATGGCCCGCAATTCCAGCATGTTGATGTGTAGATATGTCTCCTCCTGAGACCAGAGCCCGTGAACTTGGGTATTCTCCATGTGTGCACCCCATCCTGTTAGGGATGCATCTGTTGTGATAGTTGTCTGAATGCTGGGGGGATCGAAAGGTACCCCTTTTAGAACCTGTTCTGCATTTGTCCACCATTGTAAATTTCGTAGAAGTCCCTTCGTTATGGACAGCTTCATGTTGAGGGGGTGGATGGTAGGGGTGTAATTGAGGGCGAGCCATTGTTGCAGTGGTCTCATGTGTAGGCGTGCATGTGGTGTTACCATTGTGGTAGACGCCATTAACCCCTGAAGGTGAAGAAAAAAATCGAACCGACTTGGTAGGATGGGTTCGCAGGGTGTTCAGTGCCTGCCGTATGGCGAGAAGTCTCTCTGTGGGGAGGTACGCTCTTGCCTGTCTGGTGTCCAGAATCGCCCCTATGAAGGGTAGGTATTGAGACGGTTGTAGATGTGACTTTGTCAGGTTGATGACAAAGCCTAGGTCCTTGAGTAGTGACATTGTCAACTCTAAATGTTGCAGGAGTTCTTGTTGCGATGCTGCTGCGATCAGCCAATCGTCTAGGTATGGAAAGATTCTGACCTTTTGTCGTCTGAGATATGCCGCTACCACCGCTACACATTTGGTGAAAACGCGTGGTGCCGTGGAAAGTCCAAATGGAAGGACCCGGTACTGGAATAGAAGGTCTCCTGCAATGAATCGTAAGAATTTTCGGTGAGAAGGTCGTATCGAGATGTGGAAATAGGCATCCTTTAGATCAAGGGAGGCTAGCCAGTCGCCTTGTTGTAGTCCCATAAAAATGATGGGTAGGGAGGTCATACGAAACTTAAATTTTCTAACAAATTTATTGAGGTGTCTCAGGTCCAGAATAGGGCGAGAGCCTTTATCCTTCTTTGGGACTACAAAGAATCTAGAGTAGAACCCAATGTTAAATTCGTTTCTGGAGACCTGCTCAATAGCTCCCTTGTGTAGGAGTTTTTGAATTTCAACTAGTATTTGAGTGGAGGGGGGGAGCCCCTGGGGGGGCAGGATGAGAGGGGAGGAGGGGTGTGGAATTGTATGGCATACCCCAGTTCTACTATCTCTCTGACCCAGCGATCAGTAGAGATGGTTTCCCATACAGGTAAGTAAGGCAACAGGCGGTCCTGGAATGAGGGGTCATCCTCGTGATCTCCCTTGATCCACGTTTTGTTAAAAACGAGATTTCGTCTGCTGTCCAGACGAAGAATTAGAGGATGGTTTGCCTCTGCCCCTTTGCCTGTTAAACGTTTTACGTTGTTGTGTGCCCTGTGTTTGGTGATATGGCAAGGGAGTCTGCTGCTGGAATCTCTTTCCAGCCTGGTAATTGTAGTGCTGGTATGGAGTCCTTCTAGAAGAAAAGGGATAGCCCTGTGTAGTGAAGGGCTTTTTTCGTATGGCCCTAATGACCCCCGTGGATCTTGCCGTTTGATTCATTTCTTTTATCTTTTTTAGGGTGTCGTCGGTAGTGGCAGAGAACAGACCCTCACAATCGAACGGCAGATCCTCTATTCTAGTTTTGTTTTCTTGGGTCAGAGCTGTGGATCGAAGCCAAGCATGTCTACGGAGGGCTATGGCAGATGCCATCCCTCTGGCGTTGGCATCCGCCACATGCATGTTAGCTGTTAATTGGAATTGGGCCATCTGCATGCCTTCCTTTTGCAATGCTGCCAACTGGTTAGGGTCTGATGTAGTGCCCACCTTAGACCATAGCCAATGCTGATAACCGCACATGGCTGATGCGTAGTTCGCAATTCTGAAGGACAAAGAGTCCGAGGAGAACACTTTTCTTCCAAGGACATCCAGCCTTCTTCCCTCCCTGTCTGCTGGGGATGTTTGTACTCCTCCTGCCCTTGATCTTACAGAGGCAGCAGCGATCACTAATGAGTTGGGAAGGGGGTGATTATGGAATATTTGCACCCCTTCCTTGGGTACCGCATATAGGGAATCTGCCAACTTGTTAGTAGGAAACACCGAGGCCAGTTTTCCCCATAAGGCAGTGGCTGGTTCCAGTAGTTGGTCTAACAGTGGTAGCATTACATGCCCAGACTCCCCCGTCCCTAGAATACCAAATATGGGCCCTGTCTGAGATTTCCTAACAACCCTCATGGGGAGTTTAGGGAGGACGGATGCCATCCTCCTCAGCATTGCTTGAAAAGCCTTAGAGTCCTCTGTAACTAATGAAATATTAGTGTCCGATATGGTGTCTGGGGGTGGTGGGGAGATGGTCTCATCTTCTTCGAGGGATGGAGATGATGATGAAGACAACTGCGATGCTGATCTCCCTGAGGAAGCCGTTCTGACTGCAGCCGGTACCGACGGTACCGGTTCCTCTCTATGGGTCCCCAATAGAGAGGTCAAGAGCTGCAAAGCCCCGGATGGAGCTAACCTTTGTTTCTGTGTGGCCATTACTTCAGGTCCGGAACCGCATGTCTCGGTGCCGATGGTGCCGAGGTCCAGGTGCGCATGCAACGAGTCCGTCTCTGACGGTGGGGTGTGTGAAACCGTTGCCGTTGGTGCTGCCCTCGGCGGAGCCGGTGGAACATAGGTGTGCTACCATGTGGGTCGTATTGCATAATCGAATCCCTGTCTGTACGGAGATGGACTGCGTGATCGGTACCGATATTCGTGGCCGTAGCCATAGTCCCGGTGCCCATCCCTTGGTGAGCAACATGAGCATGGTGAGTGAGATCTGCACTGTAAATGGTACCGGAGGGGTGTATGTTCATTCCGATACCTCGGTGATCGGGACCGTGAGTGGTAGTGGGCGATCGAGAACGGGACTCTCTCCGCTCCACTGGTAAGGTGAGCAGTAGGGGTGGTACCGACCGTGACAGTGGAGTCGGCGGTGCGGTCACCCTCGTCAGTTCTGACGCTGGTTGGAGCGCTTGCAGGGGTTGTGTAACAGCCGTTGGTCCTAACGGTGATCCCTGGAGGGTTGCGTCTGTCCCAGGGCATTCCGTTGTCTCCCGTGAAGAGCTCTTCTTTTTCTTTTTCTCTCCACTCTTGGTCCCATGCTCCAATGAGTGTGTGGATCTGTGTGTGTGGGGTGCGTCGGTATCACTGTCCGCCGGGCGCCTAGGGCTGGGCGCGTGTGTAGTGGTGCTCCCTTCCACGGAGCGGTTGGCACCGGTAGCCTGAATGCACGTGGAACTGTGCAAACCCTTGGTACCGCCGGTGCGGACGGTACCAGTGGTGTGGGGGCTAGCCCTTGGTTTAGGTGGTACCGCTGGAGCCGGAACCGTCGGAGCCGAAATTTCCATCGGCCTAGAGTGCCAGGCGGGGAGCCTCAGAGGCCCCTCTTCTCCGCCCTCTAATGCCCTTTTAGTAAGAATGTCTTGCAGCCGGAGCGCTCTGGCTCGTTTAGCTCTGTTTGAGAGTACCGAGCAGGCTCCACAGGTCTGGGTATTGTGGCCCTCTCCCAGGCAGGCTAGACAACGGTCGTGCTGGTCGCTCACTGAGAGGGTGGCCGGACATGAGCTACACCATTTAAAGTCCGGTTGCTTGGGCATTCCGTTTGCCCTGAAGGGCGTAAAGGCCCGGGGAGCGTCCCCGTGGGCTAGGGCAGCACTCCTACTCACAAAGTCTTCTTTACTTTCTTTCTCCTTTCTTGCTGACAAACGCTGAAAAGCGCTGATAAGTCTTCCAACGCCACGCGGTTGGAAGGAACTGAGGCGGTGAGGGCTCCTCCCCCCTATTTATTCTACCATCCCTCGTGATGCGGGCCCGCGTTTTTCTCAGGATGGGGAGGGGATGGAGGGGACAGAGCCTTCACCATGTTCTAGTCTTTTCCAGGCGTAATCTGCCTGGATACTGCTGACGAGAGGTTTTCCGGTGCCTGCAAAGCAGGAAGTGAATCCCAAGAGTGAGAAGCGCGGAGATCCTCGAAGAAGAACCTTTCTTACTTTCTAAAATTACCTACCAGTTATTTATCATCATTTCCCAAAGTCCTTTCTGGTCTGTATCTGGATCCTTAAGCCCTGTTATAAACCCAAACTTTAGGGGTTCCACTACCTAGAGAATAGGGAATCAGGCTAGAGTGGCAGCCCAAACAGTCTTTTGGGTAGTTACCGCTTTACTCGTTGTTCTTTGCTTTGTGTGGCCTTGAAGGAAAACTGGTGTGTGTGTGTGCATGCGCACTAGAGATTTGTACAGTATGCTGAGAAAGTATGCCGAGCTGCGTTGCAGGAGGGGGCGGGGTATAAATTTGCTAAATAAAATAAATAAATAAATAATAAATAAATAAAAGTAGGGTGAACCCGGGAGCAAAAGAAAGCCAACAAGAGGCACAGGGAATAATCAGAATGAGGACAGCAGGGAGGAAAGATGGATCAGAATAGTTAGTTAGTTAGTTAGTTAGTTAGTTGAATTTAATACCCTGCCCCTCTCACAACTGGCATCTTAGGGTGGCTTAAAACATAACACAATACAAAAATACAACATCAATAAAACATCAATAAAATCACAAAACAGAAAAAGAAACAATAGAAATCTGTGTATAAAATCCACCCTAACCCATCCACCTTGCCCCCCAGAATAGGTGAAGATGATGATAAATGGAATGAGGTATGGAGAGGGAGGTGAGACAGGAAAGCAAATAAATGTATATGCATCTTCCTAAATATCCATGTACTAAATGATTGTGCCAGAGAAGCAAACATATGGTTGTAATGTCACATTTTGACGTCCCCTCCTTATCACACTTTGGGTAAAAACAGATGTCACCTTGGCTCACTGTGGCTGTAGCTGGGGACCCACCTGTACATTTATTTATTTTATTTATTATTTATTTCATTGTATTTATAAGCCGCCCCCATGCCTATGGCATCTCGGGCGGCTTCCAGCACAATATAAAACAATTTTTAAACATAAAAAATCTACAATATCATAATTAAAAACAAATTTAAAACACCCCCCACAAAAATTAACCCACTCCCCCACACTCTCCTCCAAAGGCCTGGGCAAACAACCAAGTCTTACAGATACGACGAAAGGCCAACAGGCCCAGGGCCAGGCGAGCCTCCTCCGGGAGGGAGTTCCACAACCACAGCCCGGCCACCAAGAACGCCCTCTCCATTGTGGCCCCCCCGTCTTACACGGGAAACCTCCAGAAAGGTGCCCCCAGTGGACCGAAAGGATCACTCTGAGGCACGGAGGGTGAGGTGGTCCCCACGATATCAGGGGCCCAGATCATGCAGGGCTTTGTAAATCAATACTAACACCTTGAATCTGGCTCGGTACGCTATAGGAAGCCAGTGCAGAGCGCAGAGCACCGGTGTTATGTGCTCACGCCGCCCCATCCCTGTCAGGAGACAGGCTGCCGCATTCTGCACTAGCTGCAGCCTCCGAACCAGAAACTAAGGAAGCCCCACATAGAGCGCATTGCAGTAGTCTAGCCTCGAGGTGATGAAGGCATGGACGAGAGTGGCCAGATCGGGCCCGGAGAGGTAAGGTCGAAGCCCCCGTACCAGATACAGCTGGCGAAAGGC